>JAOTQQ010000010.1:4779878-4835366 GCA_026546715.1 Gallinago undulata
CTTGTATTCATTTTGATGCCCACATGCTTTAAAAAAGGCTTTGCAATTGCAGAACAACCCAACTCTGAAATCCCCATTTGTTGACACGTTCAAATAACTTCTATTCCCATGCCCAGTACATTTCAAACTGAAGTCTGAATTGTCACTTGTAAAATTTTAGGACTTTACCTGTCGGATCAAAGTCGTGCGTGCTACTGCAGCGTTCAACCTTCTGTTTCTTGTCAGCTGGAGACTCTCTACTCAGAATGCTGCCGTGCCTGGCGAAGCAAAGCAGAGGATCCTGACTTGTGGGACCACCAGCAGCACTGCCTAACTGGCAAGGCTTTTGGAAATAACCTTAGCTAGCTGTGCGTGCTAACGAGGAATTGAGATTAAAAAGGTATGTATTAAGTTCACCTAAAAAATTTATTCCCAGACTGAATTCAAGTGGAGAAATGATCTCCCTCAGAATCTTTGGGACCGTATCCAAGGTTCTAGAAACAGTCTCATTTATCTTTGAAACTGTGCGTTCTCTTTATCATTCAACACCAGGCCATATTTGATTTCAGAAGTAAATTTAAGTCACATAAAACTGAAAAAACTCCTGAAATCTTAACTTCACCTTCTCTCCCAGCAACCTTTAAATATCTTTCTATGCAAAAATTAAACATTTAGAATAACCCCCACCATAGGAAGTGCCTGTACATCATGCACCAACGCAGTGTCACTTTCTCTGACAGTCTCAAATCTCAGGTAAGATAACCCCCCGGTATACTTAACACAAATGCAAATGGTAACACTATACCATGCACTTCAAGTACACCACCAACTATATTTTTGGCACCCTGTCCCAATCTGGATATTGATTTCCTCACATCTGTAATAGGTACTGCTATCTACGTTTGCACATTTTTTCTTCATTTTAAAAGCATTTCTCCTTCAAAAATGCTGTATCGTAATTTGCAATAAAGATAAACAATCGAACTTCAAGAACTCACCTTGTAGGTTTTTTGAGAGGAAACCTGAAAAGAAGAAAGAACATAAGTTTAATAAACTTTTTAATGTCTCAATATTAAGTTTGATATCAACATTAATGCTTAAATACAGTTATTTTACACTTCTGTAATACCTTCACAAAAGAACAAGTCTTTTTCTGTTCTTCTACTTCAGCAATTATTAGCCCATTTACAGTTGATTCAACTGGGAAAAGAATTATTATCAATATGTTTCAGGTTTCAAATAGAACTAAAAACAGAAGGAGAACCTATGCTCTCAAATCCAGCATTTAATAGCTCTTTCTTTCTTAGTATTTCCTCTCATAAGAACCAGTTCCATACATTAAAAATTACTGTAGCTTGATTTTTATTTTTTTTTTTTTGTCCTGTTGATGGACCGAGCACCTGGTACCTAATGAAGGCCCAAACTCTCATCTCCTCTGTCTGGGACATCCCTCTGCGTGGTTCTGCAGTATCCAGCAATGCAGGAGCTCAGGCTGACATCTCCTCCTAACAAGATCTCTAACCATGTTCATGAAACTGTGTGAACTTCCTCTCTTTGTGACAAGCTCAACTGAGGAAAAGTTAAGTTGAAATCATATTAGCTATTCCAAATATTATTACTAGGGCCTATAGATAACATAGATAACACAAACCCACAGTTAAAGGGAGGAAGAAGCATATATGCTTTTTTTAAGTAAGGAAAAGATATGGCACCTATGAAACCAAGATTTTTTTTCCCTTGAATTAACAGAACAAAATGACAGAACAAGGTGTAAGCCATCCAGCTTAAGGCACCAACTTTTACTTTCATAAACAGAACTAGTTTTTTCTCAGAATTTTTTATAAGTTTAGATCCATTCCTACTTGTTAAATGTTTCTAGATCCTTTGGCTGGAATGCAATACAAACAATTTAGAGCTGTGTGTGTACATATAAGAAAAGAATAGATAAATCATTTTTTGCTCTGAGGATGACATCTACAATTGTTGTAGCTGACAATTTCCTCCTACATACGTAAAAGTTATCCTTACTGCATTCAGTTTCTCCTTTTTATACAGGGTTTCCAAGAAATAATGGGGTGAGAGTTAGAGGGGGCAGAGAAAAGATTCAAGTGAAAAGAAATAAAACACCACAAAAGTAAACAGGGCACTAAACAACTAAACTTTGGCGGGAGGGTTAGGGTGTTGGCTTAGTTTCAGTAGACCTATTTGGTAAAGATTACTAGTCCTATGGTAAATCTGCATTGGAAAAAGACAACATGAGTGCAGGATGGTTCCCAAGGACACCTCTTCCAAACTCAGCCTCAACTGAAGTGAGCAATGGCCCTGGACCAATGGACAAAGCTGGTCCAACCTGCAAAACCAAACCATTCTCTGAAAGCATTTCAGAGCTTTACAAGATCCCTTGAGCACCGCCAAGAAGACTGTCCAAAACCCACCTCATCTTTTAAGCTCCTTTCTCCAAAGGAGAGGCACATTGTCTCACCCATTCTCTTTTCCTGGGTAACTACACAAAATGGCCCAGCCTAAAGCACAGCCTGAAAGCTCCAGTGACTCCCTCCCCATTACCTGAAAACCATAACTGGACACACAGCAGAAGCACTCGATTTAATCCCTCTCTCTGAATAATAGGTGTTCCATTAAATGTGTCTACACCCAAAGTGTTGGCCAGCTCACACATGCCAATCCCCTATGCAAGCAGGCACTAATGCAGCAACTCTGAAACGAACATCTGATGACACATTAGGCAAGTGAAATTAAAACGTTGACGATTACTGAAAATAATCATACACATCAAGACACTTGCCATCTTGTAGATAACAGCACCACATTTAGTTGAAATACAACAACGGCTTCAAAATTAAGGGGACAGATAGGGCCTTTGATTGCATAATCCTTAGGAACCTATAGGTAAAGCAGCATAGAAGTTAATTAAGTGAAGAAAACAGGTTGCATACAGACTCCACAAGAAGTGGTAGTCCTTTTCTCTTCCCCCCCTATTTTAATCTCCCACGTCTGGGAAATCCACTCGGATCCAAATAAGAAATGTGTAGCTAATGAAGCCTCTCCTCATTCTGCTCCACCTGCAAAGCCAGATCCCTTTAGCATTCAGTCCTCCCATTTACAAATTTTGACCAGTAAAAAACTGCTTTGTGCAAGACAGACAACCTGAACCCCAAAGCAATAAAAGTCATCTCAGGCCAACTCTCTGAACACTGTATAGTAAACAGATGCAGCAGTAATCAAGTGTTTCATTCAAAAGCAGAAGAGACAAAGGAATCCAAGGAAAGACAACCTATCATCCCTCCAAAGGCAGGGCAAGATGCTTAAGATGAATTACACCACGTTTTGTCCTAATGCATTTGAACTTTTGAGCTGCATAAAAAATTCCTGACACTACTAACAAATATTTCAATGAAGCATTTAAATTAAAACCTTCATCCCAGAGTGTTTATTAGAACTCCAGGCTTATGCTCCTGCAGCAAAAGAAACCATTTGTGAACAAAATTAATTTAGCTCACTGTTGCACCGTTTGGGTTGTTTCAGAATTATTTCCTGTTCAAGGATGAATGGCGAGTGTTATATTTTAGACATCTAGAAAGCAGTGTAAAAAGCTTTCTCCTTATATGTAGAACCCTGACATTAACTATTTGGGAAGTTTTTTTGTATATAAAATGGCACTGAAATCACCAGAATTTTTTTCTGTGCTTTTCTGTTAACAGTAAGCACGGAAGTCCTGATGAGTGGGAGCCAAAATCCCCCAGCTCCCTAGTCTAGTTGGGTCTCTCAAGGAGCGGGCACACTCTGAGGCATCCCTGCCGTGCTGACACCCGTGGGAAGAGAGGCCGGAGCCCAGGCCCAGGATGGTAGGAGCACATCGCTCGCTTCCCTCGGCCTCCCTCCGTCCCCCCTGCGTCGGAGCACGGCTGCGGAGCACGCCGGGAGCCGCTCCCGGAAGATCTGGAGCCCCTTGGCCGCCCGCCAGCTTCCTGCGTTTCTTTCTTCTCCGAAGCAGGGAGGGAGGGAGGGAGACGGTGGGGAAGCGAGGCGGGCAGCAGGTCATCACCACAGCAAAGCCTCTCGGCCACAGGCAGCACGTCCACCAGAGGCCGTGAGGCTGAAGGGTCTCCAGACCCTCTCCTGCACTTGCTTTACTCCCAAGGTATTCCCTAAAACCAATGGAGGAGAAAGGGGGTGCTCTTTGCTCAGCTAGGCTGGAGGAGAAGCTCCCCACACTCCCCAGAAAAACTCCCCTCCCGGACCTGAAACCGTTCCAGGCCACCGAGTTATGAAATCCCAGAGAGGAGAGATGGAGGAGTCACTCAGCAAAGACTACAACTGGGATTAACGTCCTTGCTTGCCAGGCTGGGGGGATCGCTCCGTACAGAAGTTCCTCCTCTTTTTCCAGTTTCCTACCCAAATAGTGCCCGGCACTTGTTGATCTGCTGAAGATGTTCTTCAGTTCCCACACGCACTGTCTCTTCTACACTAGAGCAGAAAGCAACTCTGCTTATAGATTATAAGTGGGAAAATAGAATTTAATCAAAGAACACAGAAGAGCTCCCATGAGTTTATCCAACAACCATTCGCACTGCAGTGCAACTTACCATCACTCTGAAATAGCTTTAAGTTTGAAAGCAGCACTGAAACTCCCCTCGCTGTCTTAGAGCATCCAGCACTATATATAAGATAAAATGTATTACACCTACTGGTGTAAACACCCTGCAAACTGAAGGCACAGCAGGGTGCGGTTAACAGCTGGAGACTTAATTCCAAATCTAGCTGGCAAGTTTAGGCTACACGATAAAACCCTGTAGACATTTTGTCTGATAACTGATGAACATCAGCACATTTTCAAACAAGTTGTTCCACTCTCCCAAATACCAGGAACAATTAAAAGCCAAGTCACATTTTGTTTTTAAAATACTAGGTTGAATAATTTAAGTAATTTAAATGCATCAAATTACTAAAAGTGTGTCTTGTTAGTCATGCTGCATCAGGAAAATCTATTTACCGTAAAGTCAAGTGAGAAAAATACACCTACAAATTTTAATCGACGAGTGTGGATTAAAAATTCTACTTCTCCAAGTTAGCTCACACACGCATGCCCCATTCAGTACTGGACCAGTGCCTAACAACTACCTTGAAGCCAAGACAGAAAAAGATAATTTTAAGACCTAATGTGTCAAAATACAGCAGAGCAAGGAAGGATTCCCAGCTTCCAAGAGTACAAAGCATTCCATTCTAGCCCGGGAGGTTGAAAATATAGCTGACCAGAAATAGCACAGCGTTCAGATAACCATGTTGGGGTTTTTTTCTTCCTCCCATACGAAAATATTACCAGAATTCAAGCATCTGCTATCTCAAAAACTGATCAAAACCAAAAATATTTAGATTCAGACAAGGGCCCCAACCTTGGAAATATTTATTCATGTGCCTAACTTTAGTTCCGTTTACTTCAGTAGGACTACTCACATGCCTGAAATTAAGCTTGTGTGCTTGCACGATGCAAGTATAAATTACTACAACTTGCGTGGAGATGAGTAAGAAATATTGTGAAACCCATACAAAAGAGAACAGCCAAAAAATGCTTGCTTGACAAAACTAATCTTTAATTAGGAGATGAACGGTTGCAATAGAAGCTTCTTCATTGCTTTATTAGTTTAATTTAAATAAGACTGTGTTTGTTACAGACAATCCCTCTTACAGAATTCTACATTTGAAAGGAAAGCAGCAAAGACACCTGACCACTCCAAACTCAGGAGAGATGAGAAATATTACAGGTTCACTCATTGTCTTTTGCAAACATTTAGAAAAAGAAGAGGAAAACCAAAGGTGAACTCAAAGTCTGAAAAACTCTCCCCAGTAAAAACTCCAAAGCTTGTCTATTTAAAGTGACATCATCCTACTTCAGGAGGTTTTCACCAAGTAATTAGTCAATAAGAAGCCTGCTGCCAGCACCCCCTCCATGTATTTTGGTGAAAAAGTGAGTTGTATAACCAGCAGCTACACTTCTGGAAGGCTGAGCTGGATTGGACTCTCCTCTTGCTCATATGTGCCCAAACAGATCCTATAATTGGAAGGCCTGAAGTCTGTTCTTGGGTGACATTTAAAAAAAAAAAAAATCATTAAACAATTTCATTACTATTTCTAGTGCATACAACTCCTTCAGTACCTACTAAGCTTCAACGCCCTGATCAGACCTGCACTGACAGCAGTCAGAAAATCTGCCTAGATCTGGTAGGTTTAAGTAAGTGCTTTGAAAGTAGTGCAGATAATTACCAGAATTTAATCTTGAAAAGAAGGAAAGAAACAAAACAAAACGTCTGTTTTCCCAGTTTGCAGATGCACGTATCCACCAGAGCAGTTTTTTGCAGGGCTTAAAAGCCCCGAGAAAGGTATTACGGGAGAGCGCTGACATGACCTGAACAAAAGCAGTACCAATGTGACCTTAATATGGAGCTAAAGGCAGTCTTCTGTCACAACAAAAAGGGGGAGACACGTTCTGTATAGAACAGCAGATGAGTAAAAAAGAACTGATGAGATAGCAAATGACGGGCGGATAGAGAGAAACACAGATGCAGCAAGTGGGCAACTATTAGCAACCAAGAAAAAACGCAGACAGAAGTCTGCCATTTCACTGCACTGCCCACAAACTACAGCTGAAACCACATCAGCTATTCTGTGGACAGCATTGATTCAACACATCAAGTCTATTTACCTTAGCATTAACCCACTTAAACAGCAGCTTCAAGGAGTGTCATCTTTTCCTCATATCAAAATATGTAAGCTCAGGAAACCACAGAGTTTTCTTCCTCAAAAAAAAACCCCAACAACCCACTGCACACCAACGACAGGAGACTATAATGCAAGGTGCAGGGGACCAGCCCGGCTGAAGAAGGGACCCAAACAACGTGGATTCCTGGGAGCCATCAGAACCTACACACAGATCTTAGAAACTTGTATCAACTGCACAAGGAGGCAAAACCAAGCTAGGCAATAAAAGTTTCCGTGTTATTTTTGTAGGAGTCCAAAGCAGCAACCACAGCTGACGCAATGACTCATGGAAGAATCGTTCGTGGCATTATTAGCTTTAGATTACTGACAGCTCTGCGAACAGGCCTGCTCACTGCCACCTGCGAAGGGACATAGGGAGCTTAGTGAAGTGGCTGGAGAGCCCACAGACCTACCATCTTCTGCATCTCCACCTTCTAATCATTCCCACCAACGTCAGTGTTCAATTTGTCATAATAAGGCACCAATGAATAACTCCAACTCCGTATGTGGTATTGTTTTTCTGGCCCACTAATGTTACTATCCATAACTTGAACATGCCATTCAATTTTCCTTTTAGGTTAGGAAACGCAAAGTAGCCAATACAGCCCATCAACGTACTTTTTGATGGATCAACACAGGGATCAATGCAAGAGACCAGCACAATGGCAGCTGCCAGTGAGGAGTGAAGCACTCAATGCAAACTAGGTTAAGATAAATTTGATAAAAATCAAGGGAAAAAAAGATTATGCCTTTTCACAAGTCTGGAAAACTAGCAGGTTTCTGATGGTCTTTAAGAAGAGAAGGCCAGGAGTCCAAAAGGAAGGTATTTCTACATGGAAAGAGCATTCCACTGGTACAAGTGACAGCACCTTTCCACCACAGGGATGTTTCCTCTTTGAGCTTTAAAAATATGAGCCTATATAGATATATCTTTCACTCTTGCAGTTAACCAGAGATTTATTCTGTGGGAGGGTTTCGTCAAGATGGGTAAAGAGAAGGTGGCAGCATGAGAAGGGAGCACGAAAAAAGAAAAACAAAAATCAGTTTAAAAAGATGAAAGAAAAACAGAACGCAAACGTAAGTCTCCTTCATAAAACAGATTACAAGAACATGGAGGTTTTGCCTCCACACAAGGAGGTAGATGGCATTTCCTGATGATACAGGTAGCGTGTCCATTCAAACAAACATTGCTCTCTCTGGCAAATACTTCTTTGCAGATCAACATGACCAGCTCTAAAAGGAGCTTGCAACAGTGTCTGTCATACAGATAAAATAAAAATAAATTAAAAAGACAAAGCGCAAGCAGGGTACTTTGAGTATGCTATACCCAACTGTAGTTCTTCCTTAGCACCCTTTCACTGTAAAACTTTCAGATGGGAAGGGCTTATATTTCTCTATGAACAGTAACGTTTGGAAAGGGTAGAAGAAAAGCATCTCTAGAGAAGTTTCATCCACAGTTCAGTCATTCAGTCCCAGCCCAAGCAAGTGCCTCAGCTATTTTCCATGACACAAGCACTTGGATTTTTCCAAGAGCTGATGTCAGGGCTTTTCATGGAGAAAGAACTGCATTTACAGGGCAGGCAAGGAAGAAGGGCTTCCCCAGCAGCCATTCTCAATGTGGCCTTTGTGCTGCTCTGTGGCTGAAGCCAGGACCCTGCAAGAACTTTTAGTCCCTGCAGAAACTCTACAAAGGGGAGGGGATAGAGACATTTTCAGCAGCCAGTACTGTTCTTCCACTCCTGACTGACTTCCAAGGCTCAGAAGCATCAGCTTTCCATCTACAGGGCCTGAAGTTACAGCCTTTTAAGACAAGGAAGTTTATTGTTTAATGCCTCTACAATGGGGTATAAACAGACAAACAAACCAAAACTGGGGAGGGGGGCAGTGGAGAAGAACATAAATAAATCAAGCTGGTCGTGTTTCCCTAACGCTACTTTTAGATTCATCCTAAAAGCAAGATTCGAGCAGTAGGGATGCGGTTTGCTGACAGAATGTACTTAAGAGCAGGACCAAAGCCTGCTCAGAAGCTGGTGAAGAACAGAGGTTGCCAAATCACAGGTGATTTCCTACTAGTTTCCCAATGAGACTGGTTTACAAGTTACTTAATCTATCAGTTTCCACCTCTGGGAAAAAGAAATTGACGACGTTGAAATGGAAAAAACTGAATTAATTAAACACCAGAAACACTGACAAAGGTCAAGCAGTTTTCTAAAAAGACCTTCAGAAAGTCTCACCATAACAAAAATTGAAGCAAAACTCTACTTGCACTGCAGAAGAGAAATTTCTACAATTTGTTCATTTGCTGCAAGCTTTTATTGCGTGACCCACTTAACAGAACTGAGCAGGTAGAGGAGAAAGGTCAAGCTTCGCAATTTCAGAAGTTATGACCCAGTTTTCTCATTTATTTATTTTTAAGTAGGCTATAGATAAATATTCCCAGGTGCACAGAGCTCAAGCTTTCCTGAAGCAAAGAAAAGCAGCTGAAATCGGTGCAGTTTGGCCATATTAGAGGAGCTCCAAAATAGCTCTTTTCTCCACATTTTCATATCATCTTGACAACCTGAGCTTCAGTTCTTTATGGGGGGGGGGGGAAGTGCAGAATATGTGCATTTGGATTCTTTTCTCCAGATTTCATTTCTGAAAATCTGCTCCTCTATGAAAGAACCAAATACAGCACCAAGGTTTCTTGCGCAGACAGGGCGTGGCACTCAAAATTAACCTGCCTCCCTAAACTGAAGCTAATTATGGGGAAATGAAATGTTTGCTTTGCCTGCCAATAATTGCAATACAGAACTGGCTCAATGGCAGCAGCCCTACTCCCCGCCTCCCTGCCACCACTCCTCCCACACGGCGTCTGGAAAAGCTTTCTAGTTAGATGCACAAAAATCAAAGCAAGAGACAAAGGAACAAGGAGCGCTGCGCCAGACAATTTTATTTTCCTAAACCAACCACAGAAACCTAAAGCCATCGGCTGCCCTGGGATTTGCTTTCACCCGACGCACGCACAAGGGCTCGGAGCTCGCTCGTGTTGCCCCAGCGTGTCAAGCAGTTTTTGCATTTCATTAGGCACACAGCCTAGTTCCTTATTAATGCCATACCTCGCTTGTGGTTGTTATGAGCCAGCACAGAGACTTAGCGTGGAAACAGTTCTTAAAAACAGCAAAAGACAGCAATTAGAAAGGGAGGAGGAAAAAAAAAAAAAAAGCCAACACAGTGCATGTAACACAACTGGAAATGTAGCTTTCAAAATAGCGTATACACTAACTTCAATCATCCAGCTTTAAGTTTTGCAAATATATGTACAAGGTTCAGAGCCACATTTGAATATTTGGCCCAGAGTTCACGTTTCTGGTGAGTAAGAAGTGAGTACGAGTAGAGCTGCCTGGCCCAGAAACACCACACCTCTATGGCTTGGAACTAATAAATGTACCTCAGCTGCCAAGCACCAGTAAGAAAGTATCCACATTAAGATATATTTACTATTCCTCTAACACGTCTTTCAAGAGATGTTTTAAAGAACAACCAAGACTAAGCTGTTCTTCTGCTCCTAAGCGTTATGAACTCACGTCTGACTTAATATCTCACTGTAGATTTACCTTGATATGGACATTACTACAATTTGAAAACATTAGCAGAAGTGCAGAGTTCAGCAACACCTTCACCGATGGATTTATATATTACAAAAGCATTAGCAGTTTGTCTGACCTACTGTACAACACAAAATTTCATTAAGATACTACAACGATAAATAAGGTCAGCACGACTGAAATACTTAGCTCCAAGAGAGGCACTTTGTCTTTATTTAAATTTTCCTTTAATTCTCTTGTTAGCTGGTTTTAAAGGTTAATGCATGGTTACTGATCTAGAAACGTAATGGTAACATTTCATATCCAAGACTTGCCTGCTCATCAGAACTAGGAATTTATCAGTTCAAAGCTAAGCAGACACTCAACCAAAAAGCATTTTCAGCCCTTCTCCCACCCAGTCATGAACCTTTGGTCAAACTACACCCATTCTGCATGGGATGTGCAGACAACATCCACCCTTATGACCTTTGCAAAGCTTCTAAATATTTGCCAGCTGCAATAAACTAATTTACAGCTAATATGTCTTAAACTACCCAAAGGCAAAGTGCTCCCAGTGGCCTAATTTACACCAAGGAAAAAATTGGAGACACACACTATTTTACAAAGGAAAGCTGCAGCACAGAGAGGTCCAAGAAATCATTCCCACATTGTTGCTTAACCTGTGTAGTGTATTATTAGTCCAGTCCTTCCCAGTTTCCAATGCAGCTCATTCTGCTGGTGAAGTTTTACTCATGGAGATGCAAACACCAAGGGCAAAAGAATCTAAACAATTTGAGACTAAATTAAACATATGCAACTAATTGAACATTTCACCTTACTTCCTTCAAGACCTCCCCAGAAGGTTTCTATCCTAGCATTAATGTGTTATTTTTAATTTTGAAGTATCCACGGAAAAATTCTCAGTTTGTTAGCATTTACAAAAAAAGAAAATATGTGATATAAACTGAACTATAAAAATATTAGCAATGCCACATACTAAAGTTAAAGCTATCTTAGTTATTTAGATGCCTAAGAAAAATAGAGACTTCTGTGATATGCAAACCTATTACTCCTCCCCTGAAATGCAGGTCTTGCCTGTAGAACACATAACAAAAGATGTACATAACACACATTGCACGATAAGTGAAAAAATTTACACAAGCATTTGTGGCATGCTTTGCTCCTTCACATTTCATCTTCCCCTTCATCTAAATTACAGGATAAATCCAGAAAGACCAACTCTAAAGGACTGGAGCAGAGCACAGGTTTGGATTTCACAGCAACATCAAGCCCTGTTTCTTCTACTATAAAATGGAAGGGGAAAAAAAAACAGTAGTGAAGCCGTGGTACTTATAAAATGGCTCAAGATTCTGAGAACAGCATGCGAGTCAAACACATTGCTATTAATAGGCCTCCGAGTATGTTTGTATTAGTATTTTCCTCTTGGGTCTCTTAAAATAAATAAAAATACAACAAAGGAAAACACACATACTCAGGAAACCTACCAGCTGCTAAGAGATGATGGCAGTGCTATAGAGATAACTGAGCTATCAGAAATATCGATACCAGCTTTGATTCCCCACCCCCTTCACTTAACACCAGTTCTTGGTCCCTCCTCCTCCTAAGGCACAGGGCTGAGAGCTGCCACCTCACTGACTGTGAGAGCAGAGCTCACACTAACTTGCAGATTGTCACTCAGTATTTCAAAGAGTTACCTCTTCATGTCAGAGCCACCTACAGTGCTGCCTTCCTGGAAAATTAGTATCTGTCCCCAAAGGGAAGTAATCGCTTTATAGCATATCCACACAAAAGAGGAAAAAAAAAATAAGGCTTTTTAAATTCATACTTACATATATATATATATGTGTGTGTAAAACCAAAATCACCCTAGCAGTGGTAAGCATATCAGCCCTTGTACATCAAATCCTCATACCCATACATTAGCAGGAGCTATTGCAAATGGAGAGAAGTCTCTCAGTGCTCTGATGGCTGTCACTGTATTAATGCTGTCTCAATTCTGCACCAAACAGACCATCATTGGGACTCTACTGATGCCATTTGCTTAATTTTTAGAACACTTAGCAATAAAATCCACAATAAAAATGAAAATATTAATGAAAACTTTATCCAGAAAAATAAAAACCACCCAAAGCACTGAAAGATGGTTTCTTCAGCACCAATAGCTAATTTAACATCAACATGCATAAAATAACAGTTTATCAAAAATCACATTCCCTTGGACTGCAAAAGCTGGTGTGAAGGTTCTGTGAACATGCTGGTATGGAATTCAGCAGTGGGGAATGGGCAGAAGGCAATGCAGCCAGCACCTACATCTAATGCATCTTTCCTAGCTGTCAAAACCTTTGTTCTTGAGCTGAGACACTGAGGCACACATTTTCACAGCAAACATATTTAATTGGCCTTTTTCACAATGAAAATACAAAGAGTAACTAAGGGGCACACGGCAGATATTAAGAGAGAAAAAAACAACAAAACCAAAACCCTACAAAAGAAAAACCTCCACCCCCCAGCCCCTCCCTGCCCTTTTTCCAATAGATATTAAAGGCAAAAATCCCTTCTCCTCTGCATTCAAGGAAGCTATTTTCTCATCTTTCAGTATATACATATATCACAGAACAGGAACAAAGACTCTCAGATATTACCTGTTTCACGAGACAAAGTCAGCTGAGCAGGGAGATCCCAAAGGCCCATTTTCAGGGGGAGTACACTGAGACCAAGTCCTCTCCAAGGAGTGCAAGCTACCCTTCTTGGAAGCTTTCTGATTTTTTTACGCTTATCCGATATCCTTGAGAGGCATCTGCCTGATTGTTTCACTGACCACTTGAGGGAAGGGAAGAAACTCCACCTCTTCTCTCCCACCTCCTCCCAACCACCATCAGCTGTGGCCCAACGCTGCACCACTAATGGACATGCAGAGAACAGCATCCCTGTACATCCCACGGAGACGGATGCAACAAGAAGACAGGAGAGCACTAGGATTTTAAAATTTAGCATTTCCAGCTGCCCTGAGGGACAGAACAATATCTGTCTATATATATATTTATGTATACACAAAACATAGATACATACATCTGTACATATTTTTTTATATATATATGTATATGTCTATCTACATGTATATATGTATATGCGTATGCATGTCATTAAATCAGATTACTGATCAAAGAAATGGCATCACATGAGGCACATGAACAAAGGCTCAGCATCAGGCAGTGAGATGTTTTTTTCCTTCAATCCACTTTCAGCCTTTTCCAGGGTCACGCCGTGCCACTGTGGTTTTTTTTCAGGCATTCTGAAAACACCCGACCACCATGGCACCTGGAAAACACACAGTCTCAGAAAAACAGAGCCTCTGTATTGTTGTAGAAAAAGAAGAGGGCAGGAAAGAGGGCAAGAAGGAAAGCGTGCCCCTTTCTGTCATCCCAGGCAAGAAACCAGGAGGTCAAAACAGGGGGGCAATGAGCTTACTGCCCTTATAGCTTATATGACTGGTCAAGCCCTGGGGAAGAAGGATTGGAGGGTGAAGGGGCTGTTTTCTTTTTCTGCCCCAATAACCTAATTAAGTTTGTGAGCATTGCTAGCGGGATAGAAATTTCTTCACGCTACACTGTCTGTTTGTGTTTGATTAATGTAAATCTTCCCAAGGCTGTAAGCATGCCCCAGGCAGCGCCATGCCTGGCTCTCCATTAACAGGCAGCCAAGCCGCCACGTACAGCAGGATGAGAGCAAAAGCAAGGTCTCTATTGTAGCATTTGCCACAAAGACATCTAACTCAATCGAAATCATCTTTGGTGATTTAATTTGAATTACCATTCCTAATTAATTTTTTTTTCCCCAAATCATAGGGCCTACTGAAAAGATGAAACTGCAGCAAAACACTTAATATAGTAATAGCAGTTTCTTTCTTTTGCATTCCCTCAGTTCTTATGACCAAATGTTTTCAGACTACACTCACCACAACCTCTCTGCTGCCCAGTCCAATGCGTGCTGGTACCAAATATAATCTCCAAGCCACAACTGCATCAGGGTTACAATTACACAGCAGACAGCAAGCCAAAGAAATCAACTCCTACCCCTACATCTATCTGTTCTATGGTTCTAAGCATGCAATAATTTCCCAGCCAGAGTTTTTATTTTCCATGCTTCTCTCTTTTCCAGTGGCACGCATTATCATTTTCTAAATAGTAGCGAGCTGCATTTCATTGGTTCATATTTTGAAAGATTTGCCCAGCTCCTCATTTTCTAGGAATTTCACAAATCAGAAAAGAAAATGTCAGCTCTTGAAAAGAAAATGGTAACCGGAGGAAAGCAAAAAAAACCAGTACAGAGCCAGCTGCTCAGCTCCTCACTGGCCAGCACCCCTTCCTTCCAGAGGCCTGTGATGTGATCCGAAACAAAGGGGGGGGAAATAAAAAGAACAGTATGTTGTTTTAAGCAAACATGAAATCACAAAGGGTTAAGGAAGCGAAGGAAAAGTCGTTGCAAATCCCAGAGCAGAGCTTCATATCCAGTTTATTCATGCCTGAGTGAGGATCACGTGCACCAAACAGCCACTGCTACAGCATAAAGAGGGTGTCAAAACAGAGATATTTTTAAACCCGGATTACATTTAAAAAAAAAAATCAAAAAAAAAATCAAGCATTTCCTAAGTCTTCTCCCTAATGCTCCCCCTCATTAAGTGAAACACAGATGAAATGATGTGAGCAGGCCAATATGCCTTACTTTACTCAACTACGTTTTGCTTAAACCACTGCTGTTTCCCATTCCCTTCCCTGTGCAGAGTCCTCTTGTACTGACAGCAGCAGCAGGAACAGAGCTGGAACCTAAGCTCAGAACCAGCCACCTGGTCCCAGAACTGCTCCCCTCCACACAAATCCCCATCCCCTGGCTGCGTACCTCAGTTTACCCTTCAATAAAACTGCAGGGAAATACCACAAGTTTAAGATTTTAAAAGTTGCTTTACAATCACAAGAACAAATACGTCCAACTCTGCAGAGTAGCGTTTATTATATCCTTGCAAAACTCAAATTCCTCCGAGCAGAGTGTTTGCTTTTTGAAATTTGCATGTAAAATATTTAACTTGAAACCATTCAGGTCACTGAACAAATGGAAGAATACAACAGGAATATGCTTCAAGGCTGTGTTATGCCTTTACCTCAGAAGAGACATTTTCAGTCCCTTTAAACTTTAAAAGTCTCTTACTGGCTTCAACACTTCGGAAAAGAAGGGTGTTTGTACCATTTTACCAATCGTAAAAGCTTCAGAAATATATAACTGCAGTCTTCTCTTCATTATAACGAAGTCAAAACAACTGTGAAGAATCCATATGAAATTCCAGTCTACCAGGAAAAGTATCAAGCAGAAAAAGGATTTAGGCACAGGGCACAGCAACAGCACTTTTGGAAAACTATTACAAGAATGAAATCTTGAGCTCAACAGTGAATTTGTTCATTTCTTGCTCTAAGGTTCCTTTTACACTGCGACAACAATATAGAAGGGACTGGTGTGAGTAAACAGGGCCAGTCCTGAAGATTGCTTCTTTCCTGAAATACTCAATTTCTGAAAACATCGCTTTCTAAAGCACCGATCACCTTTTGGAGCCTGGTGTGTCCAGACTCAAAGTATCACAGAGGTGGCATGTGTCACAACTGGAGCGAAAGTTCCCTTTCTTACTTATGAAGGGGAAGGGTTATATGTTGTATGAATAACTGATTTTTAACAGGATTATTATTCAGTAGGATTACTGCAGTACTACACAGACCAGTCATCTAAGACTTAACCGTTGACTGTAGATTTTTGCTTATGCACATAATAAACTTGCAATTTTTACAGTATTCATCTTTATTTATATTTTATCTAAAGCTTTTGGGAAAAAGCAACACAATGCATTCCTTTCAAGTACAAACCCATGCAGCTGCCAGGAAACAGTGTAAAAACAAGAAAGATTCAGGAATGGAAGCTTATATCTTGCTTCCTACTCTGATTTCCCAGATTTCCTTCCCTCTGTACTCTCTCAGCCACAGGACATAAGAAGAAAACAATTTGGAGGAAAAAAAAAATAAAATAAATCTTTGATCAAAAAAAAAAAAAAGGTGAAAAAGACACTGGTGCAACCAGGTTTTTAGAAGAAATTAGAGATAGTTAAGATCTGGCTAAGAGTATAATGTAGTATCACTACTTTAAATTTACAGGGGTTTCCACAGTCCTAGACAACAGCAGGAAAAGAGCATAAGGAAAGAAAACACGGGAAAGAGATGCCACTTTCCACATCATTAAAAAAAAAAAATCTCTCCCTAACACCACAGAAAGATAGTAAAAGAATAAGTAGGTACTCCTCATTTAGCCAGATTTCTTTGTCCTTTTAGAAAAAGTGTAATAAAACATTAAGACAATTAAGTTCAATAAGTGCTTGTAAAATGTCACACCACAAGTTACAAGCCTGTATATTTCAGGTTTCACTTTCCAGAAATTTCAGATCTTTGTTCCCTGTTTTTTTTGTCAAGTAGCTACAATTGTGGCCCCCACTGTCTTCCCTCACACTCTATCGATGAAGAAAAGCTTTACTTCTTGCCCATACAGAAACCACACGCCCTGCAAGCAACTCTCCTCATTCAATAACAGTATTAGCAGCTCTCAGCTGGTTAGGCTGGGATATGGTAAATATTTATGCAGAATTCACAGACCTTTACCCCAATAAGGAGCCAGGCATGGGAAAAGAACAGCTTCCCAGAGCTCCATACAGCGGAAGCAAAGTGGTCCCCAAGGAACGGAGTCCACACCCCTGCGAAAAAAAACTCCACGGAGCAGGGAGAAGAGCTCCACATCCCATCACTGCCACTGCTGGTTGGGTTTCTCCAGCACCACCAAAGCCTCAGCACACCTACCATACAGATGACAGGCAGAAAGGCTGCCCAGTTCCCCCATCAGAATATCTAAATACTTTACAAAGCCATATGTTACGAGCACTGACCCTCATTCCCTCCCTTTCATTTCATGGGCTCAGGATGTTAATTTCTCCTATCTTTTACATAAAGGAACAAAATCCATCCCGCGCATCTTAAATACAAAGGAACCAGCAAAAAGCTACTGTGCTCTTTTTTAGAGAGAGAGCGTGCAAATAGAAAAGTACAGACAAGAAAATATGCAAATTTCACATATTCCAGCAAGATACTACAAGAACACAGAGTCCACTTGATGACCTGCATCTTTTAGACACATTTAAGAAACATCTGAGTCTCTTCAAGCACAAAAGTAGTGGGCCACTATTTAGACTGTAGATACCTTCTGACAAGTCAAAGATGTTAGAGGCATAGAACTTCCTTTTAGTTGTACAAATTGTGGCGAATGTCTTTTTTTTTTTTAAATAAAACTAAAAATGTCAGAACTCTCATACTTCATTCATAATGGCACTTTCTCGTCTCCAAGAGAAGTATAAACTTTACCTTTTTTTTTCCCCCTCTATGACTACACTGCTTTATTTTTGTCACATAAAGTTTATTTTTGATTTAGGCACGTCCTGGTCTTTGACCTTCTGTCTTTTCAGAATGGTATAGATCCTTTTGTATAGTTTCTGACAGCAGCAGCACACAAAGGTTGCCGGACCTTCAGCTATTCTCCACACACGTGTTCCATCACCCACAGACCATTCTTTTCTGCCACATGCAGAACAGCGCAGATTTGGCAACTTCACCCCCTCTGCCTTCACAGCAGCGATTGTGTTGTCATAAACTGCTATCGGCCTGAAACATCAACAACTCACAAGCAGCATACGACTGAGAAATCCTCCATTTGGCTACTTTGGGCATGCTTTATGGAAAACAGAAGACAACTGGACAAAGAAAGGAGTTAATCTTTCATTGGGGTAGCCACAGCCTGCTGTATTACATAACAGGCACTGGAAGTTAAAGATACAGAAACTTCCTCTTGGGAATTCCTGCAAGTCAGAGGAGACCATTTAAGGAAAGCTAGCGTCAGATAAAGTAATAATTTCACAAAACCTCTGCTTCACCTATACAAACCCTTTGTTGTTTCAGCTCCTTACAAACATGACTTAAATTACTGGACCTTAGTTTGAAAGATAGGAAACTGAGGTACAGAGACAGGAAATTATTTTTGCAGTAAAAAAAGTAGATCAACAAATGCTGAAGTAGAAATATTGTCAAAATTATTTGACCAGTACTCACCCATTCTATCTTAAATCAATACCATAATTCCTTTTTTAAAAGATTAGCAAGAGAAGTTTGTGTGGCACCCTGTGAGGTACAGAAACCAAGCCAGAGATACTTGGCATATACAATGTATTTGGGAAGGAAAGTTAAACTGAGTGCTAGCAATGCAGATGCAAGTAAACCCAAAGACCCACAAGCTTTCAGGTTTCAGTGCATTTTTGAAACATGAGAGTTAACAAAATGCTTTTAGGACCCTAAATCCCCTACGAATCCCCTAAGAAATAACCCCAACTTTCTAAGTACATTAGCGAACACAGCTTCAGCAGTCACTATGTGAAATTTAAGGCACAGCATCCGTAGAACGAGGCAAAAATCAAATTAAGAACTGGCATAGAAGAAACTAGAGGAAATCAAATCAAATGTAGGACAAGCTCCAGAGAAGTACTACCCACAAAGGAAAAAGCAAGGAGGATTTAGACACAAGAGAAATTGATGAACTGAGCAGGGTGGGAAAAATATGAATGCAGGGCTAGAGGATAAGAAAATATAACAGCTCTCTATTGCTTGAGCTACAACCCCATTTATTATGCATCTCACTGAATGATTCACCATAACAAATCCTCTAGCTCTGCTCTGAATAAAACCCACCTTCCGGGCTCCAGCCAGCGGACTGAAAAGCACGAATCAGCACAAGTAAGGATTAGACCGGCAACCTACTTTACAGAGTCAATCATTACAAGAGTGAACCACATCTGTCTGTTTTTAATGCATGGCTGCGTTAACCCTAAGCAAAATGCAGTGTTTAAAAAAATCACCCTCAAATAAGAAAACACTGAAGCCATTCAAACTTTAAGTACAATTGTTAATTGCAAGCATTTACTAGTAAAAGATATTACTGAAATAAAGAATCTGCTCACCAAAGAAAACATTGCACCACCATTTTCTACTGTGACACACATTACATTTCTGGACAATTTCCTACAGACAGTAATTAAAATAAGAAAGTTGTGGTACAAATGTGGAAACTGATCAAAAACCAGCTGTAAAGTCTGCTAAAGCTGTGACACAATAAAAAAAAAATTACCTGTCTGTAAAAGTAAAAACTGAAAGATCCTTTGTGAAAGAGAACCCCAATTCTTTCAGTCTCTCATTTTCCAGGTTGATTTCTGGCATAGGAAAATGGGATATACGGGGCTTCATTTAAAAGGTCATACTGTTTCCTTCCTTGATCTTCTATCATGAACAATTTTAGAAGGCATGAAACATTTCAGAACAGCCTATCTAAACAAATTTTTGCTTATCCTGTCATTGAATTAAGTTCAAGCGATTCCAGTAAGCCTGCGTGAAAAAAGCCCCCCCAAAACAGCTCCAAAATATGGTATTTAATGTCAGTCAGTAAATTCAATTCAAACTTGAATCAATGCCAAAGCAGCATACTAACCCAAAGAGAGAGACAAGTAATTATTGTACAGTCGACAATTTGAGAAGAGAGGAAAATGAGAACAAGGACGCTCCACTTTTCTAAGACAAATCTCTCTCATTCATAGCAAACTGCTGAACATATTTGTTAAAATTGTGTCATGATTCAAAGAGATAAAAACACAAGACCAATAACACAGTTTTAGCATTCAACACCTTGTTATAGTACGCTTTAGAGCTGGAAATTTACAGCAATAAGTACTTTCAGGCCTAAAAAACCTCTACCAACTGCTCACTATATAGCAAGAACTGGCGGGGGGGGGGCGGAGCTTGACATTCTTTCCCAAGGATCTCACAGGTCATTCTCAACTCACCATAGACTTCACCCCAGTCCAGCTTTACAGTACAATACATAGAAAAAAATTAAACAACATGAACTGCGACAAAACATCCACCCCATAAGCAAGTTGGCACTGGCCTTTTCATTCCTGCACTGTCTGCATCTGTAGCCCTTATACTCCCAAATTCTAAAAGCAGGGGAAAATAAAAAAAAAACAAACAAACCAACAAAATGCAAGGTAGCAATACCTGTATTCATAGCCCCAGCCTCTGAAAATGTAGAGATCCATTTCTTTACTGCACTAGAATGTATTTTCATTCTCTCATCACACAGGGTGACAAGGAACATATAACCACAGATACTTAGAGTTCACAGTGTTTCCAGACATTGTCTATCGGCCAAATACCAGTTTGAGTTACCTCCCCTGCAATTAATTTTATTTCAGAGTCTGTCCTATTGACAATTTCTCCTTTGCCCTAAAGCCAATGTATAATCAACAGTCTTTTCCAGGGCTTTCTATCTCCCCCTTCACAGCAATTACCATGCCTAAAGCACAGCACCCAAGCCATGCAAGGGGTCAGGAGATGGGCAGGGAGAAAAAGAAGGTTTTAGATCTTCCCCGAAAGCGTTACCATTGGAACTACAACAGCACGTCTGCCTCTTACTTTGCAATCCCAAAGCAGGAGCGTTCACATAGCTAGTTATACCAGTGTAATTATGACAGCACATTTCCTCAAAAAGGCAGGCCAGCACTTTAGTGGGGCCTGGTAGCTGATTCATCTGAATTTTTTAATATTTGCTCACAAGCCGAGTGCTGCCGCAGCCTCACGAGAAACTTCCTGCTTTAACCTCTGGAGGGGCAATAGTGCTAAACCCAGGCAAATTTTAACAGCAATTGCAGCTACTTTTCAGATAAGATTTGATCATCAAATATACAAAACTAAGTATTATCGTTTCCATTTAAGCCCAGCATAGACACAACTTACCTACAGAAACTTTAATGCACTTGTTCTTCTTATCAGCTAGATCTGAGAGTCACCCATGCTTGTGAGAAACCCCAACTCGTCAATGTTGAATCAAAGCATGCTCCAAATGCCAATACACAGACCTCCCTCTCCGATTTCCACTACACTTTATTAACTGAGATTGTTCACTACCCATTAGCAGTTGTCCACAGTCAAACACCCTCCCAGGATTAAACAAAATGTTGCGTTACCAGCATAACCAACAGCTGAGTTTAAGTAACTGAGATGATTCAAGATACCACATATGCGAGAAACTTGCAAAGATAAAAATTAAGTCCTGGTCACCAGCAAAACATAGTACCCAGGGCATTAAATCAGTCAGGGAAACACAGTTTTCTTTAAATTTGTGAATAGCCCACAGTAAGGCAAGGTACTTTCTGCCTGGGGTTCTGAAATGGAATATATGTAATCAGACCCACCTCCGCATGGAAACCACCAGGATGCCACCAGAAGTGCTTTAATCTAAAGCAAACATCTCCACGTGACGGAAGAGAGAGAGGAGGGGGAGAGCAGAGGCAGCTCGCTATCTTAGGAGACAAAATTCGTTTGCTGCTGGGCATTTCTTCCTGCCCATTATCAAGCAACTGAATTGGGTTGCCTGCTATTGAGAAACAGATCCCGGGGCCACGGTGACAGCCAAAGCATTTGTCACTGACAAAAGGCTGCCCCATAGATCTGTTATTCCTCTGCCAGACTCATGCAGCCTGACATCTATATCCAGCGTGCGCACAGCTGGAGAGGTACAGGAGACAAAGGGAGGATGCAGCCCTCACGGATTCTCGGAGCAGGCGACCACCTTCAGGAATGCCACTGGCTTTAGCACGACCGAGGAAGTATTTCTTAAAATCCCACAGGAAACAAGCTTTCCATTTTTGGGTCCCAGATATTTGAGTGGTTGCCATACAGCTAATCATTGTATTTCAAATTTACTACCACAGCAAACCGATCCAAATACAACTTTGAGAAGAAGATGAAAAGATTTCACATGAGGATTTAAATAAACAAGGTCCCTGAACAGAAGAGTCCTTGTTTGAAGTGTCCAGATTCCCTTTGTGCCTGTCCTCACAACCAATTACAAATACCTTTTTTTTTTTAAACAAACAGACAAAAAAAAACCACAAAACACCACCTCATTATTTCTATAGCCTTTGTTATTTTTTTCCTCTTTACCTAACTGTTGAAATGCTCTTTTGGGGCCATTACAGCTTTGATCTGAAAGACATTGCATTTAAAAAAAGAACAACAACCACCACCACCACTAAACCCCTACATACACTCAAAATGAGCACTTATTTTTGGGAAAATATATTCCCACTTGCCAATAGAAGCAGAGGAACCAACTTATTTTGGTGGAGTAAACTTCAGCAAGTTTCTGAAGCCATTTGCTGATCCAACAAATGATCAAAACCCATCAATATACCAAGCAGCATGTTATAGATTTGAAGGAGCCATTTTCTCCATATATGAAGAGCAACAGATGGAGGCAGATTTTCCACACACTCCAAGCTACCGTAAGATTCCTGTCATTGCAGTAAGCAAGCTCAGTGAAGCTGCCTCCCAGCAGCCACAGTGCCACAATGATGAAAAAGTCTATTAAAAAAAAAAAAAGTGGGAGGGAAATGGGCAGCAGGTTCTCTCCATCTGGCTGAATTCCAGCCAGAGCATTTACATCTGCAGGCTGCCCAAAACTCAAACCTGTTGCAAGGCTATTTCCTCTCTCCTTTCCAGCTCAGCTTAATTATCTGCTTCTGCTTTATAAGTGAGGAGGAGCTGTGCTGAGAGACAGAGCCTCCTCCAGCCTGCCTGGTGCTAACTGTCAAAACAGACCCCCATCAGCAGGCAGCAACTCTTCCCCTTCGCTTGGCACCCCCAGGCAGCATCTGAGCACGGCTCATATTACCACCAAAAAAGTGGTTTTCTGGCCTAAACCAGGTACTGTACTTCTGGATCGCCAGGGCCAGGGCACAGCCAGATACCCCATCTACAAAGGGGGAGTCAAAAGCAGGGGTGAACAGGTGCAGACACCAAAAAACATAGTTAATGTCTCACTGATGAGTGCAAAACCTGATAATAAGCTTACTAAAAGGAAAAGGGAGAGGAGGTCAAGGTTTGCTATGCAATACATACAGCTGAAGTTGCACTGGTTAACAGCCAAAGTAAACAACACTCCAGCGTTTAAAGCTATCACCAACATTCCTACATCTTTCCACACTGGAAGAACAGAAAAGTATGCTTGTCTTTACCCCCTCCCCTAAGCATTACAGGGTTTTAGTCTCACAACAATTTCCATAATGTGAGTGGGCTGAACGTTTTACATAACTTCACAGACCTGACAAATCTGAGTGTAAAACTTGGGGCTTTTGATACTACTTGAAGGGCTGCAGCACTTGGCAATGTTAGACTTCCCAGCCGTTGGGTAAGTATTATCCAACTCGGAACACCAAGGCACCCGCTGCTGAAGCAATTAGACCAGATATAGAGCAAAGTTCTTTTACATCATGTACCCATTTCCAAACTATTACAAGATATTTGCTTTTACTGCTGAAGGCTCCATTACAACTCAAGGGTAGAAAAAAATCTGCGACAAAGGTATTCATTCTGCCAGTGCCCTACAGACTTGGACGCATCCTTACAACAAAGAAAATCCCACAACAATTGCGAAGGGCTCTCTCTCTCTGCAGTATCCCCATACCACCTTCACCACCCAAAATGATTGAGCTTGTTCATTTGCTAAGATCAGATCTGCACCCACATGAACCACTTCCGCTACTGAAACCGCAGGGACTACGCAGGGCAAACCACAACCTATCATTTCGTGTCTCTCAACAGACAGCAAGAACAAATTGCCAGCTTGAGAGCTGCAGTTCATCATTTCAAGATCTCTAAGCTAAGAACTTTTATCCTTGACACAGAAGTATTTCTGATAAACCATCACTCTCTCCCCCCTTACATTTATGGAGTTCACATCATATAAATTAATCCCTTTGTCTCTATTACAGTTCCCCCTGAATATTTTTTCAAAGTTGTTACGATGCGGTCTACCTAAGTCAGGTTAGATAGCTATACAGCAGTCTGCAGCAACGGGGAAAATCACTCTTTTAAAACCAGAAATGATCTGAGAAGAACAACTTGCTTATGGCTGAAGTCATTGCCTAATTTGGGACATCGCATAATCATAATTTTTCAGACAGCGGAAAAGGCTGCCCTATCGACACAGATCAGAAAACCACATTGTTTCCTTACTTGCAAGCACCAACTCTGAAAGCTATTTAAAGAAAGAACAGGAATTATTATGATCATCATGTCTCAAATGCTCTCATGTGGGACTTGCTGTTACTCACACCAGATCAAAATTTTGGAAGGTGATACAATGGCTGAAGGAGTTTTCTGGTCCCAAAGAATATCTGCACAGCCTCATCAAGAAATAGATCGGTGCTCCCAAATATCAAACATGTATCTTCAGTCCACAGAAAACGCAGCACAGTTGTAGCCCTGCCTGTCAGGGGCTTTTGCCTTACACCAGCAGGTCTCAGTCCTTTATGGCTGACATGTGCCTCCAGAACGCACTGGGAGACAGGAAACCTCTCTCCTATCTAGCAGTTGCCACCACCTCTCCCATTTCTCTCCCTCTCACTCATTTCCTATTGACTTTCCCATGTCTTCCATTGCAGCTTTTTCCTATTTCCTTTTTCTCTTTGCCCATTATAGCTTCCCTCCTGCAATTCTCTTTCTCCTTTTCCCAACACTTTTCTGGTAGCTTTGCTCTCAGTCCCTACTCATCAGAATATTCACCATGCATGGTGCCACAGTAGAGTACTGAGAGGAGACGTTTTGTCTGATGTGTTGCCAATAAGCTACACTAACAGCCACTATCGTAACAGGGTAAAAGGACTTTCAAGCCAGCGGTCAGATACTTCAGGTAGGCCTACAGGTTGAAGCTTGTATGTTTATGGGAGTGGTGGACTTAGAATCCTGTACCTGTCTCGGATCAGCCTAGTGCTTTATTAAATACATGGGTCTTTTCCTCCAGACTGGGAAACACTTGCTCACGTCAATTCAGGTCCCACCTAAGCCTTCCAGCTCCCTTCCAGCAGTACAGCTCACAGGACTGCATAAAAGAGTATCTAACTCTTCTTAGGTTACTGGTTCATCTTGGGAAGTTACCCAAGCTCTTGGTAAAATGATTGCTTGTGACACCACAAACCAGGATTCAGAGTCTGCAAATCAATTCAAGCTTCTCACAAAGCAGAATAGTTGTGCTGCTACTCACAGTTTCAAGGGAGAACAGCACCTGGATAAAATTAAGATTTCCACCAATATTTCTGAAGACTTCAAATATGTATTTCAAGAGCTCAGGATAGAAACCAGCTCAAGTCTTGCCCTTGCATACACATTTCTTGTCCCAAGTGAGAGCAACCAAGAACTCCCATAATCTGGGATCCTCCCTTCAGTTTCTAGCATCAACACTGTAACGTCTTTATAACCACCAAAAGAATCCCTTTTGCTCAGTTCACACAGTTCAGTCCATCTTTTACATAGCCCTGCCCCCTGATCATAAAAGGTTTAGTTTTTCTGAACCCAAGTGCCACTTGGAAGATAGCACACACCGTTAGCAGGCTAGAGTCCTGCAATGGACAATGCCTACCTTCAGCAGGACATTTGACAGCGCTAATATGACAATGATCCAGACAGATTACAACCAAATTATTTCAAGAACAGGAACTCACGTGCTATGCCTTAGGATCTTTTCCACCTCAACAGTATTCAGCCTCAGGAAGGACACCATTCAGTTGCTTTTCCACTGCCAGAGCAATTAGCGAAGTACCTTACCAACTGACATCACAGAGCCCAGAAGTTTCAGTGTTGTCAAAACAAAGCTTAAAATAGCCACATAGATAATATTTAAGCGTTTGCTTAAATGTAAACAGCAAGGTTTCTTATTTACCATCAGCCTTGGGTAAATGGTGCAACTATGCAAGAAAGGGTTCCTGCCCACTGGTCTTAGAAGTTAAACAGACACAATACTGAAAATACTCAAGGAAAGGATGCAGAGTAATAACAAAGCATAAGTGATGTTCAGTAGACGATTTGTGAATGTCACAGTCTGCACATTGTTTGTTTTGTTTTTACTATTTATACTTATGCTTACATTTTAAACATAAGGACACTGCTTTTTCCTGTCATTTTTAATATATTTATTTTTAAATGTTTTCTTTTAAAAGAAAAACGAGTAAACCTTGTTTCTTCCTGTCTTTTTTTAAGCGTGCTGTCCCTGGTTTGTGTGCATCCTGCCTTGTATTTTATCCCTTGTACATTCTTAATCAAACACTGCAGGTTTTACATCCCTTTCCATTTTACTAATTACTTTGCTACTCCTTCCTCTGTCCTTGTTTTAAGCCCTCTTTTCTGACGTTAAGACATTATCTACATCCAGGCTCCTGACCCTTAGTTTAATCAAGCCGAGACATGAACTAACACTTCCATTCCTTAAACCTAGTAATTATCCAGAACAGGGCCCCAGAACGGAACACAGCATCACCTACCAGAAAGTATGCATTCAAGTCTATTTTCTGGTAGTGCTATTGACATCTCTCACACGAGAAAGATCTAGTTATCTCAAAGCAGATAAAATATCAGGACTAGAGTGAAAGAAGGGAGAGTACTTAGGCAGAGGAATATTTGTGGAGCCTTAGGAATGTTACAAGAAGCGTTTTTATTACCATCTCAGATCACCCAGTCCAGAAATTGAGGGATAACACAAATGGGATTCATTAGTAAGTCTCCTACTGCTAATTTTCAGAGGGAAGGAAGAGGTATTGAACGAGAAACCTGGAGAATAAAGCCTTGAAAGCAAAAGCCTAAGCTTATCTTTCAAGCAGCACAGCCAACATACTTCCCCGGTGACCCAGAAGGACCACCTAGAGGTTTAAGTGGAGAATTCAGTCTCCAGACCAAGGAAAACACTGCTCCTCTTTGAGACACTTTGCATAACTACAAGCTATTGCACTGGGCTGGCCACGGAGGGGGTTGATGGTTGTAACCACAAGAGGCAAACAATGCTACACAGATACCAGGGAGAAAACAGGAGAAAAAACAGTTAATATCAAAAATCCTGTTGATTATACTCCAAAGTTTCCTGGGAAAGCAGAGAGAGAAGCAGGCACTGAAGCTACTCACTGAACAGGATTCACACGAAATGCTTAAGGCACGAATTTACAAGGATACCCTAGTTCTTGAAATAATCAAAAGATCTTGGGATATACTAATGAAATATGTAAAACAACTGGAACAGGTGTCTGCACTGCTTTCCCCAGGCAAATACATGAATGCCCTGCAGCGCCTTCAGATAAACTGCCAACTAATCTTCAATGCCTCAATCACTATTTTTACAATATGATAGAGAACAGTTCTGAGAGTACATAGAAAACTACTCTGATTTCCAGTTGGAAGACTGTGATTAATGCTGCCACCCTCAAGGACCAAGAAACTCTTCCCCTATATGGGTCACACTCATCAATACAGAATTTAGTTTTATAAAGGTTGACCTGAGAAGATCACCCCCAAAGCTCACCAGTTACCTCAGTAACTTCTGCTCCAAGGGTAAGAGGCACGTCTCTTCTTAGGCATCTCTGAACAGGCCAGCAGCAGGCATTAACAAAACACAACAGTGATCTTAAAGCACTCCAATATGCAAACAATAGTCCACAGGAAGAACAGGGAGGACCGCAACACAGAGGAGGGCAACCCGTACATGACAGTCATTAATTGTGTCCATGCAGTACCAGGACTCAAGCAACTACCCTGGTACGTTAGTCTAAGAGTTCTCTGTAGAACAGGCTATATCAGGCTGGATAAAACCAAAGAGATCTCTCCGTCTTGCAGCAGGGTTTATATGTTTCATGTGTACCTAGGCCCCTGTGGATATCACTTTGATAAGAACAGTATCTGAAGAGCTCAGATTATCACCAGACCATTTCTTCTGACTTTTCATGCAACCCCTCACACACCTCTAGGCTTTTCATAATTACCTCTGGTGAGTAATATTTTTATTTTTTTTGCTGCTAAATGTATCACACCCTGATTCCTGTGAATTTGGACAAGATTTTTAAAAGTCTAAAACTGAAATAGCCTGCATCCCAGTACCGTTCCTAATCTATCCATTTGAAACACTAATAAATGTCATAATAGGAGTTATGTGCACAGGGAGAGTTATACAATTGGGTTAACAGATGAAATATCATTCCTGCCTCCACCCAAATAATCATGACGCCCACAGCTCTGTTCAAAACTAGAAAATCAAGCTCACCTCAACTTCTGTCTCCAGTAAAAACCCTAATAAACTATGCAGCACAAACTGGTAGCATTCGCTTTCTAGCCAATAGTAAACATCACAGACGGCACTCTCTTCTGACAGCTTCAATAAAATCAAAATTTAAAAAAAAAGGAATTTATGCACAGACTATGTCAACTACTAATTTGCAAACATAGTGAAGGCAAAATGGTGGAAAGCACAAAAAGACTTGCCTCAATGACAATTACACTTCTTAGTCCATAGAAACAGATGTTGTGCTGCAGCCTACTTCCCATAAATATTAGATCTTACAAACTCTACTAATCAAAGATAGGCATGATAATAACATCTAGCTACTCAATAACACTAAGGCATGAGTTTCTATGGAGTTCTTATCCTTATCCTGCTGGAAAAATTAAAACCCTTTTTCCCCACTACACAGTTAAAGAAGTCCCAGTTACTACTGGAACTTACAAACAGCCAAAGACAGGGAAAGTGCATCTAAGCAGATAAGAAGCAATTAGGATCTATTTTAGTACCAAGTCAGGAGCAAATCGGCAATTAAAACCTCTCAAGGGTAATTATGTGTAAATTCTACCTCTCCTATTTTCCAATCATAGCAACAGAAACTACAGCACTGTTATAAATAAAACTCATTTGCAAGCAAGTGCAGAGGAAGAGTCATCAGTTCCTCAACAAGGTACTGCAAAAGCAGCAAGAGCTTCCATTCTTTTATTGTGCTTTAATAAACAGAAAGAAACATAAAGCAAGTTCTGCAGCCATGCAATTGCTCAACTCTGCAGCACGTTTGGAATGGTTACAGGAAAAAAATACAGTTAACTATGAGGGGAAAAAAAAAATAATTAATCGCATACAAATGTTTCTTTAGTGTCATAACAGGATACAGCAGAGTTCTGATCATCCTTTAGTGGCCAACCAGAGCTTGCAAATGGCCGAATTTCATCCCGGCCCCAGTCTGTCCTTGCAAAGAATAAAACCCTTATCTAGCTCAGCCATGTGTCGCCTGCCACAAACGGCAGAACAGAGCAACGCCCAAAGCCAGCCGGCCTGCCCGAGTGCGTCCGGGCCAGCAGAGCTCTGCAGCGAGCCAACACGGACACACTCACATGCAGTCTCACAGAACCAACAGGAAAACACCTCCTCTAACATACCCTATCCACCCACCTCACCCACGCTGAGGTCCCAAAGCCAGCCTTACGTGGCCCCCGAGTCCAACATTCCCCTTCCAAAACCCTCATACTGACAGCCCCAAACAGCATCCAGCAACAAACATCCAACCTAGCCCTAGACAGGAATTTTGAGGAAAAACAAAAATAGAAATTTTGAGGCAAAAAGGTATGACAAATCTCACCTAAATCCAGAGCTGGATGAAAACAAGCAGGCGTTTTGTCATTCACCTGACCAGTTTTAGATACCTACTTTAGGATGAGAAACGGTCCTCTAGATGTGCCTATTTTCTTCCACTTACTAGAAAGGCAATCTAGAACAGCTTAGATAGAGATGTCTACTTCAAAGACTTATTAAGTTAAGCAAGATAAATGCCACCTTAGGAGGCCTCTAAACAACTACAGCATAGCTGAGAGAGGATTAAATTAAGAGGCTGTAAATGTTTACAAACATAAAGCAGCAGAGTAATAAGGCTGAAGATGAATTGTTTGATATGGTCCACTGGGCTACAGGGTAATGAAAAGAAGCAGCTGACAAAGTAAAAGAGCATCCCGAAAGAGAGAAGGGGAAGTAAGTATCACTGCTTAAAGTTCTGCCTCCCTCATACCATCAGAAGCCACACATGGCTACCTTGGACAACTTTTTGCTTCTGTATTTCTAAATCTCAAGTACTACAAGGCAGTATTTTTTTTCTGCCAGCACCCTTTACGTGTTTCTCCAAATGCTGAGTAGCTGACAGGGAACCACATGTGTCAGATGCTTCTTCAGTAACTTTGCTGAACAGTCACTACATTCTCGGAAGTCTTAACATGTGTTCTGTTTTTTTATTTAATACCTGGTATTCCCCCATTTCCCCAGGCACTCACTTTCCTCCAGTCTTTAAGACATTGGAGGAAAAAGATGCAAGAAAATTATGTTGCTTCGTGAGCCGGCTATATAACAAAATTCAACTCAGGTATGAAGTGTAACTATTACCAAAATTAACTGGGTTAAGGTTTGGTCCACGTGAGATGTGAACTGGCATGACTGTATTTCAGCATAAGTCTCAGACACTAAAATCCATTGGACTTTCTTGGGAAAAAGAAGAAAACATTATGAGAAGGAAAAAAAAAAAAGATGAAAAACTTAGTGAAAACATCGTTTATGGTACTGGCTACAGAAAGGCACCAAAAATGGCCATTCATTCATTCTTTCTAGTTTACTTTACACATGACACCTTCAACAAGAACACACAAAGACATAAAACACATAATGGATGGGACAAGTGCAACACGGAAATGTCACACAAGTATCAAAACACATGCTAGGATGGCCATCTTAAATTGAAGGGATACAAAAGGAAATATTTGCTGTCTGTAAGCAGGGATTTAAGCAGCTATCCATATGTAAAATGCAAATATGTAAAGCTAACATGGAGAAAAATGCAGGCCCATGCCATCCTATTATACTCATAATACCATTTGGCACAGACACAAGTTGGGTTTTTCTGTTTTAAGGCAGAACCCAACTCAATCCCACCAAGGAAGGTCCCTGATAAACAGAGAGAACTGATTGCATCTCATGATTTACACCATGTAGATCTAATGACACTAGAAACATCGAGTTTATTTATATTGCACCTGTTTTACACTCCAAGCTTGAAAGGCAGATTTAAAGAGGCAATACAGGGCCTGCTTGGGCCTAATGGAAAGCAAGCTCTTCACCAATGTACTGCTGGGACAATAGTGACCAAGAAACACCCCCCTCCAGACACTGCACAGGGCTGTAGATGAAAAGGACATGATGAGAACACGCACCATGACCATATCTAGTGCTCTGCTGAAAGGTTCAGCCAGGGGCCAGGATGACTGAACTCTCTTGGCCCCCCCAGAACTGGGGGGGTTCCTTCGGGCCAGAGAGAAGGGCAGTGACAAGGCCAGGTCCCACTTCCTCGCATTCCCCCAACCATCACACAACCCCACTGCTAGAATATCACACAACTCCAGCTGCCAGGCTTGTGGAGACAGCTCCTTACCTGACATCAAAAGTCTTTCAAACCAAACCCTTAATGGAACACCAAACAGAAACATCCTCTCGACATGACTGAAAGCAAAAGGAAATGAGACCTTTTTTTTTGTCTCCACTACATTTTTAATTTGGCTGTTCCAATTCAATAATGGAAAGTAATTTGTTTTACTAACAAGTCAACTAAATTCCCTGTCCTCGTCCTTTTCTTTCCCATGCATCACTCAACTGCTTCTTAGTATGAAAACCTTGTCATTCTTTTTGATATCTTGCAACCTGCCATAAGACATACGCTCCTAAGGACCTGACAAAATTCTCAGAAAACCACTGAAATGCCACCTTTTCCTATCACTGCCTTGTTCTGTACAGAAGAAAAAGATGTCCTGCAACTCAAGAATATCTCATGCATGTGGACCACAAAAGAGAAAAAAGTTAGTTTTCTTTTGTCACCTATTCCACTAGTACAAACCCAGGACATGGCGCATTTCAAAGACTCACTGCTCCATGAACAATCATAAACACAGACTATCCATGGCTCTTAGCTGTCTTTCACGCTGCTCAGGCACTGTACTGTCTGTCAAGACAGCGGAGTCACAACAAGGCCTAAGTGGAAGCGAGAACTAGGCTCCCTCTCTTTCCTGCCCACACCTGGAGTCTAAAAGGCGCTCTCGGGTACCCAAAAGCATCATCCCTCTATCCCAGCCCTAGGTTCTGGCCTGTTTCAGAATTGCTCCTGTTGGTCATTAAAAACCTAAGCATAAAGGCCTTTGTCACACACGTTCACACCTTAACCCCCCAGGATGCACAATGAAGGAGAATATAATAACATACATAATAAAAAGCAGCTTTTTCAGCTTACAAGTGTCAAAAAAGGTACCTTTTCCTCTTGTCAAAAAAACCTGAAGACACTCATTCCATACTTATATCTCAAAAGCACAAGAGGTTTCCCACTCAAATTTTTTCTTTTCTTCACAACAGAAAATACATTTTTTCCCGTGCCTTGGAAGCATCCCAGTACCAGCAAGAGAATCTCAGACTGCTAATGAAATGCACATGGCAGCACCTGCAGAGAAGCCCAGAGGCCTGAGTAGGTATTTAAAAGCAAGGACCAGATTACTGCTAAGGTAGTGGAGACACCAGCAGACATTCCTGCTCATCAACTATCCCTTACTGCCCTCACCTGAGGTGACCCCTCTCTGGAAGGCTACAATGCCTGACCTAAGGAGAAGCAAGTGCACCCTCTACACCGTTTTGAGCTCAGACTCGAGCTGTGTCCTAAATTCTCGTCGCTTTTCCTACTTTAACTTCTCACAGACACTGCTCCTTTTGGTGTTCCTCCCAGCACCAACCCATCCTATAAACTGAATTACAATCCCTGGCTCTTACAAAGTCAGCCTGGAAGGCTTGAAAGCTGTTGGACTTGAAATACTCCAGTTTCAAAGTTAACCCAGTTGCCTTGACAGTCAGCCACCCCAGGTACGTACTGATTCCCAGGAACTCAGCTTTAATCCTGCTTTTCTCATGCTGTCTGACACACTGTCACTTTCAGGTGGAAAGTGATGAGCTCTGGAAAGAGCCTAGACTTTAGGAAAAAAAAAAAAAAAAAAAAGAGGAAATCTTATTTTATACTGACCTGTCCGTGATTGTGGACTGTGTGCCACTCATTGGAGCCTTTGGCAAGAAGTCGTATTATCCAATTTACATTTTACTCTTACTGCAGGAATATTAATGAGGCTTTGCCCCCCACATGCACTGAGGTTCAGGATCCAGCCTTGCTCCAGAAGAGGCATGCACAGAGGGCAAATTCGGTTCAAGGGCAGGGAAAAAACCCAAAACCAAAAAAAAACACACAAAAATTCCAAAAGTCTTCTTGCAGTCACGCGGAATATCCAGATCACGGAAGGGAGGTGTGGGGATGTTCAATAAAAAAAAAAACTCAAAAAAAAAAAAAAAGAACCAAAGAAACAAACAACAACACAAATTGTTCCCCCAAAGAAGAGGGGAAAAGTAACGCGTGCCAAGAAAATCTTCCGGAGCAGCCAATCCTCACCGGTGCGGAGTTTCGGGGCGGAGGGGAAGCCCGGCTGTCCGCGCAGGCGGCAGGGAAAACCGGGGCCGGCTGCTGGCGGGGCTCCCCGGGGCCGCTCGCCCCCCCCTCGCCGGCCGGCTCTCGGCAGGAGGGGGTGCCTGCCGGGCGCGGGGTGCCCCCTTCCCGGCCGCTCTTTACGGCCTCTCCCCCGCGGGGGGCGGGCGGCGGGCCCCACCGGCTGCCGCTGTCCTCAGGGCCGCCGCGCAGGGGCCCATGTCCCGCCGCCGGCCCGCCCCGACCCCCCGCCCGCCGGCTCGCCCGCAGGGGGGTCGGGAAGGGCGGCCGCCCCTCCGCTGCCGCCGCCGCCTTTAGGCCCGCAGGTCCATGCCCCGCCGCTCCGCCTGTCCCGCTTCGGCCCCAGCTAGAGCGGGGCGCGGCGGCCCGGCCTGCCGGCGAGGCCCCGGGCCCGGCTGCGTCCCCTCAACCGCCGAGCCCGGCCTGCGGGCGGCTCGGTGCCGGCCCGGTTCGGGGCAAAGTCCCAGCGCGGCCCGCTCCTGCCGCCGCTCTCGCTCCCCCCGGCTCGGTTCCGGCCCAGCTGCGCTGCTGCGAGGCTGGAAGCGGAGCGTACCCAGGCGGACCTGCGCCGGGCCGGGCCGGGCCACCGCGCTTTCGGGGTGGGGGGGGGCTGCTCGTACCTCCGGGACTCTTCACAGCCGCCCCCGCCCCTCCTGCCGTATCCTTCCGCCGGCGCTCCGCCCGCCCGACCCCTCCGCCGGCAGCGGGCCGCCCCTCCTTCCCTCCCTCTCCCCTCCCTCCCTCCCTGCCGGCCGGCCGCGGGGCGGTGCCGCCGTCCCTCCCCTTCCCCCGGCTGTTCCGTGGGCGTTTGGGTGCCGGGGGTCGGTCTAATCTCCCCTTCGGCACGGGAGGGGGTTTCTCCTTAACCTCCCCCAAGCTCCTGGAGGCCGCCGTGCCGGCCCCGACAGCGATGAGGGGGTGAAGCCGGGGCCAGGCCGGGCTCCCCCGCACTCGCTGGGCCCAACCAGGACAGCCTGGGCCTCCTCCAGGCCGGCTCTCCCCATCACAGCCCAAGCACAGTTCCTCCTCCTCCTCCTCCTCCTCCTCCTTGGGCCTGCCGGAAAGGCTTCCCCCTCCATTTCTCCATCCCTCCCTCCCAGAGCTTCCTCGCCATCCTCCTCCTTCTCCTCCTCCTCCCCTCCAAGCCCGCTCCCCTGTTTTGTCTTGTCAGAAGCTCTTAGGGGCAGGGAGTGCCTGCGCCCCCTCCATCTGCACAGTACGCGGCATGGAAAATATGACACCGAACCAACTTGTAGCAGAAAGAAAAATAAGCAGCAAATCAAAACCAGTGAGGTGCCAGGCACCGTGCGGCTCCGGAGCCTCCAACAGTCCTCAGCTGGGCTGTTTGCTCCCAGAGCTCCCACAGCTCCGCGATCCAGTCTCACCGTCCCCACAACGCTTTGCATCAGGAATATTTCCCACGGGTGAAAGTCAACAAACATCCCAAAATCAGGGGGAGAAGTGATCCCTGCCTGCACACACCCCAGCTTTGCAGAGACACTCCAGCCACAGGCCTGTTCCTGCTCCCTGTCTCTTAATGCAAAAAACACCCTCTAATACAAAAAGATGACCGTATATTACCATATCCAGTAAATCCAGAATAATTAGGCGTTCAGATTTCAAGAGGTGTGGATTTCCCTCTCCTCAGCCACGGCTTTCAAGAGGAACACATCCCTGCTGTACGTTGCTGTAACTCCCTGCTGTTCCTGCCCCTTTCAGGAGAAACTTTCAGAAGAAACACCAGTCTCGACTCCATGTGCATTTCAACAGCAGAGCCTGTTTCTGACAGCACATCAGCAGCACGAAGCAAACTGTGACAGATCAGAAGCACAGTCCTAGGTACATTGCCTAATCCCAAAATCTCATTGTCAACACAACGGGGGTAAATAAGGTTCCAACCCTTATTCTCAAACACCTAGGAATAACTTCTATATACTAGAAGTTTAGGAACCTGCCACACTCCCGCACCTCATGTTGTCAGGAATTAAAGCTCCCGAGCCCCACAGAAGTGGAATGGAAAGCAGGATGGCTCCGCTGCCGGGAGGGTAGGCATTGACACCTGGCCTCCCAGCACAGAGGCACTTGTGGAACATCAGCCTTTCCTAGCAAACGCCAACAGACCAAGATAATCTTATTAGCTAATCCCAGCCATATAGGACACCATCCCCTTACCTTGATATACCTCTTCAAAGCCAGGACACTGGATTTGGAAACAGTCTGGAAAACAGGCTTCTGGAAACTCAGGACCAGCTATGTATCGTTAAGCACACAGGACCATACCTGGCTTGAAGATACACTCAGGACCCTGCCGCCATACAGTCTTCTTCCTCCCGGGAGTGAAGTGAGCACGAATCAGGAAGCCAGGAGACTGTTCAATAGTCTGCAGAATTTCTTGTTTTGAAGAAGTTCAGTCCAAAGAGGGGAAGCGTGGGATTAAACTATTTTCTAGATTATATTTGTCATATACACACAGGACACTTACACTTCCTCTTTTGGTTTCCTTTTGAGGAAGATAGAGGCTTAAAAAGAAAAAAGGGGGGGTTTGCAAGGCATGCAGTCACGACTGTCTCTCACTCTGCAGCTGTACGCGATACATTGGTCAGTGGTAAGGGAGTGACTGAATACCCCTATCTAGCTACATTTATTATATATCTCCTTATTGCATCTTCTCTGCAATAAATTCTCCCCCTCCCCGCTTTTAACTTAAGGAACATCACGTACTGTGCCTTCGGAGAGGAAGGCTCCTGGGAGACCTTCTGTTTCATGGCAGGCCCAGCATTTGCATATTAGGCCTCGATGCTTTTTTATTACTTTAATTATATTTTATTGTGCATGACAAGATAATGACAATAACAATTAGCTGCAGCAAATCCTTTAAAAAAAAAAAAAAGGAATGAGAAGGAAACTTATCCCCTGCGCAGTAAATTGATGTAAAATTCAGTGGGGTGACAGTGATTAACATTTGCTAAAAATTTGCTCAGTATTGTCAAAAGAAGCATTGCACAAAACGACACCAAAGACAAAAAGGAAGCATAAAACCCTTATGCCACACGGTTCAGTAGATTAACTCTTGCTCATAATGGGCTGCATTCACATTTCAGGGTTTAATGCAACAATTAAAAAGGAAAAGCACTAATAAAACAATTCAAAAGTAGACTCTGAAAGCGTAAATGCTTCTCTTTTCTCCAAATGATGCTTTCAGTGGGAGCTGATTGCATACTTAACTTAATACAGATGCCTATTTATGATACTTCTGCTGCCCAGGCAGTTTAACTGTGAAATCCAGGATCAGGGGTGGGGAAATCAATAAGCAATTACACTGGGCAGTACCAATTAAAATAGATTATTATTTTTTTGGTAGCTGTAAAGTTCTCACTCAGCCTGAATTTACAGACAGTACCATCACACAGACACAGATGCCCAAAGAGGAAACTGCATATTAACCTCATCAGCCCACATCTCCAGGGCAAAGCAGCAGGGTCCCCAACAGTCTGGTTTTTACAGCCCAGAGCAGCGCTCAGCTGCTCAAGCAAGAAGGGCCCTGAAGCGAAGAAGGTTGAGTCCTACGAAGGATAAATCCTTACTTTGCCTTAAAGTAAAGGACGGCAGAAAAAGTACAGAACCTTGGGGGTGCCTTACACGGAACTCCCGAAAGGGCAGGCTTACAGAGAAAGGTTTCACTGAGGTTCTTTTTGCAAAGATGCAGTTTTCCATCCCCGCACCCTCAGCTCACTGAGGAGCTGTTGCCATCTGCTGGAAAATCCTTGTGTGGCGCCTCTCCTCCATCCCCATGGCAGGGTAGCAGCGAGGTCCTGCCCTCACCCTCCATCCCCTTCGAAACAAGCATTTATTTCAAAGCAGTTCATGCTGGGGGGCTGTGGGGGGCTCAGCCTGCTCTCTGACCACCGAAGGGCTCAGATGTGGTGGTCTGAGCAGGGTTTGCACCACGATGGGCTCAGCCCCAACAAAGGCAGGAAATCAGCAAAAGATGATACTATTTTTACTCCCTAATGTCAGATGTATCACCTTGCCTTGCCTCTGGACAGCAAATTTCATACTTAAAATTTACTTAAAATTTGATACTGAACAAATAGCAAATATAATAATTTTTCTTTCACAAAAAAAATCCCTTCACAACATTTCAGAAAAGATAATCAACCAATGACAGCAACTTACCTGTGAGAGCAACGGATCTCCCGCAGACCTCAAGTAAAGGATTGCTTTGCAAGTCAGACATGATGGGCTATTAGCTGAGTTTCACTGACCTCTATCATAAAAATTAAATGGACAAAGAGTATTCTACCTTTTGCTACTTACAATAAACAATTGCTCTGGCATGGAATTCCTCTGAGCCAGCTGAGAACGTGTGTGGGATTTTGTTATTTGTTGAGATTCGGCTTTTGAGGGAGCTGAAGGCAGTAACGATACCCTGAATCGAATCCAGACACGTGTCTATCTTGTTGCCCATCCGGTCAATTTTCCAGCTGGGCTGATGTCAACCAGACTCTGTGATGTGGATACAACCTGCTTCAGAAACTGATAGGACTGATCCAATAGCCACTAACGGCCACCGGATGCAACTCTAATCTGGGAAAAAAAACAAACAAACATGAATTCGTGCTCCACATTGCTATACAATTTCATACCTTAAAATCTCATACCTTAAAATAAGCACATGATTTGGCACCTAAAGACAGGCAGCTTGTTCTGCATCCAGTTCACTGGAAATGCATATGGAGCCAGTCTATGCTTTTAAGTCACTTGGACACAAATGCAATACTTTGCTGACTTTGTTGGGACACACACAGCGTAATCTATCAGAGCTTCTACTGTGACAGCTTATTACAGTTCCTAAACCTGGATAATCCACACCACAGTAAGCATTTTTGTAGCACTAAGCTTTCTTTCCATATCAGCATAATTAAAGCAGCAACCTTTGTAAGGACAGATGAAGCTGCTGCACATTGTCAGGAGTTTCCTTCTTGCTCTCTGCTAGAATCAATGTTCTCTGATTGGAGGGAGGGAAAAAGGGGGGAAAAAAAAAAAAAGAGGTATTTGTTATTAGGGCAAAATCTAAAGAGATGGAGATTAACATTATTTCTCATCACATTTGAGGATTACCAGTTACACTGAACAGACCTCAACCTTCTGACAGGCCATGCAATTCAAAGAACAACGTAACGCAAGCATTGCTGAAAACCTGCACCTTGTAACATTTGAGAAGCCACAGAAAGTGACACCTTCCCATATGAATTTAACTACTGCTAAACCCTTCTTACTTTGCAAAAGCTTTTCCATGCACCTTCATCTGTTCAGTTCCATCTTACAGACATTTTCTAAAGATCTCTTATGCTGCGAAATTATCAGCTGCCAGACTCCTCCTGGAACTTGAGGGAAACGGGAGGAAGCCAGCAAAAGCTAACACCTTCTCTTGCACAGATTTACTAGAGCACATATTGAAGCTGACTTGGAAAGATAAAAATGCTGGTATATTGGTATAATCAAAAAAAAGAGTTGCTCCTTGCCCAGAAATTGCTTATGCAACACAAAGGCTAATGCTGACTGATTCTCTCTCAGTCTCTGAAATTTTATTTCTTTGGAAATGGCAGCACACATGTTATTTTACTTCCAGCCAAGCTACACAAAGCCTGCAAGCATCAGGAACATATCCACCACTTCCATGAAGCTTAAAACTTCCTCTCATCTTTTTTGTCCTAGAAACAGACTTGCAGACAGCACTGGTATTAGCCTAATAGCAGACTCCAAAGACTTAGAATGCTACGCTTTTACATCAGTGCTTGGACTACTGCTGCAAGGGAATAAAGCCTTGAATATCAAAAAAATGCAATTTTTTTCAAATACAATGAGGAGTTCAGCTAGGAAAAGAGGGCAGAGGGCTGAAACAGGAGGGTAGTTTGAAGGGGGGCAGATTTCTCTCTTTGCAGTCAAAGCGCGTTTGCCCATTGACTTAAGGCTAGATTGTGGCGTGACATGAAACTTGGAAGATGCTTGAAGGTCTAAAGCAAAGCTTCAGAAGGCTGCTGTACTTTCTTTTCTGCTTCTGGACTACCTCAGAGGTTAAACAAGCTCCCAGGATAAATTATCGCAGTCCCCGAGATCCCGGGCTGCCTGCAGAGTGTAAACACGCCAGCATCTCCAGAGGGCTCAACGCTGCACAGCTGCTCCACAGCGCTGGAGGATTTTAAGGTAGATTTAAGGGTTACATCCAAACAACTAAATTGGCTTAACTATTTATAGAGAACAGACTTTTGGCATGCTGGACCTCTGGTAAAATGCTGTGTCCATAAGCGTGGCAGAGTAGCTATTCTTTACCGACACACAAACAACTATGTTCAGCTCTACCCTGAGCACAGCTTGGTGACACACAGCTTCAGAGCTGCTGGTACAGGGCACGCAGGGCAGGGCTTTTCTTCCCTTCTGGGTGTGTACAGTGCCTGGCTCACAGAAATCCTTGTTGGTGCCTAGGTCTCTCACTGCAGTCATTGAAAGCATCACTGAAATAAATGCTTTTATTTTAGCAGCACCCCTTGAAGCAGAGCTTTTAAAAGGAATGTACATTCGACTTTCTAAATCACTTGACAAAGCAGTCCTGTGTGTTGGTGGCTTTCCCAGTCCCATCAAAGGCAAAAGAAGCCCCTGTGCAAACAGACCCAAGAGCCCTGCACAACATCCTCCCGGCAGCCCCCACCTCCCACAGCAGATTATGGCACAGTCAGTCCTGCCCCGGGGAGCTTTGGGGCAGGAACAGAAGATGATATACACAGCTCCCAGCAGCTGCGCAGCCCTGCAGCTCCTCTCTGGCTCTGAATGAAAGCAGCCCCCAGTACGTAAGCAATAACATCACAGCAGGCACGTGGAGAGACAGACTCGCACCACTCGGACCCCTGATTAAATCCACACCTTTGCACAGCACTGACTTTGCCTCATCTCTACAAGTACCCCCACGCTAAGCAACATCAAATAATGCTAAAACATACTCTCTTCCTACCAGACTTGGCAATGAAGCAACTCCTAGGCAACAACCTTTAGTTTATGAATGAGAAGAGCTGGTGTTCATGGTGCGGAAACAGAGGAGAACCTTCTCCTTTAGCATACAGGATACAGAAAACAACAGAAACGTTTTTGCTCCGTGTGTTGCCTGAGGAGAGGCGTGTGAAAGGCCTGGGAACAAACGCTGTGGGAGAAAAGCACCCTGCTCAGCCAGTCAACAACGTGAAAGCATCTATTAGCAAACACCAGACTACCAAGTGCTCCTCACAACCACCTTGCAAAGAAAAGTGGTTTCTCTGTCTGTTAACCGTGTAGGAAGCAATAGTGGTGAAAGCTGTATGAGTTGTGGGCTCAGTCTCTACAAAGTACCCACCGAGCATCACTTGTCCATTTACACTGGCAACAGGCACTCATCCAGCAACACATGATACAACTTAAGAACTACAACCAAAGAGAGAAAACAAATTCCTCGTATAATTAAATAATCTTTATTATATAAAACATAATACAAAGCATCTACACCATTCACTGGTGAAACATTAGTTGCTATTACACAGTAATTCAAACACAAGTTATTATTTCACACTAGTTCTGCAGTTGCCTTTTACAATTTGCTCTAGCCACTATGGACTAGCCTGAGGACAGGTCCCACCATGTGCTCCGTAGCTTGAAAGTTATACTTCTTCTGGGCCTGTGATTCTATGCTGGAGCCCACTACGAGGCCTTGCTCTGTGACACCGTTGCTAGCTCTACCTCGTAAAGCCATTCCTAATTGCTCTTTTGTTTTCTGCTGCTCTTGTTCAACTTCTAAAGTCCCAACACTGACCACAGCACTCTACTTTTTCCAAGCAAGTTTCCCCCCAGTTCAAAAAAGGGGACCAATCAACCATTAAGTGCATTATCTTTCAAAACATCTTCCCACACTGTGTTTCATAGATACCTGCACTCACTAACTGACATCCTTATTCCCTTGGGCAGGTACAGACTATACAGCCCCCACAGAAGGGCTGTAATCATGAAATTAAGCTGCACACCAAACCTCATCAGATGTCACAGTCCAAATCATCAGGACTGCTCAGGAAACTCTTCTTGGTGGGCAAGTCAAGAGTTCCCCTGAGAAATGACCAGGGTGCTTTCACCTATGCCTCTTCAGGACTTGCTGCTGACAGCCCTTACTCCCTGGGTCAGGCTGGCTGCTGAAACTGTTTTGGCTCCAGATTTACTTCAGTTCTAACTAGGGAAAACCCACCATGCATCCTTTCTTCAACTTGGGAGTTCACCTGAACAAGAGGCAGCATGGCTGATCTTTACCCATGTGTCTAGCTTACTCTTTTTGACTCCTACCCACATGCATCACTGCAAAACACACTGGATTCCTGCTTTTGTGAGGCAAGTCAGATGCTGTGAAGTACTATGTTCTGGTGAAAAAGTACTGATGATGGGTCATAGTGAGAAGTGCTTCACTCAAAGCAACAGCATTTTGCCTTTATACAGCACAGCTTGCCACAGACCACCAAACATTCAAAGGTGGCTTAGTGTTAAATTAAAACACCCCACGAGGTAGGTAATACTGTACCCACTTAAAGCGGGTAAGCTGAGGCAAAAAGGCTCTTTGACAAGCCCCACAGCAGCAGTAGAGCTGGGAAAGAACCAACAAGCCCCAACTAGCCCTTCTTGTCTCCCTTCAAGGATTGATAGCTGTATCACTGCGCTGTGCTACACAAGTCAGTTTCCATTTCAGGACCAGCTCACCCCATCAGTTGGCTCTGGATCTGCAGTGCTTTGGGTTCTTCATGTCTTTGGCTGCAACGGGCAAGGCTCACAGCAGAACTGGCACCTGAGCTGCACTGGAGGCCTGGTGCTGAGGCTCAAAATAAACAATCATAATGATGACAGCAATAACAAAGGAACAGTGCTTAAGAACATACAGTGAAATAAACATCAGAAGATGCCAACTGGGAGACAGATTTTCCCTGCAAATGGGACCGGACAAGTAACGCTTATTTTTTCCTCCCAGTCAGGTTCACTTTTTTTGCTTAAAAAAAGGCCAGATTCTGTGCCTTTAGCTTCTTTAATTATTAGGATGTAAAATAATTCTCTCTTACCCTATAAATGCTCACTTTTATAAAGTGACCCAGAGCCAATCAGGGAGACAGAAAGCCCAGGGGTCAAGCCATCAATTCAGATGAAGGAGAGCCAAGGTTAGGTCTCCAGTTTGAACAGGGCAGAGGACAGGTATGAAGCTGGGGTAGTTCTCCCACCTTAGCCACCAAGTTTTCAAGATGCACGTTGGTCACTTTTCAACCAGAAATCCCAATTTGGATCTGAAGAAACACTCTTGTCAATACTGGTATTTACGGTCCTGGGGAAAAAAACATCAATGCTAATTTTGAGTGGTTTTCAATCAATTTTCCACAGAGCTTCCAGACGTTCATTTACAGTACCCCACTACCCCCAAACGCTGTGGCAGCCTCTGAGTTCAGATACACTGACCTGAATCTGGGATGACACTTCAATGGCAACTACAAATGAGGTTGTGGCCCCTCTTCCCTTTAGGTTGCCAAAACAGGCAAGTACAGATCGTTTGCAGATTGCTACAGCAAAACACTCTGCATTTACTGTTCTTATTTTTAAAAGTTACAGCTCGGGGAAGGAATTTGTCTGACAATCTCAAGGCAAGGTCTCTGGCTGGCTCCACACTACGCCTGCATTTGGGTCAATTAGCACAGCAGAGGGAATTTTGGCATTCTGCAGACAAATTAAGATTTGGTCCATCAGCCAGAAAACCACTTACTGGCAAGTCCTGATGGGGCTTCTTGTAATGAAGAGCGCTGGTCACTTGAGCTAAAAGCAGTATTTGGAGGGGGTGGGTGGAGTTTTAACAGTCAGGGATGAAGAAGAGGGAAAAAGTCAAAAAAGCATTTCACATCAGGGGCTGTGTCTTTGGGTATATTCACAGGGCACCGAGTCCTGCAAGGCGCCAGTGCCAACTAGAGCTTCTGGACACTACTGAAAAATAAGTTATCAATAATTATTAAATAAGATATTAAAAGGAATTAGAAAGGGTAGGAAACAACAACCTACCTAAATAAAATACTGCGCTTTCTAGAGTCACACTCTAGCTCAACCACCAAAATCCTTTCTCCCAAAGGAAACACAGGGATAATGAACAAAGTGCAGATAACAACCATCATTTTTCACTTATATAGCACCTCTCAAGTGAAGATCTGAAAGTGCATAACACAGATGGATAAGCTCCATCACCCCCAATTCACAGATGGGGAATTTAGGCACAAAGTTAGAGTTATGTGACTTGCCCAAGGTCACATCACAAGTTGGTGGAAGAGCCAGGAATCCCAACTCTGATGAAACACTAGAACATGCTTCTTCCTAACAGTACAAAAAGTCACTCTAGCTGTCTAGACCATACAGGACACCAAACATGAAGATCTAGTGTTATTTTCTCCTCTCTTCCAAGATTCTACCAGTGCCAAAGGAATTAGCTACTAACATTACTATTTACACCTGCACTGCTGGACTAGTTATGTGTAGTCTTTAAAATTAGCCCTTCTTTCACTCATATCTTTTAGTATATGCTGATGTACACACCGAGCCAGCCTCTGCCAGGCCAAATACTGCAGATCCAGTGAATCCATGGCATAGCTCCATGGATTCCAATGGAGTTATGCCAGGGATAAATTTGGCTCCAGAATTGCTAACGTGTGTTGGCTCCTCTCCCGACAGTGGCATTTCAGGCACGATCCCCTTCTTGCCAGATTGTGAACTCAAGGAAGTCTTTACTCAGCATCCAGTCAGTGGTTTTTCAGATGTCCATTAGTTTTCAAGTATAACTCATCACTCCTCCGACTCTTCCAAGCATGGTACTTCTTCATGCTCTTCCTCCTAGCGAAGCGACAGATGCTGACCATGAAAACCCAGGAGACAGCATACATGATGACACCTCCCAGCTTAATGTACCACCTGGGTTTGGGAGAAGCAAGCTCACAGTACATCAGCCAGGCCCCCACTCCAATCCGCACCCCAGTGAAGAGGACCACGAAGAAAAAATCCACCACGTCGCCCGTGAAACTGTGGTAACAACCCATCTCCTTCAGGAACCAGCGGGCCTGCAGCAGCGGGTTAGTGATCTCACTACCAAAGATGACGGCATTGACCTCTGCAGCTGACTCCCCGAGTGCCAGTGACGCTGTGATGCCCAAGATGCTCACCAGATGGTGGGCCAGCATCAGGGCACCCTCTGTCTGGAAGTACACACACCAACAAAGGTCGAAGAGGAAGTAGCCCAAGCTAAGGCACAGCCCGTGTACCTGCAGAGTTGTGTTTGGTGATCCTGGAACATAAAGACACCAGACAGAGCTTTAAAGCATGAAGGCAACAAAGAGGCAGGATCTGAGACAAAGAAGGGGCATTCACCTTCAGCACTGGCAGGCTGTTATCAGCGTGTACTGATCATGGCTCAGCTGGAGAAGTCAGACAAGTCACAATACTATAGTTGTTAGTCCCACAGCTGCACACACGTAATGGCCACACAACGTGATCACACACTCTGCCGGACCGCAGCTGGGGAGGACCATTACACTAGCAAAATACAGTACCAGTCTCTCCATTTCTCTAGTCCTTTCCATCACAAAGCAGCTCAGATATCACTACAATCATCGTTCCTCAAGTGGGCTGGATACCGAGGTGGTAGGAGAACCCCACTTTGTGCCATCACCCACTGGGGACCTGAGACCGCAGCTTTACTTACCTGGGTGACTCAAAGGCCAGGGACCATCAATAAAGCCAATGTAAGCAGAGAGACAGGTAGCAAGGATGCCATGGGTCAGCGTGACCAGCCTGCAGCTCCATTCATAATTCCGGTGCTTGTAGCGACGGCAGAACCAAGCGTAGAGAGAGAGCCAGGCAAGCAGACTGCAGGCTACCCGCAGAGGCAGGGGGAACAGCATCCTGTCATGAGAACAGAAAGACAAATTGCATCAGAAGGTCTAGCCTTCAGCAGCGTTAGCACAACCCAGCGCGGCATTTTACCTGTAACTGTCCCAGCACTGAGTTATTGTGCCCTTTCCTGATGCTGTTGCTTGCTCTTAACATCTTTTTTTCTGCAGGGAAACTGCAGTTTCCCTGGGGAAAGGCCTACATCAAAGAAGGGTATCCTTGAGAGTTAGGGCAGGTTGACCATGTGGCCACCAGCACACAGACCCCCACCCAGTGTCACCTCAGCTGTGGGAACATGCACTGAAAGCAATGTCCTTGTAAGTGAGTTCCTAGCCTGGCTGAACAGAAAATACACCACGACTTGGTAACACACCTCAGAAGACTTCCCCAACCAGTCTACGATGCAGGATCTGCTGGGATACGATAGTGCTCGTCTGCACTGCCTGGGGGACAGGCTGAGGAGTGCCACATCCAACAATAAAGCTTTGATCCAGAGTTACTCCTGCCTCTTTGTTTTTCTTCCCTGCCCATATTTCTGCATTTGACTGGTCTGCTTGCGTTGCCCTGCCTGATCTACTCATCCTGTCGTGCTGTTGGCTAGCTCAGTTTCTTCTCTCCAGAAATAAAAAAAAGAAAACCCCCAAAACACAGTCTTTTTCTAGGTTCACTGCTAATCAGCCTTCACAGTGCAGTGACACCAACTGCAAATAACTGAAGAGAAACATAAAGACATCTCCTCCTGCTCCTGAATTTTAATCTTCTAGCACGAACACATTTCCAGGACAATTTGGGGAAAAAAACACTATAAAATCCCCTTGTCCTCCCTAGGAAAACTTACAACGGAATGACATACAGTTCAAACTTCACGAGCATGTGAGAACAGAGCTCAGATTACAATAAAGCATCCCCCAGCCAACAGTGATGGGATACAGAGGTCCACCCCCTTCGGGAGCAGACAAGCACTCCCACAGCCAGTCCTTTCCCACCCCTGGCTGCACCCCTTGAGTGCCCCCCACTGCCCCCCACCTCCCCAGGGCAAGGCGCTGGACGGTCCCTCCTCTGCAGTTTGAGAGGAGCGAGACAAGGTGAAAACCCCTTAGCTCTCCTAAGGGCAGACTTCATTTCCCCTTCCCTGGCACCAAGAACTCCAAATCTTTTTGATACAAAAGGATTAGATGCTATGCCCACAAAAAAGATTTTTTTTTTCAGCAGTATTTCTTTCCTGCACCTTCCTTTACTCATTGTGCAATACAGAATCTCTCAATCAAGCAATAGGTATACTGCCAGAACAAAATTACAGTGCAAAAACATCTGTGGAGGATACTGCTTTTTTTGCTAAAAGCCTCCCAAATACATACTACTCAGATATCTACATCTTCGTAAGTATAACTCCTCCCCATAAAATGTAAGATGTGTCTCATTACTCCTCAGCGTTCAGGGAAGTGCATCAAAAGAAGGTGAGTCATGCTCCGGGATACAGGAGTTTCCAGTTGTGCAACGGCAAGCGCGCTGCTGGTCCTGCTGGTACCTGCTGACCAGGGCACCGGATTCACACCCTGGGCTGGGGAACACCACAAGGAAAACACATGAAGAGCAGTCAGAGCTGCAATGCCCAACCTTCCTGTTTGGCCTGTTGCAAGCACCACCAGGAACCACTCGACTGAGGAGGCTGGGTAAACAAAGCCATTATGGTATAATGGGAAGATGGGGAGATGAAATGAGGATGTGATTAACTGCTCCATTGACATCCCTGGTACTGGAGGTCCAAAACGCATTCAGAGTCAGGGCAGATAAGGCAGGAGGAATTCTGATGCCACAAAAGGGATTGACCAGCTGGAGAAGGCTGGTAGAAGGAAGAGGAACAACCTTTTAAACATTTTTGAGGTGTTTTCCATGCCGACTTGTGAAAAAGATACTTCTCCATCCCCTGGAGAGGAGGGGGAAGAAAGAGGGGACGGAAAGGAAGGGGGGGACAGGAAAAAGGGGGGGACAGGAAAAAGGGGGGGACAGGAAAAAGGGGGGGACAGGAAAAAGGGGGGGACAGGAAAAAGGGGCCTATCCTCCGATTGCACATGAAAGCTCAACATTTGCCATTAACACATACAATATATACTGCACCTGCGAATTACGCCTGTACCTGCACTCCAGAAAGGGCAGTATCATTTAAAACCCACGGGAATTACATGAACGTTTGTACCACCGGTAGCAAGGGTGGTACCCGGAGCAGGCTCCACAATAATCACAGGCGCCTAAAATCCTACTCCGGAACAGCCCCGCTCTGCCCCAAAACCGGCACCTGCGGCACCGCACCGTTATTCCCCTTATCAGAAAATGGAGGAGGCCCGAACGACGCGCCCCAAGCCAGGGGCAGAGCCCGCCGGGCCACCCCCGAGCCCTGCGGCGGCCACCAGCCCTCCTCCCGGGCACGGATGGACGGAGGGATGGATGGAGGGAAGGAGGGAATGAGAGAGGGAGGGAGGGAAGGAGGCAGCCGCCCTCCCCCGGCCCGGCCCTGCCCTGCCCGCCGCGGCATCCCGCCCCCGGCCCGCTCCACTCCCTCCGAGCCGCCCGCACCTCGGCCTTCGGGGGCCGGGCCCCCTCCCGCCTCCCTCCGGGCCGGCCTGGGAAGGCCGGGCCCTTCCCTTCGGACCCACCTGCAAGGCCGCGGTTCCCGGGGCCGGGCCCGCCGCCACCGTGCCGCCGCCTCCGCCGCCCGGGAAGAGGAAGCGGCGGCGGCCGAGGGGCACCTGCTGGCGGGGAGGAGGGACGGCAAGGGCCGCGGGGAGGGAAAGAGGGAAGGAAGCTGCTCCACCGCAGACCCCTCGTCCATCCCTCCTCAGCCCAGCCGAGATGCTGGGCACCTCCAGGGCCACCAACTCGCCCGTCGTCCATCCTCCCTGGCTGAGGGAGGGAGGTTCATCCTGACACCACGGTTCCTCGCCCAACAGGCGGTCGCTGGCAGAACCCTGTTCCCGGTGGGCACACACCGAGCAGTGCTTTCAGCCTCTGGGCACAGAAAATTAATCCCACGCACCCAACCACCCGCTTCAGCCGCCTCGTCCCCGGAGACCAGCGGGCTACCAGGCAGACATGGGCAGCGCCTGGCATGACCGACTCTTTCACAACTTGCACAACAAAGCACCAGCTTGGAGGCACTGTACCCCACGGAGTTTGCCACTCGCAGAGCTGGGAAGGCACACAGCTTCGCCCTGAACGTACCCTCGCACCCAGCGCCACGGTGGCAGTTCCAAAGCCCAGCAGTTTCTTCTCACTACAACCATTGGGTGCTAAAACGCATCTTTCCTCTCCCCTCCCTCCACCCACTGAGCGGCAAAATCCAGGGCTTAGGCACAACACCTAAAGTAGCTTATAAAAACGTTCTGCCAACCAACACACTTACTCCTTTCGTAAGACACAATCAAAACAACCTCTCACACCCAGAAATAGGGTGGATTTTTTTTATTCCCTTCATCCTGTCAAGTTTTACCTTTTGAAATACAGGTGGTGGGAGTGGCTTGTCCTGCTTCTTACCACCTGTAATGAGCCTGTTTTCAACTGGATAACCATCCTACCTTTCCCGTTCAGGCCAGGCGCGGGTCTCTATTGCTACAAGATGCTCATTTTTTCAGCCCTACCAGCACAACATCCTCACTAGCATTAATACCACGTTCCCTCCTCTGACAAACCTTAGGTCCCATCTCGCTTTCCTCCACCTTTGCTGGGCCAGGCACCAGCCCCCTCCAATAGCCTCAATAACAACTGAGATGGAGCCGTTCTCATGTTGAGCTTAGGACACAGAGCAGCATCAACGGACGCAAAACTATGGGGCTAATGTCGACTCACAGCACCGAAACTGAGCGGCCAGGAAGAACAACATAGATGGCCACAGAAGCATCCTGTCAAAGTCCAGGGCAAGGACCATCCTGCCTGAGGTAGAATATAGAGAAGTTCTGAGGGGTTTTTCTGTTCTAGGTCATACAACATGCAAAATTTGTATTTAGGGAGATGGGAGGTGGCAAGTTAAATTGTCTCCCAGTGGATTGTACCAGAAGTTGGGTGCAGCTTATACACTAATTTTCTGGATGGCTTTGTGCAGAGTCAGCCGTTTAAAAGGGCAGGCTGAGCAGCACCCGCTCAGTTTGCCTGCAGACAAACAGCATTCAGCAAAACAGCCCAGGATGGGAGCCTCTTCTAACACTTACTCGCACCTATTTTAATCTAGCTACACCCTCCCTCAGCAGCACCTTCTTTCTTCTCATCTTCTTTCTGTCCCTATTCTAAGGGGAGTTTACAACACGGAGGGGCCACAGAGTGTACCAGCTCGCCAATGCTGGGAAACTTCTCCAGAAATTAACTGGAAATATACAAGAACTGGAAACTCACCAGAGTCCAGCAGCCTGCCTTGGTGAGAGGCCAAGGCTGATGCTCACTTTTTGTGACTGTAAAAGCCCTCAAGGACATTTGACAGCTAAAAAAAAAAAAAAATCAGGCACATGTATTAAAAAATTACATTCTTTGAAACGTCAACAAAAAAGAAACCCAGTGGGCTGCAGAGGAGAAAAGGCAGCCTGGGACATAGGCCATGAATTTAACAGTTTTTCTGGGACCTTGAGTCCATCAAAACCTGTTTTATGGCCCATTCGTAACTTCCCTGCGATGCTGACCGTGGCTCACTGGCAAGGCAGGTTATGGGGACATTAGTCACAAATGTGAGTTTCAGCTGACCTTCACCTAGGCTTCACCCCCCAAGGCTGAGCTCTAGGGCACATGGCTCCATCTCTGCTTGTTTCCCCACCAACTCACTCCTTCCTGAACTGCACAAAGGGCATGAGCCAGAGCTTTGCCCATGACTCCTAGCCTTAGCATGCTTAGGCTACCCTCAAGCCTGTTTTCCACAGCATTAACTTCAGTTGCCTCCTTAAGACCCGGAACAAAAGAACATTACAGCAATTGTTTCTTTTTTTTTTAAAAAAAAAAAAAAAAAGAGAACATAACTTTATTAGAAGTCTCAGCACTCATAGCAGTTTCCAGAAGAGCACAGTGACTCTGGCAAGGTCCCCAGAGCCACCCTGGCAAGGCATGAGGAGTGCAAGGCTCCTGTTTTCCTAAACACATTAGCCTGCTCACTTGCCTGGATTCACAGCTGCGATGCATTCAGAGGGCACGTCAAAAAATGAGGTTATTTCATGTAATTCTTTAATCTCTCCAGACACCTCATTCCAAGCCCCAGCCAAGGAAGATATCTGCCCTGAACAGTGCTGGAGTTGGTGAGATAAGAGACATGGAGGAGGCAGTGAGGCTGCATCCCCAGTGCAGCTGCATTCCCACTGCTCCCCTCCTACACCTCTGCGGCAGGGGAGACACCTCACTTCAAGAGTTTCAGGGGCTCTTTAGCTCCATGAAGCAGCTCTCCTAAACACGCTCTTTGAAAGCAGGAAGAAAAGGCAACAAACTTCACTAAGCCTGAGGGCAACACAAGCCCATTTTTTTCCCAACTGCGTGAGAAGCTTTTATAGGAGACTGAATCTGAACTGCAGCCTTAAATAGAGGGAAATTCACATTAAAACCCCAGGGGAAGTGTCAGAACTCAGTTCTGAGAGGTAAAGAACATAAGACAACTGGTCCATACTCGGAGACCTGCTGGTGTGGAGCACGTGTCACACTGAGATCTGCCTAAACATCACTGTCATCCCTGAAAACATAGTCACTTATTAGACTTGTTAGCCATGCATTCAGCTTAAGTGGCTGGTAAATAAGCCAACCCCAGAATAGAAAGAGCATCCAAAGAAGGCTCTTCTCTATCATCTCTCACCCACAAGATGCCTGGCTTGTTTTGGGTTTTTTTTTTTTCTAAAGCAATCCAAGGCTAGGTGAACACCTGCTTGTGGACCTTATTGGCACAAGTCTAATTCTTGACTTTTGTTTGCAAGGGCTGGAGCCAATCCCAGTGAAGTCACACTGCTCTAAGATTGGTATCTGCTCGAACACAAGTATTTAAAAAGAAAGAAATGTATCATTAAAAACAATGAGGTAAAACATTGCCTCACCTCAAGTACCATCACTTCACATACTCAAAGGACAACTCCACTATACCCTTGCAAGCACTTGAATCTTGTTCAGAGGCTTTCATCCAAGTACTTAGTCAAGTGTGTTGTCCAACTCCAGGATTAACGAGAGTGAGGCTCAGTTAAGTTTTGCTGGGTCACACCCATACCTTGTCCCACTGGCAGGAAAATAGGATTTCTTCAGATTTGATTTTCAGACTCTCCTCTGTAAAATAATTCTACCTCCAAAATCATTACAGAACATACAGCCAGTGCAATCACTGCTTGCAGGTAGATCTGACATTGCCACCCTACTGGTGACTGCACCATTGGTGGCAAAGTCAAGGAGTCAGTAGACATGCCAGATTCATCAGATTTCCACTCAAACCCCTCTTCTGTCAGTTTTCCCGTGGTCCTAGCACAGATTCATCTTCTCCAGGGGTAGCAGACTAGTGCCAGAAAGTCAATTCCACATCACTTTCAGGAGTTCTTTTCACAGCAATAGGCATCAGTAGCCAGGACCCCCAGCAGCCAGATGCAAGGGATTGTCACCCACAACCCATCAATGAGCTGTCAAGTGCCCATTAGTTTTCACAGGTGCATTGGTACTCCTCAGGCTTGTCCAGGAATGATATTTTTTCAATATTTTCCTCCTGACAAAGCGGCAGATTTCAACCATAAACCCCAAAGACACAATGTACATGGCCAGGCCTCCAGCCTTGAGGAGCCAGCTGGGATCAGGGGATGTCACCATCGCATACATGATCAAAGCTCCTCCTCCGATTCGCAGCACCAGGAAGAGGAACACAAAGAAGAAATCCACCACTTCTCCCAGGAAAGTGTGGTAACGCCCCATTTCTCGCAGAAACCAGCGGGTCTGGAGCAGTGGGTTGGTGATCTCACTAACAAAGACAACAGCATTGACTTCCGTGGCAGACTTGCCGAGCCCCAGCACCACGATCATGCCACAGATGCTCAGCGTGTGATGGAACAGCATTAGGTCTCCCTCTGTCTGGAAATAGAGGCACCAGCCCAGGTCAAAGATAAAGTAACCCAAAGTCAGGGACAGCACATGGATCTGAAGAGACGTGTTTGGTGAACCTGAAATGAAAGATGTACATGAGCTTGAGGTCTTACTTAAGACATTTTTCTACAATGTGGAGCAATACAGGTCGTGAGCATGGCCCTTTCCTCCTCAGTTTCCAGCCTTATCCCATGGGCCAAGTGCCAGGCTTGGACACTTGGATGTCTGGTTCTGCTCTCCCTTTACACTTCAGCATGCCCAGCAGACCCAGGCAGGCTGTCCCATCCTACCACACTCCTGTTCCTCTTTCCTTCCACCTTTCCAAAAAGCAGAGATAGAAAGCCTGACCCACATCAGCAGAACTATTTGAAAATAAACCCCACAGCCAAATGCCAGCAGTTATTACACCCTTAAAAATGTAAACAGCACTTAGTAGATTCTCAACATATTGCTACACCTAATGCTTGCAATAAATTCAACCTGCCAACCTGAAAACTTTCAATAAGTATAATTTTAGATCAAACAAACAAACAGAATAAAAAGATTAACAGTAGGAAGCAGTAAGGGCTGGAGAGAAAGCAGGGGAGTTAAAATCCTGCCCCAAACAGGTCCCAAGAGCACATATAAGAGAACAGACAGCAAAAGCAATCAGCCCCCCACTCCACCTGTAACCAGAGGTGCCCACGCTCCATGACAAGGACATGCATCAGGGTAAGACTCCAAACATACCTGCATGGGTCAGAGGCCAGGGGCCATCCAAGAGAGCAACATAACCTGAGAAGCAGGTGACAATCACCCCATGCAGCAGGGTGACCAAGCGGCAGTTCCACTCGCAGGAACGGTGCTTGTTCCGGTGGCAGAGGCAGGTGTACAGGGACAGCCAGGACACCAGGCTGCAGGTCACCTCGAGAACGGTGGACACCATCCCGCTGCACACAGAGTGAGGATGTCAGGAGCGCAGCAGCCCTACAGCAAAGGGTCTTCATCCATAGCACCCGCCTCAGGAGCCACCCCAGCCCGTTCGCCAAAACCCCAGGAGGAAAAAAAAAAAACAACCCAACAACCAAGCCCAAAACACACATGAGCAAAACAAACCCAACAAACCCAACAACCCCACGAAAGCATACTGCTCTCCAGAGACCCTCCCGAGCACCAGCTCCTCCTGCAAGCCCCTCCTCGTTTCCAAGATCCCAGTGCGTCTGGGGAAAAACAACACCCCAAGACACAAACACACCCCCCGCACCCCGAGCCACAGGACCTCAGCCCCCCCGCACCCGGCCGCTGCTCGCCCCCGGGGGACGGAGCGGGAGGGAACCAGGACAACCCGGAGTGGGGGGAGCTGGACCCCCCTTCCCCAGCACAGACCCTTTTTCCCCAGCACAGACCCCCCCCCTTTCCCCAGCCTGCTCCTTACCCCAGCTCGCCGCTGCCACCGGCCGCTCACCGCCTCCACCGCCCGGCTGCGGGCTCCGGCACTGCCCGAGGAAGGGAGGCGGTACCGGAGCGCACCGAAAAGCTTTTATCTTCCCCTCCCTCCCCTTCCCTCCCCGCCCCCCGCCGGGCCAGCTCCTGCTGGGGAGGGTCTTCCAACCCCCGCGCCCCCGGAGGATGCTCCCCCGCTCCCTGCGTCCCCATCCCCGCTCACCCGCCCCGCGGGCGGAAAGGGACGGGAGCGGCGGAGCGGCGTGCCCCGGGGCAGGGAGGGGGCCGTGCTGCCGGGGACGGCGGAGAGAAGGGGAAACTGGGCAGGAGAAATAAGGACGGGCGTTTGGAGGGTGTGGGCAGGGCTGGTACCTCCAGCCAGCCTCAGCCCTCCCTCCGGTGGGACACCCACGGGGCCCCCAGGCTTCAGTTTGGCTGAACGTTCTCCCCTCTGAGGAAGGAGAAATGGAGAATAAAGCTGGATCAGACAAGAGGGGAGGTGCTTTTATCCTTTTGTTGTTGTTGTTGTTTTAAAAAAAGTGTCCTGGAGTCCCCTTGCAAGTTTTGTATCTCATTTTGAAAGTCGGAGCCGGGAAGTGCTGGGGTGGCTTAGGGTGCCCACCTTTGTGCTGGGGAGGCTGAGACAGGAGTCGGTGAGTTTGGGACTGCTTGGGTCTGGAGCTGGGGAGTGGTGCGGGATGCAGAGGGAGATGTGACACAGAACACGCAGAACAGGATGAGTGAGAGAGGAGCTGAGCTGGGACCGAGCAGCGGGGCTGGGCAGAGGCAGGGGTGAGTAACTGGGAAAGGGCTGTGCTTCCTCCAGGCCCTGACAGTGAACTCAGGGCCACTACCACGTAATTTCTGTTTATTCCATTTCCTTTAACAACCTCCCCTGCAGCCAAAGAGCTCAATACTGGGGGTGAAATCACTCAGAGCGTGAGAGGCCTCATCTATGGTCACTTAGATGGGTTGTGCGTGCTGCGCTCCATAGGATGGTTCTCTGAGTTATAAAAGCTCTGGCCGTGCATTAAAATATTTCACTGAATTTTTCACTGAATTTCACTGAATTTTCAGAGTTGGAAGGGACCATAGAGATCATCTAGTCCAACTCCCCTGCTGAAGCAGGATTGCCCAGAGCATGTCAGAGCA
>JAOTQQ010000010.1:4835466-4860331 GCA_026546715.1 Gallinago undulata
TTCATAAGGGAGATGCTCCAATCCTTGAATCATCTTTGTTGCCCTTCGCTGGACTCTTTCCAGTAGTTCCCTGTCCCCCTTGAATTGTGGAACCCAGTGCTTCTAGTTGGACTGCAGATTATATGGTTCTCTTATATTTGAACTAAAACATCCATGTTTTCTCACCTTTGCCAGCATTTTGGCCCTGCTCCGAAGCAAGCCCAGAGGCTGTGTGGGCAGGGACCCTCCGGCACAGAGAACGGGGGTCCCACTGCAGCTCAAGCACTAGCCCCTGCTGGCATCTGTAAAGATGAGCCTGAATTTAAGCTCAGCTGCTGAAGGCATTGTGCTGGAGTGTTAGGATATACACTAATTATACCAGGGCTGTAAGGCCCAAGGCCATGAGCTCCAGGAATGATGAGGGCACTTGATGGGATCATTTGGACACTTCGAAATTCTCAAAGTCTCCCTTAAGGCCACAGGAAAAACTGGGAAGGGCAAGAGCCCTGTTCTCCCAGCTTGCACTCACTCTTCTCACAGGTAGAAAGCAGAAAAGGAAAGAAAGGGGAATAAGCAATAAAAGAAATTAAATACCAACAGCAAATTGTTGATTTTCCAGTCCTTCCCACTCCTGCTTGTACCTTAACAGTGCTAAACAGCAGGGATGTATCAGGTACCCCACCTCCTACCGCATCTGCATGCTTGCTTAGAGCTCTGCAATTGCTACAGCAGTTGAGAGGAAAAGTCACCCTTGATGTTGGTCATTAATAGGAGTAAACCTCCTATACACGCTCTAAGATCTGTCAGCAGAGAGGAAAGTCCAGAGTATTTGTCCATTTTATATTCTGAGGATGCCAGCTCTTCTGGCTGAGAAGACTAGGAACTAGAGAGATGACTACCTGCAGACAGACCATAACTTCCAAAGGCACACCATGTCCTTGATCTGATTTTGGAGCTGAGCGTGATCTGGCTCATTTCTCCAGAAAGCTTGAGAACGTCCAGACCATGGATAAAAATAAAAGATGAATGGGGTTGACACCCCTTATACTCACAAGCGACAGGGATGGGACCCACAGGGGTGTTTTTGGACAGAGACTCAGCTGACAGCTGGCTCTTCGCTCCCGGTTCACAGCACTGATGCTTGAGTCCTAATGGTGGAGGAGCTCTTCTTCCCCAGAGAGGAGCCAGGGCAGCGAGCGTGGAGACTATTCAGGCACAAGGTTGTTCAGGAGATTATGTGAGTTCTTATAGGCACTGTGAGGCACATCTGCTTGTGAGCAATGGTCCCCTACATTGTTTATCTATGGCTGTGGGAGGTGACTCTCAGTCTTGGAAAGCTGGAATTTCCTGCTCTGTATAATTTTAATCCCTTAGACGCTCCTATGGGACTGGAAGTATTCCTAGAGATAGGGGAATTGAGACCTTTCCCTTCCCAGTGTAGCTTTTTTGTGAAACAAACAACCTGCTAGTGTTTGTTTTCCAATTCAGGACCAGTTTATCAGTAAATCTGGGAGACTTGTTACTGTGTTTATAAACTTTTCAGTGGAGATCAGCTCTAATGATACATTTGCACAACACCTGGCACAGCTTGGCTTTGATCTCAGCTGCAGTACTGATGTGCAGAAACCGTTATTCAGCATTTAATATATTGGTAATTTCCCTCCCAGCTTTCATAAGTAATACTCCAAAATTAATGCAGTGCTGCTTTTATGGGAGCAAATTACTTTGAGGAATTTCTGAAAATGAAATGGAATATTTCTTGTCAGTTAAGAGCCAGATTTTGATCATGATGTATCTTTTCTACACTGTAAGAGTGTCTACATGTACAGTAACTTGCAAATATATTATTGCAAATAGTTAGCTGCCTTTCACAACTTTATTTTTTTGACAAAGAGGCTCACAAAGCTCTGGGAGCCTTTAGCAAGCGTTTAAGCAGACTGACAACTGACTCTGAAATCAGTAGCCAAGTTACAGCTCAGCCACCAGGTATAGGATTAATGCAGGAATTACTGGATAAAATTTGCAGGCTCGGGTTTTGAAGACCGTCAAAATAGTCACTTCTGAGCTTTTAAGTAATTGCTTATAATCTATAAAATAACTCCAAGTTTTTTACAGTAGAAATGAGCTGGAAATTAGGGCTGTGCTGAGGGTCAGTGTCAGAAATGTCTTCTGTGATGGCTGGCAGCAGGATCAGCTGTAGCGTTTGTCCTACGTGACCACAGGCATTTAGTACAAGCTGAGAACTGGGAGAAGGGAAGGGTTATCATCGCTGTCGCCTCATGGGGATTAAGTGATTTGTCCAAGGTCATGCAGGAAGTAAAACAAGATAGGGTGTATCAAAGGTACAGATGGGTGGTTTAAGTTTGTTCTTCCTACCTGCTACTGTGTAAATATTTGTAATAGCCAAATTTTTAATAAAAAGGAAAAAGAAAAAAGAGGGAGTCATCATCTTAGCAGCTTGCCATCGTGTGATGCACTTGTTTCCTTTATGTAGAGTATTAATTTTAAGAAGGTTTATATCTTAGCAAGGAGAAGCTGGCGCAAGATCCCTTCATGCCACTTGAACATCTTTTTCATATGGAACTGCCTTTCAATAAGGATTCTAAAATCATTGTTTAAAAAGCTGGAAGCTTCTTAAGGGGTCTTTGTAATTACAGAGCAAGAGGCAGCCACCCCTCTCTTTCATCCCTAGCCAGGGCTGCTGTTTGGTCAGAATCCAAATCCTGTTGACTTTATTCATAGGGTTGCAGCACACTCAGCGAACAGTCACATGCAAATCACTTCTCGGGCTGGCATGGAAAAGAGATTGTTTGTTTCCTGCTCCATCCTCCTCCCGTAGCATTGGCCAGCCCTCACAGGAGCTCAGCTGAGGTGTTTCAATGAAAGGCCTGGGAGGAAAGGCAGCTCCCTGAGGGTGGGGTTTGAATTTCCCAGTTATCACCTACACCTGTCTCCTTTAGGACTTAGAGCATCTCTTCTCCACGGACACAAGCCCATGGGGAGCATCTGGCAGGGGTCAGCTGCGGCAGGTCTGACTGAGTCATCAATGGGCACTGGCTCACCTTCGCATGCTGTGGAGCTCACACCATTCCACCAGAGCCAGGAGAGGAAAATTCGCCTCCCACACACTTTATCTGCACATGAATACAGGTCAATGCTTTACTTTCTGAATGAATCATTTTTAAACTATGAAAGAATTGAAATTTTAATGTGAAAGTATACTTTTTTTCCTGATCTGTTTAAGAGAGAAACACAGCTCTGGAAAGGTTTCTTTCCAACACAACCAATAAAAAAAAAAAAAAAAACAAAACAGAAAAAAAGCAGAAAGAATTTCTGCTGATTTGTTCATCCCTGCTTCTCCTACCGTCCACCACTTTAGTACAGACCCTGTTGTCTCACCCCACCAGCCTCCCAGCCAGTTTAGTCCAGCTGCTTACATGAAACTACAGGAAATGAATCAGGCAAAACACTCAAATATGGTATCAACCCCCAATTCTCTGTCCAGTAACCAAGATCTTGTCTGTGATGAAAAACTGGTACCCATCCCTGGCTGTGCATCTTTGAGTGCATTCGTCTTCCACTGTTAGCGTGTGATTAAAGCATGCCATAGAAGAAACTGTCGTGTTTAATTCCTGTCACTCTAGCTGTAGAAGGCAAGTTCTCGCAGGGATGTCCCTGTTAGAGACAGTGATGGGCACCTTAAGAAATCTGTCAAGAAAACCCACCCAACCTGCGCCAAACCTGCCACAGCTTAGCGTAGAATGATTATATTCAAATAATTCATTTCACATCTGCTAGTGTAGTTGGAAAGCAATGGAGAACAAGGCTTGAAATCAACCCTCCAAGCATGTAAGAAAATTTAAGTAATGGCAGAAAGAAGGGCCACGGCACTGAGGACAGTTAAATTAATACTTCCCATCTACATTTCTTGCTTTCCCAACATAAAATGGTTTTTAAATCACAACAAAATTTGTTGAAAAAAAATGTTTCATTTAATTTTAATGTTTCCACTGAAAAACAGATATGATGAAAGTGTTTCAGTTAGAGGTAAATGAGTGGTGGTGGGGAATCCAGGAAACAGGAATACAATTTCTCCCTTTTTTGTCTTAGAGCATTTTGAAAAAACTTATTTTAGTATTTAAAAAAAAAAAGAACTATTTTTCTTAGTTTCCATTTTTCAAGAATGTCTCCTTTTCTTTTCCAGTCCCCTCTTCTTATTGTCAGCATCTGCTTCTATAACAAAATCTCACTTAAAGCAACAAATGCGGTTCTATATACAATGTACACATAGGGCTTGATACTCTGTGTGAAGGTAGCTGAGAAACTCTTAAGGTCCACAGGCTCCCTATAGCAATAATTCATCACAGAGGACTGGATGAGTAGGATAGAAAACAACGGAACAATTTTGTTTTTCCCAGAAGTGTCAAAGGATATTTTTTACTGAAAAAAAAAGCTCACATTTACCTAAAAAAAAAAAAAAAGCCATCAGAAAAAAAAAGACTGCTACTCAAAAATGGCTATTTACAATCTGTGAACCAGATACTCATTTACTCTAGTTCCACTGAATTAATTATTTGTACCCATTGACAACCTGACCAGGAATTTGTTTTACTCAAGTCTACTTTAACAAAATTAAGTATCTACTTCTTTTCAAGTGGCGAGTTGCAAAGTAACAATTTCCCTGGTGATATGCTGTGACAGTTGAAGTTTCCTACACTTTGGCAACTCATGAAATTAAGAAACACTCGCACACACAAACCTCAAAGTTCACACCTGAGCAATACCACTTGTCCTCCCAGGAAGAAGAGCACACTGCAGAGAACAGGCAAGCTACATTACTTACAATTCAGGAAAGACCAGAACACATGCACACCTCTACTCCGGAGAGGTGGTTTCCATTTGGTATCAGATAAAACCCAAAGGAATGAATAAAAGAAAGAAGGGAAGGTCAAGACTAATCCTCTTCCCATCAAATCAACGCAAACTGCTTTTGTGTTCAATGGAGCGGGAAGTTCACCCAAGGTTTTCGAACAGTGACGTCCTCCAGTGGGGCAGCGAGGCCAGCTGTGAACAATAACAAGGCCTGGACACAAATTTTGCAAAAGACAACAATTTTTTTTTTTTTAAAAGGAAAAAATAAGAAAGCTCTAAAATACTTTAATTAAAAAAAAAAAAAAAGAAATAAAGAAGAAAAAAAAAGCACCTTTAGAAACAGAGCAGCACGGCTCAAAGCAAAGCGAATTTGGTGGTGGATAAAGCTCAGTGCCATTGACCTCGGAAGTCTATTGACAACCAAGGCTCACGTCTAGACACGGGTCTCCGGTGAAATGAAGTGGGTAACCTCGGCTCAGTTTGGGGCTTTATGGTATGTGTGCGTGATAGTAACAGCATGACAGACCCTTCTTACAGGAAGCTCTGAAATGAGTGAGGGGAAAAAGAGGGTCCTGACATAGAAATCCTTCCAGATTAGAGATTGCCAGGCAATCCAGTGTGAATGCAGAGATTTGCAAGCAGAGGGCAGTGTTTCATGCTAATAGTGCTAAGCAAGGGCTCGTTCTTGAAGTGAATGCCTGGAAGAATGTTATAATGTCACTGTTGGCGTCGAGAATCCTTGGGGAAGGTCAGCTGCAGTTTGAGTCCCTGGAGAGTTCTGCTGCTATGGGTTCCCTTAAACAAGACCTTCATTTGGCAGCATTTTGAAGGCACTGGAACGCCAGATGTTGCCCCAAGCATTGTTCCTAGAGAAGTTGGTCCATAGCTAGAAGTCAGAGCTCCTTTTACACACGATGGAGGAGTCATCTCAGTGGAGGTAGGTAGGTTGATTCCATCGGTACCAAGATCTGTTTGCAACACAGGGAATAAGAGCTACAATTGCCATGTCGTTAACCATTTTCCTTGAAATAAAAAAATCATTATTATTCTCTGTGTAACCTTACTTTGACTTGGCAGCCAGCAAATGAAGGAAGCTGATAGCAACCTCCCTGTCTTTCTAAGTAACATCTTCCACGGTGGCTCATGAGTTCACCTGGCTGTGGGACTTCCTCCTCATAAGAGGAGGTCTGATTCACGGCACAGGATGATCTGTGACTCAGGAAGCCCAGCAGCTGTGGGTAACACCCTCTGCTCCCTGTGGCCTTCCTACTAACACAGCATCCTTGATGCCATGTAGCAGGAACCACAAGCGCAGAGAGGCCTGAGCAATGCAGAGCATGGCAGAGGCACATTCAGTGAAATAACCAGAAGGGCTGTGAGTCCACACGTGTGTGGCTTAATGCTTTCGTAGCATCTAAAGGCAGGGCAGAGGAAAAATCTCTCTTCCTGTTTCATCTGCTGCTGTGGAATAGTTAATGCTGCAGCAGAGCTCTCTGGGTGGCACTGCAGGAGCGAAAACTGGCTGTGGAGGGGGTTATCCAAGCAGAAACAGCAAAAGAAGCCTTCCTCTGCTTCCTCCACACAAGGAGTTAGATTTGGACAGTCCTTATGGCCAGTGTTTCTCTCCAGGTTTTAGGTTGTTTGGGGGGTTTTTCCCCCTTTTGTTGTTGTTTTGGTTTTTTTTTTCCCTTCTGTTTTTCCCCTTTTGCTTGTTTCCCAGCGCGGTTTTTCAGGCAAAACTTGATTTACTATTTGTCCTCAAGCAGAAAAATAGCCCTATCCCAAGCAGCTTTGGGTTAGCTACAAAGCTTCCCGTAAGAAGGTGCCACCACGTAGCTCCACATTGCTGGAGCCTCTCAGGGCTTGCACGTTCTCTCTCCTCCGAGGTCCTGCTGCTTTTCTCCCAAGCCCCCCGACACCCCTTGCTGAGGAGCAAGCTGTGGGGCCCCCGCTGTCTTACCCTGAAGAGTTGAAACCGGATGAGTTCATTGCAGCTTTGGAGTTGCTCTGGGCTGTGCCGGGGCTGCTGGCATGGAGTGCACTGCCAGGGGAGGAGGGCCTGCTGGAATTCCCTGGGGAACACGATGATGTTACTGCGTGGCAGAGAAAGCAGAATAAGGCCGAGATCTCCTTTTCCTGCCAAGGACAGCCCAAGCCCGAACACTCCCACCGTATCTTGTACCCATCCCGTTCATCTGAGTCACTGCCTGCCCTTCAGCAGCAAGGCAGGATCTGTGCCCCAGCCGTGGAGAGGGTGGGGGTCTCCAGGACTGCACTCTCTGTAGCTTCTATTTGTGTGAATCACACTTATCAAAGCAGATCTGACAGCCTTCTGCTGAAGAAAGAGAGTAACCTACCCCCAAGCACTCCCAAACCTAAACACCCCATAAAATTAGCCTAGGATTATCCTGGGAATGTTACCATGCCCAGGAAGCTTTCCACGTCTTTGTTCCAGCCAAGAGAAAGGGTCTGCTGTTCTTATCCTTCGTGTACCAGTTAAATGGGGATACTTTCCCTGGCAAAACCCAAGGGTCTTGTTAAGGGTGGCCTGCAAATATGAGCTAGAAACCAAGCAGGAAAAGAGCAGGAGCAGAGGAAGGAGGGAAGGAACGGTGAGTGAGGCGGGTTTCTAAAGGCTTACCAGTCCCAGGCATGGTGCTATGCACTGGATTGACGGAGAGGGGCCCCAAGGACCCTGAGGTAGAGACCTAGAGAGAAACAGAAGCAAACGGTAAGCACTTGGCACTATGAGGGCATAGATCACAAAATGCCATTCCTTTCAGAGCGTGCTGGCTCCCAGGCAGCCTTCTTATCTACATCTGAGGGTCCCACAGAGATTTCTGTTCATACTGCAGCGTAGAAGCACCATTCTCATATCCATGGTCACACAAAGCAATCAGAATAAGCGTACGTATACCTGACACTCTCTACACAGGTCTAAACTTATGGATCAGCTATGGAAAAGCCTGGAATTATCAAATGCAAGCCAAACTTTCTGGAAGTCCTGAGATCCCATCAGTAGGAGCCACTGCTCTTTGGATGTTTCGGCCTGGAAGTTCCTAGCCTGAAACATCCCAGCTCCCTCTGGTCCTGGCCACAAACAATCCCTTCTCTGCACCATTCCTGATGGGTGAGAATTCTCAGGTGACAATTAGTAATTCGGTGGCTGCACTCAAAGCGAGCCTGCGGCATTTGTTGTTCAACCGTGATAGTTTAACTACAGGCAACACGTTCAGAATGACTGATGAGCAAAGGCTTACTTTGTAGAATGCGTTCACAAGAAAGCTATTCATCAAAGCTACTGCTTTAAAAATTCATGGCTTGCAAACAGCATTTTGTGTTTGTGACTGTAGACCAAATGTGTTGTGCAACGAGTGACCAAACTTCTTGTGATGTTTTCCTGCCTTCTGATGCATAATTCCAAACCCCAGAAGATTTCAAGATAAAATATTGCTTGTGAATATGTGCTCTCTCTCCCACCCACGTGTGCTCCAGCACTAACAACGCTCTAGGGAGATTCCTGACACTTTTATAGGTGGAAGCAACTAAGCAACTATTAACTAGCAGAAATGCAATAGTAGCTTGTTATCCACAGTGGCCACTGACAGCAGGTTGCAAGAACACGTTTTCAGCAATTCTCACAACAGTTTCTCTTTTCCTCATCCTTCCTGGCAATGAAAATGTGCTTGCCAAAATGTGAATGTACAACAGGAGAGAAGGACAGCCAGCACTGCTGGAGTGTAGTCTGCCTTTCTGCGCAGATGTAAAACAACAAACGTGTAAATGGTTACCACTAGGTTTCAGAGTTAACAACTCTGGATGTAATTCTCATTGCATGGAATGCTGTTAACTACAGAAAGCTTTTACTTACCCATCTTAGAGTGAAAAGTTTTGGAATAGCGCCCCTATTTGGATAAATTATCCTACAATTAAACTGACTTGCACCTTCTAGTAAACTTGTATTTTCTTTCTAATGCTTTCATTAATAGAATAAAACTAAATATTCTGTAAATGTGAGCATGAGATTCCATTCCATTGGGATGTTGGGGCTATGCCCAATCCATAGCTAGCCCAGCTCCTGAGGGTGTAGTTCTCATGGACTGTGGAAGGAGCTTCCCAACAGCTCAGGGACTTGTGTGTACAAAGTTCTGCCTCTTTTTCCAGAATACACTCCTGTATCCTCCCACCCTTTCCCCAGCTTGTCTGGGATGGCACACAGAACTCCTTAATCCGAAGTTTCTCACCAGTCTGGAGTTGTAGATGGGTGATTTGATGGGGGATGGCATCGGGCAGCTGATCCGTTTTTCCTTCTGGCGCCGGTTGCAGAACCAGACCCGAACCACCTCCTTTTCCATGGAGAGCTGCTCTGCTATCAAGGATATCTCCTCTGAACTGGGCTTGGGGTTCTGCTGAGAAAGAGCAGGAGGTTAAAGCAAGACCCAAAGAGCTGTAACGTATCACATCAATGTATGCTCCCACTGCTGGAAAGGCAGAGAGCAAGGGTGGGGTTGGTTGTAAACTGGTGAGGGGAGAAAATTTGCTTCAAAGACAAAGGGTAAATATTAGGGCGAGAGATTATGTTCTGTGACCCAGAAAGTGCCTCTGATTCATCATCAAGTCTCATGGAATCAGTGGGGGATGAGTCATACAGTACCTTGCCCTGTTACTGCATAAAGCACCATGCTCTTTGATCTTAACAGCACCCTAACTCATTGCTTGGGGGAAGCTAATGACTGGTGGTCTTCTTATCAGTGCACAGGACACACAAGCTCTGATTGCTGTCTGGATGGCTACCTGCACCATCTCAGAGAAGCTACTTCTTCTCTTTCTTCTCCCATCCCTCATTTATAATAGTACCTGTCCTTTCTTCTGCATCTCTTATTTCCTGGCGCATTTGACAACATTTAGCTCTGTGAGTTTTGATCTGAGTTGGAGATGCGTGGGTCAAAAATACCTAGTACAGACATGCCAAGACAGTTTTCCCATTACAAAGAATCCCTCATACTAGCTAAAAATGAGGTGCCGATAATGGTCTGACAATGACTGTCTTTTGTTCTCTTTAACAGTCTTAGGAGGAAAATTTTAGATGATCAGATAGCAGGGAGAAACCAAGAAAAAATGAAGGCTGATCAAAAACAGTTTTGATGAAAAATTCTCAATGTACAATTTAGTCCTACTGATTTAAAGCTTTGTTTGCTCTCCGCAGTGATTTTTCTTGAAAATCTTCACGCTTAAAAAGTGAAGGGCTCCACTTCCGAAATGATTCAGCAGCAGTATCCAGAGCAACTAGTTCTGTGCTCTCACAAGACCTGCTTTTCGGGGCGTCCGTTCCCGTGCTGCGCTGTGGCCATGCAGTTCCCGTGACACACGCCTGTGGCTCCCAGGGATGACGTGGGTACAGCAGATCAGCTCTGGCTAGGGCACTGGTCAGGGGGCGATAATTGAGGAAATATTGTGTCCAATTTCCTTTTTTTTAATCACTTTTCCTGCTAACCCCTACAAGCCTTTTCTAACTGGCTATCTTTTTTTTTTTTTTTTTGGATTCAGTGCTACTACAACCTCGCAAATACCAAAATCAGAGAGAGTTCACAACACATTGAAAGATTATTTTCCCCTCACATCTTGAAATCTTTTCTCCAGCGTGGAGCGAATGTTGGTCTCAATGCTGGTTCGCTTCTTTCTTTTCCGTCCAAACATCTCGTTCACTGAGGGGTAGGAATTGGGAGTGCTCATGGAAGAATCCAAAGGAGCTGATTCTGGAGAGAAAGGAAGGGGAAAAGAGATATTCAAGAAGATAATGAGCTATTTTCATTCCTAGATCCTTTCTGGGAACTATGGCACCTTCTAAAATCAGTAAAATGTTCCTACGTTGAGGATCCTTCCTCTGATGATTAAAATTGCTTACGAGTCCTAAAATCTTGTCCAAATCAGGAAAGAAATATGAGTGCTAAAATTTTCATCAGCACACTAGTTTTCCTTTTTCCAGCTTGATTTCCAGCCTGATCTGATGGGGACCACGCTGCTTTCCAATTTTCCAATGGTTTAATTTCGCCCAGTTAAAGATATGGACTTACACCCCCAGGATCAGGCCTCATGTAGGTAAAACACCTGACACGATACATTGGTCAAACACGCAAGTGCTGAAGGGCTGGGTAAAGCACATGAGACTAATCTGTTCGTTCCTACAGGGGTTTGCAGCCAGCAGAGGACACCAGCCCAATCCTACTGCTACTGGGGATTCCCCTTGCAGCGATAGCTTCCTTTTCTAATTACTAATCATGGGCTGACCTCTGAGCACTCCAGGAATCCCTTCCTATTCTTTCCAGTTTACACAAGGAGGGACTGAATGGACTAATCCAGTGATTTGCCCCAGGCCATTTACTGAGCAAGAGGTGATGCAGGAAGGGACTGCCGCAGACACCAAATTGCAATGTGAATCCCATAGTGCCAGGGAGAAAGGACAGATGTGGTTTGATATCCGGACTGCAACGTGCTGTGTGATCCACAGCGGAAAGCAGCCATGGATCTGAGAGGTCTTAGCCCCAGCTTGGATTTTCCTAGCTTTTATTGGAGGTTCCTAGATGGATCCTCTCATCCTGGCCAAGACTGGTGGCATTTCTGCACATAATGTCACCTACCTGCGTCACTCAGCCACTTCTCCAGCAGGGGTTTGAGTTTGCACATATTCTTAAAACTCAGGTTGAGAGCCTCGAAGCGGGAAATGGTGGTCTGGCTGAAATCATTGCCATAGAGTTTCCCCATGGCAAGTCCAACGTCACCCTGCCAGAGAAGATCCAAATCACAACATGAGCTCAGAAAAACCTCTCACAGCTTCCCGCTGTCAGACCACCTCTCAGGTTGCTTCCAGGTTGGCTTCAGCCTTGTTTTCATGACCTGCCTTCCAGAGAAAGTGGCTTCTCTTCCCACGGGAATCTGCCCCACGCCTCTGAGCCTTTGTGTACTAGAGAAGGTGCAGATAATGATGTTGTGGGTAATGAAATATTGGGAAGGGTTTGTCTCTTCACGTGTTTGGAAGAGGATGCTCCAGAGAAAGCCAGACTGTATCTAATCCAGCCCTTCCTCCATCTGTGCCTCTGTCACGAACTCCCCCATTCCAACACGTCCACATCACCTTCCCACTGACGCGGCCTCTCACCTGTGTGAACCCCAGTTTGATTCGCCTTTGTTTGAAAGTCTTAGCAAACTTTTCCAGCTCTTCCAGGTCACTGGGTTCCTCAGATGCTCCTGATGGAGTTAGGTGCTTTGCCACTTGCAAATGCTGGGGTACGTCCAGGTGGGGTTCAACCGATGAGCCAGGGAGTCCAGAACGGCCCACAGCCTGTAAAAAAAAAAAAATAAAATAAAAACGCACTAAGTCACAACAATAGAAAAGTAAACAATTTTTTTTCTGCTATTTGCCTTTAGTGAGGCAGCCCTTTTTGCAGATGAGTGCTTCTCAGGGTGGGACTGTATATATTGAGGCAAGTTACCTGCGATGCCAGGCTGGGTCCCGGCTGGGAGAGGAGAAGGCTGCCCTGTTGCTGAGGGAAGGAGAGGAGGTTTGGCTGCAAAGCTGAGAAGAGAAAAAGAGAGATGCATCTGATCAGACCAGCTCCTTCATCAGCACCTGGGCAGCTGAACGTCACTCTGCACAGGGAAGGGTCATCTCTGAATGGAAAACATCGGCTCTTGTTCAAAAATATGAGAATTTCAGCCCTTACGAGTGTGGATGCCTCTGAGCTGGATTATGAGAAAGGAAAAGTTCTTTTCATGTTGTTTTTTGGTAAAATATCTCATCCACTGATCCCTGCATGTAGCTCATTAATCTAAGGCTGAACTAGGGGACAGACATCTCACTTTGATTTTAGATGCCAAGCAGCAGCGAATTTACTGCATCCTTAGTGGCGTTCTCTCCCAGTGCTTAATCATTGTAGCTGTTAAAAAACATTTGCATCTTATTTCCAATAGAAGCTTTTCTGACTCCAACTTTCAGCCACTTGGGTCTTGTTAAAAAAATCCTGATCCTACAGTAAATTGCACGAGCCTTCCCACTCTGCTTTCCACTATGCATTTCATTTTGAAGTGTCATTTTGAAGCCATCTGACCCTTTCTTTTCTACCCTACTGTATTTCAAATAAATTGAATTTCTTTTGGAATATATCAACTGACACAAAATGATGAAAGGAAAAAAGAAGGGAAATCTATAAAACTAACAAAACCTAGTATTTATGGAGACTGTGTAATTGTTTAGTTGACAAACTGCCAAGCACAAGCCTGTATCTCTTACAGGGAACGTCCTAAAGGATTAAGTAGTGACAGAAGCAGTGTAGTTCCCTAGAAATTTAGTTAGGTTCTTCAAGTCTGTTGTGGGTGAAGCCTATAGAATTTAGTAAGGATTTATAATCTTTCTTGAAACAGTCGATATATTCTATTGATTGTAACTGACAATTATAGGGAAAACTATAGAAATTTATGGACTTCTGCTAAAAAAAAAAAAAAAAAAAGGAAAAAAGATAATCTCCAGAATCAATCAGTCCCCCCTCTCTCTCTTTCTGACTTTCCTTTTTTAATTTAGATCTGAATGTGCAGGATCCCATTTATTTATTTAGATTGGTGTTTCAATAAGCTTTCTCTAATGCTGGAACAACTTTGAATTTCAAATGCAGGCTGGTAATGAGGTGCACATTTTTAACAGTGAAGGTAATTAATCACTGGAATGGCTTGCCTAGGGACATGGCGGATGCTCTGTCATTTGGAGTCTTTAAAATCATGATTGAACACCTTTGCGAAAGCTAAGCTCTAGCTCAAATGAAAATTATGGACTGGATTCAGGAATCACCGGTTTGACATCTGATGAGACGGAGGCTGTGTTTTCATAAGATGAAGACTTCAGCAGCAATATCTTGGCCGAGAGCATTCCCAGCACCTACCTGGCTGTTTGGTTCCACCTTCACGGCACAGAGTTCACCCCCTCAATTTAAGGGTGCCAGCATTAGCTGGTTGAAGGGCTGCACAATGACTCAGACCTGGCAACTTACCTGCTTTAAAAACACCTTTAAAACACAAAAAACAAAATAAAACACCCATCCTCTTGGGAATGCTAAGCCCACAGCCAAGTCCCTTTTGGCCATGAAATCCGTGAACTGATGCATCCATCAGTCAGAACTCGGGAAACATTGAGGGTGTTGCCATGATGGCCCGAGGGACAACTTCAGGAATATTTTGGGCATCTCTATGGTATGAAGAACACTCCACCTGTATCTGTACCAAACAACAAATTCCACAAAACTAATCTGTGCCTTCACTTTCACTCCCCAGTGGCTGTGCGTGCACATGGCAAAGGATCATTAAAACCTGGCAATCATCTATGCAAATGGAAGTGCTCTTGCACAAAAAGCTGGCTACTGGCCAGAATATCCCAGCTTTATCACGTCTGGAACCAAAAGGGCTCATGGCCAAACAAGTGGCCATCTGTTGGAGGGGTTTATAGCTGCCAAAGGAAGTCACTTAACAGAAGAAACTCTAACTTTATAAAAAGGAACCCAATTCTGTTTTGCAGTATAATGTGTTTCCTATTACACATGAATAGAAGCAGGCAGCACACAACATATTATCCTGACCCTGCCATTTCAAACAAAGTAAATTCTAGATTATTGGTAAATATATAACAAGTAATTTCTTTTTACACCACTTATTGTAATTTGGCAGAGAGAAGAGTTTATATACCATCAATGAGAAAGAGGTTTCCCATTTGCCTATGATACAGGTTTCCTTTGGGAGCATATGTACCAGTGGATTCAAGCTGCAGAGATTTTAAGATTTTAATTCTGAATATGGATTCATATGGAGTGATCTCTGTGCTGGAATAAATCAAGAATGTGAGCAAAGGACTCAAGTACCTTTGCATCTGTCAAATTATCTGTCAGCCTATGCTTGCCTGTCCACAAGCAGCATAAAACTTCATCAATGGCATGCTTGTATCCCTGTTATTGGAGAAATGCCATCAAAAATATCAGGGGTAAAAATAGAAACTGAGGAACTTTCTCAAGCACTGAGTTCAGTCCGCAGTCCTTTAACAGAGGGGATTACACTGCGTTTCAGAAGTACTTAGACCTCCTGTCCTCTCCTGCCTCATGGCTTGGAGCAAGATTTGGGAACAACCACTGGCAACTCCAAACCTCTCAGCTCTGATCTCTGGATTGCTCCCAGCTAGGTTAGACCTCTTTGTTCTGGTGCCAGCATCATCCTTCCCACCATCCTTCCCTGGATTCGCTCTCCCTCTAAGGTATTAGAGAGGTCAACTGAACCTCTCCTCAGTTTTCTGGAAGAAATGGAGGATGCTAACCCAGCCAGGCTGGGAGCCCAGGCAGGCTCCTGGGAGCTCCCAGGGAGCAGTCTCCTGGCTCTTCTGCTGAAAGCCAAGCAGATGCTGTCCCGAATTTCGGAGGTGGGATCCCCACCAAGCCTGCAAAGACTGGCCCCAAGGTGGCACTCTTGGCGCACATAAGCCACAGGTGCCAGGAGCATCTCAAGGACTGGACCTTTCCGGGAGCAACCACTGGGATCATCCCAACTGTGGGAACCAGCACAGGGGGAAGAGCGGGGGAAAATGCAGCTGGTGACACAGCAGGGGAACAGACACCATCGTGCTGGGAAAACATAACAGATCGGATTAAAAGCAACAGTCATGAGAAGGGAGGTTTTTCTGAGTTATGTATCTGCTTATAACAAAACCCTTTTCGGCTTTTATTGCTCTTACCTTGTTGTCCAGCCTGGGACTGAGACAGAAGAAACTGGGGAACTGACTGCATGTGACCAGGAAGCAATACAAGCTGCTGCAGGGTGTGAAGAGAGCTCATATCCTATGGGAAAAAAGAAAAGGAACAACAAGACTCAGAAATGTCTGCTCTTCACACACTATCACCTCTTCTATAAAGCTTCCCTGCTCTTTTATACTGTCCTCGACCCAATTCACACTTTACATTTAACTGCCACCATGCCAGATTTGTGTAGTTTGTGCACTGGAGAACTATGGATCCAGAGGTACCCTGGGATCTGAAGTTTTCAGCTATATAAGAATAATTCTGTGCACATTCAGACATCCACATGGAGAATTGTCTATTTTTCTCTGAAAAAGTCATTTCCTGAAAAATGATGGTTTTGAGGCACTGACAATCAAAACCTGGTTGTTAGAAGTAACGGTGAAACCTCTTAGATTTCAGTTTCTTCCAGACAATGTTTTCAAAGAGTCAACTCTCTGAAATTACACAGGAATGTGCAGCTGACTGTCCCATCTCAAGAACACCAGGAGCCTGCTTTCCACAGAAGGCCAATTTCCCAGCCGGTCACGTGCTGAGATGGGAAAGAAGCAATGCCCAGCAGCGCCTGATTCTCTGCACTGACAGCAGACGCGTCGCAATGGACCCAGTGACCAGATCCGAAAATGTTTCCCGTCCTTTGCCACATCGCTGCCAGGAATTCCCCACCCTGCACCGAGTGGAGCGGGCAATGGGTACTGAGAGGATTACATCCCAGTGCTCTTTCATATTACTGGGGTCCCAGCCCCAGGTCTGGGTGTAGGGATTAGAGGGTAAGAGTTTATATTTGCTTGGGACAGACACATACACACACAAAAAAGCCCCATTAAGACCAACTCTAAAAAGAGGTACCTTTTTAAAGGAGCTCATTACTCAATACGATGAGCTTTTTGAGCTTCTCGAGAACTGTTTCAAAGCCTTGGGGAACTTGAACAGTCCCTGAATTGTGTAAGGGAATTTGAATACCCCATGAAAGAATGAAGGAAGAGATTACTGAGCAGCTGTGTGGCCTTCTGGCATCTAACTCCCACTAGCATTTAACAAGATTTAAGTGCTATACACCAATTTTTTACCTTAGGAAAAAAAATTTCTCAAGGAATTAATTTCTTCTCTTGTGTAAATCAACTGGAGCCAGCGGATTCAAGGCTGACTATCCTGGTTCAGTTCAAGAGTTAATCTAGCCTCAGATGCCATCTCCAACAGTGGCATTAACCAGGTGCTCATGAAAGAGGAAGACCAGGGCAAGCATATCTAATGCTTCCCCTCGGTGTTGTCTCAGCCTCCGATTATTTTCAGTTCAAGGGATTTCCTACACACGGTGTGGTTAGCCCACTTAGTAAACACTCAAAGGAAATCTCTTCCTAGTACGTGTCCAGTCTGCCTTTGAATGCACATAAAATTTTAAGCAGAAAAGAAAGAGGCTGAGGATGAAGCTGACTTTTGCCAACACAAATTCACTTTTTCAATGTTGTGTCCATTGTACCCCCAAGTCCACTGCCAAAAGGCACATGTAGTCTGGCAAGCCTGTCAAACCCAGCCTCTTCTCACTAACTGGTGCCATCTCAGACTTCTGGATCCCTGATGCAGCAAAGTCACTTACCCCCGCGATTTGGCTTCCAGGCATCATTGATGATCCCTGCACAAGGTGACCTGACCTAGGGGGGATTGTAGACTGCAAGGAGTCGCTGAGGTCTTCGGTTTTAATCTGAAAAAGAGCAAAGTAGCTGTAGCATTAGGGAGCAGAGACAAGGGGACGGAGGAGGTGTGGAGAGGCTAGGAGTCTGAGAGGCTGGAAGGCATCAGGAAAGGGGCTCCTTTCAAAAAAAGTGTTGAGATCAGGGCTCGCTACTTCCATCCCACGCTTTGCAGAGAGGCATGGGGTCTTTCCTCGCTTCTGCTCTCCAGTTTATAACACACAGTTTTCCTGCTCTGCCAAGCCAAGGGGAGGCTTGCAGAAAACATACTAATTAAAACAAAAACACTTGAGGAAGGAACAAAGTTGCAGTGACTTAGCAAGGTTTCAAGCACCGGAGTGCTTTCCTCAGACAAAACACTGAGGCAGTTTGTGGGGTCATAAGGAAGACAGGAAGCAATTCTCCTTTATAGATCACGACTCACAGCCCCTTGGCGGGGCTGGCTATAGATAGCCTCTTATTTTGTTCTGCAGGTGGCAGAGAATGGTACAAGGGGATGGGAAAGGAAAGGTCATGAAGTAAAAGACCTCAAAAAGCAGTGTAAACTTCCAGACTTGAAAACACAGCACCTCAGGCACCAAATATATTTCAGTTCAGAAAACAAGAAGAAATTGTACTGGTTTTGGCAAGGAAAAATCTGCTTTCTTAGCTAGAACAAGCAGTGGATAAAGAACTGGAAAACTTCACAGGTGTCAGCCCTTTGACCAGTGGTCATTTTGACCTACTTTAATGTTCAAGAAAGACTACTGCCTAAAAAAAAAAATAAATAAATCTTAATTTCTTAGTCCACAATCTTATGAGAAGAATTTACCCAGGAACTAGAACTGAATCCTTGTGTCTCATTTATTCCATAGTTTCCATATTAGTTTCTAATGTTGCTACTACATTAAAATAAACAAACAAAAAACTGTTACATCACTTTGTACCAGCTGAAATCCTTTGCTAAGGCTGACTGGGTCAGGAGAAGAGGGGAACTTGGTTGGGAAACTTTTAGAAGCTTTTAGGTTAATTCCTGAAAGCTGTCTGAGGAGTGGCTATGCGCAGATGCCATGCACAGGAGACAGAAAAGTCATGAGAGCTCTTATAACATACTTTTTTTCTTTAAGAAAAGATCCAAGCAAACAATTTCTCAACTTAAACTGAAGTTTTTCATAAGCGTGAGAACACCTGGCACAAGGCTCACATCATGAGTCCCATGCCTCATCTAAGCCTTTCCAGTATAAGAAGAGGTTCCAGTTTCCACAAACTAGAAAAACCAGGAGGACACCAGAAAAGACAGGTCTTGAAAACCCTGTCCACAGGCCCAGCACTGCAGGTTCACTTTTCTTCTAGGGCTGAACCTCACCATCTCCCACCAAATTACTCCCGAGCCCCCCAGAAGGACAAGCAAGGTCACCTTTGCCGGCGTTCTGCCATACGGCTTTTAGGTCGCACAACCTTCTACCAGCAGAGGGGGACAAGAAATCCAGCTTTGGAAAACAGTGGCTCAAGTGAATATTTTTGGTTGAGGAAGGTTTTACTTCAATTTAACCAAAGCAAACGAATCTCCACAGGAGCAAAGGAGAAAATGCCATCACAAGAGGCCCTGAGCTGCAGTGGAGGAGCTGGCCCTGTAACGTTCACCTCTGCATTGTGCAGGTACTACACGGAGGGGAGAGAATTACAACATCTCCTTTCATTACAACGATAGCTCTGGACGCCGCCGAAACTCGTTTTGCAATAATACTAGCTCCTTGCAACAAGAGTTATATGTGCTATCAATTCCAGTTCCTACCTTTCAGGTTGGCATGATCATCCCTCTTAGCCTGGTGAAAAAAAAAAATCAGATGAAAAGATCTTCTTGATGGCTATCAATGCGGATAGCGTCTAAGTTACTAAAAGGAAAAAGGCTCAGGAGGATACACCGTTACCTCTGAGCCATTCAGTCATTGCAGGCAAATGATTTTATGCACATTTTCTTTCTGAGGGTGCATTAAAAAAAAGAAGTCATCATCCGAGCCAAAAAGTAAAAATAAATTAAAAAAATAAATAAGTTACGCCTGCTTGCAATTCATTGTGTCTGCTTCATGCAATGCAGTCATCCAAGTCTGAAGAGTTCCAAAAAAGAAAAGTTATCCACGTCTTAGAGAACAAGGCACTTGATCCCGCCTAAGTTATGATCCCAATAGGAGTGGAGTGTTGAAGAAGCACAAGCCATTTCCAAACTGAAATCAATTTTTACAGCTGCCAAGCGGAATGATTTGGAAGCGTTCCAGGGCGAAAGGGGTGTGTAGCTGCATCCCGGCATCGCACAATATGAGAACGGGAGGTGGGTTTGGCAAAGGACCGGTTCCCGATTTAAAAACAACAACATCTCCCACTGCTCCTTCCCCCGTCCCTGGAATTCTCTGGCTCCCTCCTGCGCAGTGGGCGGGAACCTGGGTGTTCTTGACAAATCCTTCTCCCCTGCACCTATTTTTCATTGGGTTTAGGCTCAAATTTACCTCTCCCTCCTCTCCCTCTCTCCCCAACAGGCCTGCAGCTGGCTAATTGTTCACTAGGAAGAATTCGGGGTATATCCAAAACTTTTAGGATGGTTTATGCAAATCCTGCACTTTCATTTTTTCCCTGGTTAAACCGGCAGTATTACCAACTGTACATTAAAAAAGCCAAAACCAAAAACCCCAAAAAACCACACACATTGTGGGCGAGGCCACTCAATATCATGAGACTCCCTTAAAATAATGCAAATTTCAAATTAATAAAACTAGGGGAGGAGTTGCCTTCTCCTTTCCCGGTGCATCTGACTCATATTTGCAGGCATTTTTGGCAAATAAGAGAAAAGTTTTCTTTAAGGAACCAAAAAGAGGTTGGAACGATCGCAGAATCACCTCACGTAGGTATCTGAAGCTGAAACATTGCAAGTGAGAGACAGTGATTTAGTTAAAAACCAGGACCAGATCCCACTGTGGTTCCTCAGGACCTTGGTTTTACATGTCGGTGAGGGCCAGCCGGAGGATGAGGAATGAGAAAGTCATTGAGAGCAAACCTAAGTTTCTTCCCCTTGAATTCAATTTGGGGAAGTAGCCGTTATCTAAGGGGGAAAAAAGAAAAAGAAAAAAAAAAAGGTGAATTTGTGAGAGTTCGCTGCCACTGCGAACACATCCTGCTGGCTGGCGGAGAGGGAGAGGTGCGAAGCCTGGGCTGGAAGCTGAGAATCTACGGACACCTTCTTCCCCCTGGGCTGGAGGGGAGGCTCGGGGCAGGGCCGGGAGCAGCTCCCACCTCCTCCCGGGGAGGTAACGGCAGATGGCGGCACCGGTACGCGGAGCTACCTCGGGGCTTCTGCGGGATAGGAAAGGAATCACACTTGCAAATCTCAAGTGGATGTTTTCACAGCCTTAAAATAGGGTCAGCTGCCCCCGAGCAATGGGAGTGAAAAAACACAGGAAGGGTGACTGGATGGAAAGAGAGTCCTTTCCTTAGTTGGCTAGCACTTCTGCAGGGCCTGGCCAAGGATGGATTGTTTCTTACCTATCTCTGGCCTAAAAACAAAAACAAAAAGCAAAACAAACTAAGAAACATATTGAGGGCGATGGAAAATGATCAAAGCTCTTCAGCTTGCTTGCGTAACCGATTTGTGGAAGGTGTTTCATAAACATTTCATAAGAAGGAGAATTATGAAGAAAACATCTCCCAACCTGCCTGCAATTACTGCACAAACTCTTCCTTACCAGTAGGAAGAAGGGGAGAAAAAAAAAAAAGTACATCTGTTTTGTAACTGATCTGTGAACTTTTGGCAAACATTTGGCTCATGAAAAACATCCTGCAGACATATTGCAAAGCTGTGGAAAGCCAGCTTTACATGAGGAAGTTGGAAAGATTCACCTTAGCAGCTCTGATTTCGCTGTGTGGAAGGCCATACCCTCCCTCCTGACAGACAGATGGACGGACAGACAGACGGACCAGCCCACATTTGATTGAATGGTTGGATCCTGTTGGTTGGGCAGGACTCTGGCTGCAGCCCTCCCCATATAAACCCAATTTAGGGTCACCGCCCGCTGGTAATCTGGATTGGTGTTCCTCCTCCGTCAGGCAGCAGCCCGAATGCAGCCCCCCAAGCCACCTCCTTTTGACGAGTGCAAGGTAGTGTAAGCACCACTCTCCATCGCCCTCTTCGCAGAGGTGGAACCCACGGACTGATTCAGCACCCGGAGCCTCACGTGCTCTCCCCAGAGCTAGATAAGAGATCCCCGTGCCCTGCCGGAGTGAGGCCGTTAAAGCCGTGTCAGCCTTCTCCAGTACCACTTATGAGGCAGGATCTGTGGTGGCGGTTGTAAGATAGAAGACAATCATATTTGTTGTATAGCTACTATTTAGACAGTAACCTCTTTGAAACAGATGTTTATCTGCCTTCGTATCTGCCTTATCTCACAGTCAGCAACTCACAACTGTTTAAGAGTTTGACTTACTCACATCGCTCCCTCCCCCACGGTTGAGGCTATTTCGCTGGATAGAAGAGGATCAGGTGCACACACAAGAGGGTCTGAACTGATTGCCCCTCGCTAAAAATGAACAGCACGGCTCTTCCAGGGCCAAATCGCTCCAAACCCACTATTCAATACAAGAGGACCGTCTGAAGCTGCCCCAAAGCGGTTTGCCTGAAGTCAAGGGAGGAAATTTTGTGACAGAAACAGGTTATCAAAAACTGGATGCAAAGCTATCGCAGCTAGCTGAGAGCTGCCCACCTTCCAATGGTGTAAGTGCACTTCTCTGTGAATTACCGGCACACGTGGGCACCATAAAATAAAAAACACACTAATAATAAATTATAGCAATAATAATAATGGGCTTGCAATTACTATTTCCACATGTACTATCCTGCATGTACGGCAAGGCTTAACAGACACACGGGAAGAAAGCAGAAAACCCTTATGTCAATGCAATGATATTCACCCTGTAACATTTGATATCCTTTCACACTGAAGGGTGGGATTTTTCAGAAGCTGTCAGTCTGACAAAAGGGGAGTTAATCCCACGCCGAATGCCTAACAGACAATATCCTATAACTCAGTAATGACAGCACACTGAAAAATTAAGATGTAATCCCTAACCTCAACACACCTGCATCACAGCTATACGAGGCCTTTGAGTTCGCTAATTGAGGCCTGATCTCCCCTGAGCTTCAGCTGGGGATGTTAATAGTTGCCCCTTAGCTGCAGTAAAAGGCAGGGTGGGAAATCAGAACTTTAACCAAGCTGCACGCCTCGCGAAAGGAAACAAAGGGAACCACGCTCAGCTTGGCATTCACAACATTCCCCTAGCAGTTTTTTGCTTTTAGACAGAGAACAGGAGAAAGGAAGAACTCGTCCCTCTGTGCCAAATGATATCCCTCAAAATGATGCTCCTGAAGCAGGCGCTGGGCAAAGGAGTGGAGAACCAAAACCAGAGGTGGGAAGAGGTCTGAAAGGCCACGCTCATATCGGCGCCTGCACGTCCTGACAAAGGGCTGCTCTTTGCTTTAGAGACCGAGCCTGAGGAGCACAGAGGCTAGCTGGTGCTTCCCTCTGGCAATCTGGTTCAGGGAGCAGAACTGGCAAAAACATACTGAGAAGCGACAGTTCACAGCTCCTTCACTCTTACTGTTGGTACTCAGGCACGTGGCACCTCCTCTGCCAAGGCCTGTGACATGCCAGATTGGAGGTATTTGAAGAAAAGGGGAGGGAAAGATGCTGTTTTCTTGGTCAGAATGGTGAGAACCTCCAAACAAAGCATGGAAAACAATTTTACCACCATTAAGGCTGTGATTTCCCTCATGTCTCCATTCCAGGACTCTCCCTGCCCACTCCTCCCTAGCCATCCTCAGCCTGGAGGTCCTGCCCTTCTGCCCCGGCCTTCCCAAGCATTACAGGACTGCTCCCTGCGTCTCTCTCAATTTCACTTGCCCAACTTCCAAAGCTCTCCAGAACTCCACCTCTGCCTACACCTTTGTGCTTATCTTCCCTGCTCCCACCCTGGGCTGCATCCCTGCCCCTTTCCTTATCAATGCGATTTCACACACGCACACCGGGCTTCATGGCTTCTCCCATGCCCTCTTGCATGCTCACACAGGTTCTCTGGAGCTTAATCATGTTCCTGTTGAAGTCAGCAGCAAAGTTGCCTTATTGGGCTTTTCTGGGGCCAGAACCAGTCCCTGAACCATTCTCCAAATTCCCTGCATGAAAAAATTTCCCCTTTCCATGGATCTCTCATCCAGGGGAGCAGCCTGTGATTGTTCTGTATTCTCTGTGCCCTCTGGATGGGAACCAGCCACAAACCATCTAAATACCTGCACTGCCTCCCTGCTGTCCAGTACCGATCTTCCTGCATCTGTCATCTACCAGGAGGGCAGAGCAGTGTCCATCAAGCGAGTCAGGGCACAGGTAGCCCTTGGTTGCAAGGCACTTTCCACCACATCCCACGTTTGAAAGGAATTAACTTGGAATGAGACAGCTCCCGTGACTGGGGCTGGCTCCATCCCAGCTCCGCAGGTGTCTCTGATTGGTTCACGGCAGTTTTGGCACCAGTTGCCGTGCCCCAGGGAACTGGGACACAGGAAGAACAGCTAGAGGGATTGCATTAAATACACACAAGTAATATAATTAAAAAAGAAAGGGAGAGTGAGAAAGATCAACTTTGCTGGAAAGTATCACGTAGTTTTTCATTTTGGGTGGAGGGAATGAAGTCTAGTGATTGAGGGGAAGAGGGAGCTCAAAGCCAGCTCTCCACTCCCAGTTTGGTGGCTCTGGGCAATTTCTGTGTGTCGGGGAAGGGGAGCAAGAGGGTTTCTTGCTTGTATAAACCAAACATCTGACTCCTAAGGGGCTGAGCAGCCCCGGTTCAGCCCACTGATTTCACATGGAGTGCTAGCAGATCAGCACCTCTGGGAACAGAGAAAGTGCACTCTGATGTCAGCCTTCCAAAATTAGAGGCCTTGCTTGAAACCCCATCACCTTCACCTTTTTTGTGCTATGACTTGCCCTTCTGCAAAATGGGTGTAAGGCCCCACCCTTGCTGGGTGGTGTAGGCTTTTGATTGAATTCTTGGAGCTCAACAGATGAAAGGCCTTCAAGAATTCGGAGTCCTCTCCTTATTACCGATGAGCCATTCTCTGGTAGGCAGAAGAGTCATAGCCATGCACAGTAGTTCGTGCAACTCACCGCTTAAAAAGGTGTCGGGCAACCTAAATAGTGGTTTGACAGTGACAACCCTGCCTTGAGCATAGTTTCTATTGTAAAAATAGTTGTTGTGTCCCTTTAGACACGTCCGTGAAACAAGGGCTTGTCACTCGCAAGCCTGGAAAATATTACCCAAAGGATGATAGGAGCCCAGGTGGAGCAGGGAATTTGCACGGAAGGAAGACCCGTCTCTCCCTCCCTCAACTCTAAGACGGCTTTTGAAACACCTGTACAAGAAATATTGCCAGTGGACCAAGGCAACAAGCTTGGGAAATACCTTATAAATAAAGGTTGCTCTTTAGAAGCC
>JAOTQQ010000010.1:4860431-4949268 GCA_026546715.1 Gallinago undulata
AGGTGGAGCAGGGAATTTGCACGGAAGGAAGACCCGTCTCTCCCTCCCTCAACTCTAAGACGGCTTTTGAAACACCTTGTATTTTTGAAATACAAGAAATATTGCCAGTGGACCAAGGCAACAAGCTTGGGAAATACCTTATAAATAAAGGTTGCTCTTTAGAAGCCTGGACCAGGAAAGCAGGAGTTTGTGAATGGACTGCTGGTTCTTAAGGAACAGATACAATCCAGCCAACTCTGAAGTGATGCTGGGTTGTTGTCAACTGTTATTGGCTAACGTCAGATTCATTCAGTGGTTTCAGTCCACCTCTTGAGAGAAAATTTTAAAAGGCCAGATCCTTCCTCCTGCTTCCATTCCCCTTTCCATCATAAGCTTCCCCAGAGACTTTCTGACCTGTTTTGGAGTTCATTCCCAGCAATCTCATCTGAGGGCCTCTGCAAGGCACCAGAACAAAACTAGCTTGAAGAAGGGGTTCCTCTACATATCTGTCCTAAGCAAAACAGTGCCATATATAGAAACAGAGGACTTTCCCTCAAGCCAGGGCTTTCTCTGATGCTTTCCCAAAGGGTTGCATTTCAATGAGGAACCAGCACACATACAAATTTATGCAATCAGTCTATCCCTAGGACAGAGCAAGGCAACTTCAAAGGGGAAAGGCCAAGGTAGTGTTCAGCTTAGATCCAGTGTCAGTCAAGGCAGATACGGACAGCTGGGCTGAGTTCCAGTTAGTAAAGGCTCAAGAGATGAAAAAGCAGATGCAAGACTTAGGCAGATACCCTGGGGCAATGCGGAGAAGAAGAGAGAGTGAAATCTGAATTGATCCCCAGAGGGGAGAAGGAAGGAGGATGTGAACCTCCCCTTGAGAGGAGGGCAAAGCAGGACTGGGATGGAAATCTGGAGGGCAGACTGAAACCTGAACTACCCACAGGGAAAAGCCAAGCAGGAACAGAAATGACATATAGGGAACACATGAGATTAGGGGGAGGTGGGAACACAAAGTGGAATGAAAAACTATGAGAGAGATCCCCGCGGGGAGGGAAGCCCTGATTGAGCGAAATTAAATCTGCAGAGAGTTTTGCATCCCAGATATTAATAACAAACTACCTAGCAAGTTGGGCCCTTCTTTCCACCTTCAAAAGGATGGAGGGGAGGAAGAACTTGTCTGTGGTTGAGCACAAGACTATGAATCAGAGAATCAGAGTCCGTATCCCAGCTCTGCCAGGGAGCAAGTCCCTGGATTACAATACGCCTCAATGTCCACAGGCAACTGTCCTCAAAAACATCCACTGATTTCAACTGCAATCACAATGCTCAGCATCTTTGGGGAAAGCCAGGTAGTCAGTCTGCGTCTGCCTCATCTGTAAGATGGGGTTAAACACCTCCCTACCTTCTGGAGGCACCGGGATGCTAAATTCATTAGCAAAGTACCTTCAGACGTGTGGGTGGAAAGTACCAAACAAGGTCAGAGTGTTATTAATGGCACCGACAAAGAGCCACCAGTGATTTTAGATCACCAATGCCGTTTGCCCACTTTAATTTCTCATTCATGCATCTGCTGTGAATGAATTGCTCATTTCATGCATCTGACATCAGCTGTGAAGACCTGAGAGAACTCACTCTATTACCTCAAAACAACTGTTGAAAAGCCCACATAATCCTCAAAACCTAAAGTTCCCTGAGACAATAGCTCTGTCAGATACGAACAGGGCAGGGAGATCTAACATAAGGAGGTCCTGAGGGACGGGAACCCCTTCGGCACCTCTTGCAGAGAGCAGGGCAGTTACTCATAGGAGCCTTCGCAGGGTTTTGGAAGGGAGGAATTTTCCAACAGGCCCAGTCCCTCACTACTCTTTTGTGATATACTGGCAGACACACCCAATTGGCCAAAAAAGTCTACTCAGGTCCTATTGACTGGGAATCTTAAGCAGCTCGAATTATTTAGTGCTGACTGATCACTGGAAGAGAGGGATTTTGAAATCTGTCCCTTACAGTCATGTGCAACAGTCAAAATGACCTGATGGGCAAATGTAAGTGTTGAGCTAATGTGCATATGAAATATGAGGTCACTTCAATTGCATCTTATTTCCTTATTTCGTTTCGGGATGCTTCCCTTTGTGTTCTGAAAATCCATCCTGCCCCAGCAATACATCTCCAAGCTACGTCCATTTCCCAGGTAAATCCATCCCAAGATCCTATTTCTAGGAAGCCTATTGCACGATTGGTGCACACCCAAGAATATAAAGTAGTAGGAGTAAAGAACCAACAGGAAAATTCAAGCTGTGCTGAGCCCTGGGCTGCTCGCTAATGCCTGCTTGCCTGTCTGAAATATTGTAGAGTTGCACGGCAGGATCACCTTACATTGATACAAATATCAAACCTGTCATTATCATTAAACAAATGACAGCCTGCCTGCAAGGGTCAGCCTTTTGCTGGAATGAAACTGCATGACATTTGGATACAGAGGACATGCAGATCCTGCTAAGCCTTTCCTGAGCTACTAACACTTAACCTTTCAGCTTTAACTCAAGAGAGACATACTCGCCCCCAGGACTGGAGTGCAGTTTAGTGCTTGAGAGCATAAAGGGGCTTGGAGAGGACCTCTCATTCCCTCCTCTGGAAGGAGAGGAGATTTGAGCCTTCATTCCTCCCTGGCACTCAGAGACTGCATTGCTGCCAGGACACGATCCTACACATCACTTTCCTGACGGAGAAGAAATTGGTGATGCAGCGTCTGTGTATTTTCCTTCTCCAGATGCGGATCAATGCACAGCACTATGTGCTGGGCTACAACACCCACACAAGCCCTGTCATCTCCCAAAACCATCAGCACTAGCTCCACGTGTGCATTACAGAAGGCAGTATTATCTCAGGGATTAACGCCAGACAAAGGGTGAATTGCCTGGCTCTCCAGAACAGCTCTCTTCAGAGCCATCTACAAAAACAAACAGCGCAATATTTCCTTAAAGGCTGAAGGCAGCATATACCAACGGGGAAATAAGCCAGGCGGGACCTGGTACGACCGACCGCAGCAGCATCACCTGCTGAGCATCAACACATCACAGCGAGGAAAAGTTCCCATTTCAACACTTTCACTCAGATCTTTTCCTGGTCCCGCTGGACACCCTTTTGTGGCAAGGCTCCGAAACCGTGCTTGCCGAGCTACTCGGTTCTGTCCCTGGCACGCTCTGGACACGATCCCAAACCATCAAGAAGCAGATGTCCCTACTCAGGTTGCCAGCACTGAAGGTGAAAGTTTATTACTGTCTCTTTGCATTTCCCTTGATATAAACAGGAAACAACCAGCATTAGACTCGCTAAATAAAAAGCCAAACCAGATAGGCAAGGCAGAAGATGCTTCTTTTTCCATACACACCCTTTTCCCTCTCATTCACATACAAATTACTGTTGCATCCAGGTGGGAGGAGAGTTTGAAGAGGGGAGGGGGGAAGAAATGTTTGCCAAATAGGTTGAGGGATCAGAAGGCAGCTTTCTCATAAAGCACAGGGCTGACCCACAAACTGCGAGAAAACCTCAAACTCCACAGGAGTTTCCCTCCTCCCCATTTTCAGGGTGAGAGCAGCCACAGCAGGGAATTGGTAGGCAAGTAAGGGGTCTAACCAGGTCACTCCACCCTTCTCTTCCCGCCTGGAGCATAACATGGGAGGGAAACAGACCTGAAATGTAGGCCATCTACAAAGACTGGGGGAGAGGCTTAAATAACATGAGATTTATGATCTTCAAAGTGATTAGAGCCCAGCGCTCCAAATAAAGTCAAAGAGAGCTCAGCAGCTCTTGCACTCAGTTTGGAGTTGGGTTTCAAACCATACCTCTCTGGCTTCAGTTTGAAAACTTGAATTGCAAGGTAACAAAAAAAATAAGCCACCCAAAACCAACCTCAAACCCCAAACCAAAATTAAAAAACCCACCAACCTCCACCCCTAACGAAAGAGCTCAGTGCCTGATTTTACATGAAAACACTTTGATATTTCCATATCTCCCTTCTTCCTTTTTCTCATCATTTGGAATCTATTTGCTGAATTGAAGATGAATTCACCAGCAGCTGAGGTCAACCTGAAACGTGAGTGTATAAACCGTGTGCGTTTGGGCTCATGTTCATTTAAAATAATAATAACAATAATGGCTCAAGCCTCCAGGTGGCCTTGAGAGGGCCAAGAGAGGGAGACAAAGAGCTGTTTGCACACACCTGTGTCCACTCACATGGATTGTTACAGCCCCATCCCTGACATCCCTGCTGCAGACACTACCTATGTTCTGTGGAATCTCACCAGATTAAAAAAAAAAAAATAAATAAATTAAAATGAGTTTGTTCACAGGCTTTTGCTTTTTAAACACTGAGAAGTCCCCAGTCAGGAGTGCTACTCAGCTACACAGACATGCTGGCACAAATAAAAGGGATTTTGTGGTACCCCTTTGGTGAAAGGAGAAAAACAAAAGTGGGAAGTGAATGCTGCAAAAGACTGTCATAAAAACTAGAGTCTCTTTTTGGGAGTAGGATGTTGCTGTCAAGCAGACTCTGGCCCAAATCCTAGTGACTGCAAGGCTGTCTGCCCCCACAGCTTTACCAGCACCCACTCATTCAGTGACGTGCAGGGGACCAGGACCTTAAAGATAATGGGTCAAATCACCAGTGAGTGTAAACCAGCACCACTTCACCACAGTCAATAATGTTCCCTTGATTAACCTCAGCACAGCTTCCAGTTCTAACATCTTTGTGGTGTTGCCATAGGAAAAATTTGCAGCCTGTAATGATCTTGTACTTTCATAGCTTATTTCTATCTTGAGGGAATTTTCTTTTATCACTAGTTATAAGCAGATTGGATTCTTCTCTTGGCGTGTAGAAAGCCTGTGCTTTGGGCTCTGCAATCCACAGAGCTGGAGACACAAGACTTTTTGTTTTCAGCTGGGTATTCCAAAAACCTGGAAGATGGCTGAGCGTGTTAAGACACCTTTGATAGGAAGTTACGACCCACCCAACACTGGAGCAGCCAAACCAAACAAACAAACAGCAGCTTGCTGACATCTGTCAGACAAGAGCCACCAAGGCAAGCCTGAAGGACAGCAAAGTCACGGCGAGAAGCTTCAGCTGCCCATCTGCTGCCAGCAGGGAGCCTGTGCGAAGGACTGCAACCCTTGAACCTGGGGAATGCATGGCTGGAAGCTGGCAGCTTTCTGTACTGTTAAGAGTGCCAATGTCTGCTTCAAATGCTAGTGACTGCCCCTGGAGTTCCAGCCCCTTCTGCTTACCTCGCTCCAGCCTCCCTCCAGCCCCTGGAACCCTGCAGCAGACCAGGGGGTTAGGTCTCTAGACCTCCTCCTCCTCTTCTTCACAAGGTCCGAGTCCTGCTCCACTGGTGGCCGCAGGAGTTCTCAGCTCTGGACTCAGAGCACATTTTCTCATGTGTCTGCACAGACTCAAGATCTATACACTCCAGAGAGCCGTCACCTTCCTGCCCTCGCAATTCTGATGTGAGATTTGGGGATTTCCCAGAGCCACATATGAAGTTCTCCGGGCACTCAATGAGACAGGGGTTACTTTGAGCTGTATGAAGCAGGAGGATAACAGCAAACACAGTGGTCCCTCACGTGTTCCTTTGCTTCTTGCCCTGCAAGAAACACTTGCTTTCATCTGCTGTCCCTTTCCCCCCCATCTCGCAAAGAGCAATCTGCCATTGTCGGCAGGCCTGGTCTTGACCTGTGCACTCCAAGACCTCAAACCATCTCATCTTCAGTCCCTGCTCACACACCACACTGCTTTCAGCACCAGCGTCACGAGCAGCAGAAATGCATGGGGCTTTGAGGCAGGCTTTGCACATTTGCCAGTGTCACTGAGGTCCCTTTTGTTTCTAAATGACAATGGGGAAAAAAAAATAAAGCCACAAAAAGCCTCAAGCAAACGGTGATTTAAAGAAACTCTGTAATTATCTGAACTTCTATGAAATAGGAAGGCCTGGAAACCAGAAGTTTAATCTGTCATTCTATTCCACAAGGGGAACTGGGAAGAACTTATGTGGTCTGTTTAATGGTAGCTCCTGACCTAACAGTTTTTATCTCTTAGCTGCCTAGAACTCAGCAAGATGAGCAATTAAAAAACAGTAATTCAAGAAAGCAGGAGAATACCTGGTAACCCAGGGAGTGTCTTACCTGCCTGTTAAAGTCCAGCCCATTCTGTTCATTTCCTACAACGAAACAAAAAGAAAAATATCTCAGTATTAATGACAGTCAGCATTGATATAAACTTTCCAGAACCTGGAACACACATAACTGATGACATGCTGCTAGCCCAGCTCAGTTAACTGTGAGAGTGAGGAGAGGAGAGGGAAGATGGAGTCAGTGTGAATGCAGCAATGGAAGTATGAAGGCAGCTTTTGCAATGTTTGGTGGTATGAGGCTTTGCTGGAGCGTAAGAGAAGGGCTTCTGCCTGGGAGAAACCTGGCCAAGCAGCAAGGGTGGGGGAAAGCTCACTGACTGCAAGGGAGATTCCAGCAGAGGTGAGCTGGAGGACATTGCAAATCTCCAGGGAAATCCAGGACTGTACATAAAGCAGGAGCTAACTGTGGGAGAGGCTAGCAAACAGGTGGCCGAAGCTGTTAACCAGGGATCTTCAGGAACCCGTGTGGCACTGAGTAATTACGGGATATCTAAAGGAACAGAGGGTGCCGTGGGGTTGTGCTCAAGAGGCGTCTCCTTGATTCCAAAAGAGATTGGCAGGCAGAGGGGGAAAATCAGACAGGTTTCAGCCTGAAGGTACCGCACAGGCCCTCACTTATTCCCCTTTGATGATAAACATCCCCCCCCCTTCCATCACACCTGCCAAATTCATCAAGAACATCACAGAGGAAAAGTTGTACACTCCACAGATATGAATGCTTTAAGGGATTCCACGAAGCTTCTTCAGTTGCAAAGGCAACCCCAAGAAACCTCTTCCCTTCCCTTTGCAATCCATTCCCTAAATCATCCTCTTCCAGTCCAACCAAGTTTGTGATAAACAGTCTTAAATTGTTCACATCCCACCGGCACAAGCCCCCAGGGCCTCCCCCTCCTTTTTTTTTTTTCCCCCCCACTATAACATTCCCCATAAAGCACAGCCTGTGCCTTGTGATCTGATCAAGCTTCAACACATCGTGTTTTTCAGTAGTCCAAGTCTCTCTTGCAAAAACGGTGGAAGGTGGTTAGGAGAGGGTGTGCAGGCAGGAGCACAAGCCCAACTCTCCCATTGACTTGCTTTCTTCAACTGAAATGAGCCTCTACCCTGACCTCGCATGCAGTTTTTCAGCTTGCACCATACACATTATATTCCCAGGTGAATCAGCAGGGTTCTCTGAGATCCTCAGGGGGAGTGTGCTCGGTACAATTATTCATAGATGGCAAAATATTTTAGAGTCAATGATAACAATTTCATGGCACCCTGCTCTTTGCTATCTAGAAATAGCACTGGAGATTTAATCTGCAACACATTAAAAGCACTGATGGTGGAAAGTGAGCTGCAAGCTGCAGGTCTTCACTATCAAACACCACCAGAGTACTATTTCGCAGCAGATCAAGCTGTTGTTCCCTCCTCTGAAATCTCCTTTATCTTCTCACTGCAACTCAACCCAGATCCAGCTCTGCCCCTTCTCCCCCAGCCTGTCTGCATTTCTGCTGTGCTAGACCCTTCCACCCAACCTGCTCCTCAAAGCTTTTTTTCTCTTCCCAGTCTTGGGGCTTTATCTTCTTCCACGTAATTCCCTACAACCTCCAGCTTGCCACGTGCTCCCGTGCCTCTGCAACCATCTGCTCCCTGACCACCTCTCTCCAGCTGCTCCTGCCCGAGGAATTCGTTCATTCATTGCGTTCCAGCTCTACGCCCCGAGAGCCAACAACTGCACATAGAACGATGGGAATGCTGATAGTGTTAATAGATGATCACAATCAGTATCCACACACCTGAGCAGGACCGCGTGAGGATCTTCAAGGCCTGCAGTTTCTACCTTTGAAACCCACGGGGGGGTTGATGCAATCTAAAGGCAGTAGCTAAAGGGAAGAAAGGCAAGAAGGAGAGGAGGAGGAAATACAGTTCCCAGTTGCTAAAATAGAACAGGAAGGAAAAGGTAATCTTCTGGTTTCTTGGATACTAGAGTTTCACTCGCGTTCAAATGGAGCATGTTGATGAGGCAAGATTCAAAGACCTTGAGGGAAATCCCTAGGTCCCAGTGATGATGGCTCTGAGTCACTATCATGCGCCCCAAAACTCGGAACTTGAGATGCACAGCTGGAACAGAGTTCCACTCCACATTGCTACCACCAGGCTCAAGTTCTCCAGCACATTCTTTCCTCCTCTTCCAAGCTTCCCATCTCTTACTTTCCCCCTCCCCCCCCCCCCAACACAAGCACATGCAGCTGATAGCCTTCTACCTTTCTTTTTCCCTTCCTCTCCTACGAGTCCAGACACAGCTTCTTCCAAGTCCTATCTTCTGTTCTCTTGCACATCCCACCACAGATCAACAGAGGCGTTCAGGAGCACCTCAGCCAGGTATTTTGTGACATTGGAGCATGCAGCAAACATGCATGGAGATTGACATTAACTTAGTTGTATCTTGGGCGTCTAAGTCTGAGATAACTGCCCCAGGCTGTCTTGGTAGACATCGAGGAGGAATAGGCACCTCCAGAGGCCATTCATCTTACCTATCTTAGACGCCTATCTTAAGTTGAGATGAATGGCCCTCTGGAGGTGACTATTTCTTTTTATTGACTACAAAGGGACCCAGGGGCAACTAGTTCAGACTTAGATGTCCAACAGTGAGATATTTAAAACTGGGCGAGGTGATTTTTGCTCCCAGTGGTTATGTAAATAGGAACTGGATACACAAATCTCTTCAACTTTTCAGCAGGACCAGTGAGTGTTTGTGCACAGATCTATTTGCAAACAAATCTCATCTTTTTCTATTTCAGTAAAAGCTTGTGTTGGAGTAAAATTAAAATAATTGCAGCTGCAAGGCAAGGTTTGGGTGTGATATGGATAACAACTCTCCTCTTTCAGTTAAATCAGTGACTTTCCTACAAATATTTTTGAAATAGACTCAGTTTCCTCCCAGTTTCTATCAGCATCAGGACTCACACCAAAGTAGTCATTTCTCTCCTTAAAGGAGCGGGCTGTTCAAACAATGAGGATCTGCATTTAAGATACAATCTTTTCTAGCTCCAGGAGATAAAAAGAAAGAAAAGCGTAGCAGATTCTCGTCTGCTGTAAACTGCCAGAACTCCACTAATTTTAATGGAGCTTCACACCAGCCAACAACTTGCCTCTTGCTGCACCAGCCAGACACAATGGGATCCAAAGTCTCCAGAGTCTGCTAGACACAGTCCTCCCCTCCTTAAATTGCATCAAACTGGGGAAAGCCCTGGGATTTGACTGGAGAAAGACTGCTGTGAGCCCCTTCCCCGTCAAGCAAGGCTTCATTCCCCCTCTTTATGGGTGTGCTGGACAAGGGGAGAGAAGGCAGCGATAAGCTGGGCTGGCTCCCTGCAGCGCGGCAGACAAGGACTGCGCGGCTCTCCTTGGTTCACCTGGCAGCTGTTTTGCATCGCACTGGCATCAGATCTGGTGCGAGTTTGCCTGGGGAGGTTTCTCTGGGGATGGGAGCAGCAGAACAGTTCTGGACGGCTTCCCCCCCCACCCGCTGCTGTCGGTTCCCCCCTCCCCCAACTCCTGCAACGCGCCGTTTGCTCTGAAAACCAAAGAACAGGGCTCTATCAGAACCGACACGATTCCCACTGGAAGCCGCCGAGCCAGTCCGGCACTTGAGGATAAAAGTGCCGTGATGGGAGAAAAGTAAAATCAAGAAGATCACGGTGCGCCTTCATCTTCCTGAGGCAAACACATGCAGCAACATGCAGATGTCACCTGCGGGGAGTGACAGCCGCCCGTGGCTTCTCACCCAGTGACAAAACCAAGGCTTGCGACCAGAAGGCTAACCTTACCCCCTTTTCCCACCCCACCACACAGCTAATCCACCCGGCGGTTTGATCTCAGCTGCACAGAAGGGACAGGGAGTGAGAAGGTGATTTCAATCTTTAGCAGGTGCTGGGGAATTCCCACAGGGAATCGGTTTTCTGCCGCGTGCATTTGGGAGGGAAATTCAGAACAGCTGAATGGCGATGGAGGAACTGTGCCAGGCAGACACCAGGCAGGGGATTCAGCTGCCTGGGCTTAGATGTCTAACTTTTAGGTGTCTAATTCTGAGCCAATTGCTCTAGGCTCCCTTTACAGCCAGGGAGAGGAAGCAGGCGCTTCCAGAGGGCAATTCATCTCACCCCAAGATAGACAGCGGGGAGATGAGTCACCTTCTGGAGATACCTATTTTCATCATTGACTGTACAAGGAGCCTGGGGTGAGTAGGTCAGACTTCAGCCTCAAAGTATTGAATATCTAAAATTAAGATTAATCTCACCTTTCCTGAGGTTTTTAGCACTCCAGATGACAAAGCACAATGCCATTAGAGGCTGCCAAAGCAGGCCAGAGCGCCTTTCAAGGTACATTTTCTAGAAGCTGAGAAACGTCCTTGTTCACATTAGCTGATATGACAATCAAACCTCTCACCTCAAACAACACGGCAAGTTAAAGGATTACCCAAGAGCGGGTAAGGAAAAGACTGGCAACAATTACTATAGCTATAAACAATACTTGACCCACATACTATAAACGAAGCAAAACGCTCACCTGCACTGAGAAGGATGTGGTTCTATTAAGAAAAAAAAAGATAACAAATCATCATCAAATGCACTCCTCAGGATTTCAGTTCACTCGGGAGGCTCAAGGAAATACCAAGTCATAGACCTCATGCTGTCATTCCCAGTAGTCGGAGCAGCAACTTCTCCAGAACTAGCAGGAAGAGCCCTGGCTGGTAGGAGCTCACTTAGATCACCTTCTCACCATTTTAGTGGCTACCCCTGATTTCCCCCAGCTGTGTCCAGTCTCACTGGGAAGCAGAAGCAGAGCAGACACCAGTCAGTTCCCTGGATCCTTATGTGCCCTGCTGCGATGCTCGCTGTTCCCAAGGCTTACCTTAAGAAGTACTTTTTAAAGGGAGCAGGAGAAAGTGTGAGCAGGGTGGGGAATTTTTTAGGCAGCTGGGTAGGGCTACTCTAAAGACACATAGAGACCAAAGTGGGGCATTGGAGCATCTCCCTGGGAAAGTTAAGGCTGGTGAGCGAGAAAAGTGAATCCGTGCTGACTCAGACAGATGGTTAAAGACTCCAGGGGAAGCTTTCACTGAAGTCTCAAGCGTTTCATTTGGGTGGAAACCCCTGGGTTATAAAAACACCTTTCCTTTGTCAGCAGTGCCTCAAAGAAAACCCATCTTCTAGTCCCACTGCAGCTCTGAGTGCGATATACCCTTCGTGTGGGGCAGGGAGAGGGGGGAGAAAGCAGGACAGCGAGTGTGGGAGACTCGGGCAGTTTCCAGAAGGAAACCCGAGGGCAGCAGTTGTTCCCACGGAAAACATTTCACCTGCAGGTGCTGGGAGAGGGCAAGTCTCTTCTCTTAGACCAGAGGCAAGAGGCAGATCAGACCAGCTCTTCCTTTGCCCCTCTAATTCAAGTCAAACCAGCCTTTTGTTCCCCTTTCCCCTCCCCATCCTTTTTTATCCTCTTCCATAATGGGATGTTTAAGAAAAAAAAAAAAAATAACCCAACCTCAAACCCTAATCACCTTAATTTGAATTTCAAATATCCCCCTCCTGGCCTCCCCCACGCCCCAACTGACTCGGAGCTGGGAATATGGAAATTTCTCCTGCTTGCCTTAAATGTGGCTGTGCTATGAAAATCATCAGCCTTATGCAAATCCCGAGCAGGCCCAATCGCCATAGCAACCAGCTGTTTCCAGCCCGGCTGCTGCTGCTGTTATTTATTCGGGACTTGTCCTGGGGCTGTGCATGGCTGCAGGGGGGAGAGACAAGAGAAATCCTGGAGGCTTTGAGGAAAGTTTCACGAGGGAGAGCTAGCCTTGGAGAGCAGAGGCGTAGCCAAGGACTAGGCTCAGCGTGGGGCCGGGGAAGGCCAAGTTTCCTCAAAAGACTCGGGCCTGGCAACCTGCTTCCAGCCTGATACGAAGAGGTAAGAACAAAAGGCAAAAGAAAAACAGCTCAGAGTGTGCATCCCTTAGCCCGCCTGCTGAGCGCCACAAGGAAGGCACCGAGCAGCACAGCCTGAGCACCCACCAACTCATCTCACACAAGCCATTGCACTGCTCAATCTGACATCCCTTGCTTGGGCACATTTCCTCTCCCCCGAGTTAGAAGCCGACACAGAGGTGAGAGCCTCCATACCCCCACCCCTCCAGCTCCAGCCATTGAGTGTAAAAGAGACCCTACCCAGCCACCTGCAATTGGAATCCAACAACCAACAGCCTTCCCAGAGCCCAGCAGGGAGCAGGGCACCGCTCTGCCAGGAGCTTTACCCCTCTCCAGGGAGAGCAGCACCTGCAACAAAGAGCTTAGACCCTGGCAAAAAGGTGGGAGCAGAGGCCAGGACCTCGGGAGCTGAGGAATACAGGGAGGTTTAACTAAGTTTGTACGGGGGCTGTGTGGTGAGGTCTGCCCTGCTATGGGGTTAGTGCAAAACGCACTGACATAAAAGCCAGGAGGGGTTTTTCCTCAGGTGGGAGATTGTGGTGCCCACTCTCAGAGCTGCCCTTGCTTTCCTGCCTCTCCGCTGCCAGGGGACCTTAGGGGTCCTGCAGCACCAGGGGAGGAAGGCTCCTCGTGCTGACATCCTGCCACGGGCACAGGTTGGCTGACGCTGAGGATGCAGGGGGAGCAGAATGGCATTCAAAGGAGCGTCCCCTCAAAAGGGACACTCTTCAAGACCACAGAAGCGAAGGCATCCTAGCGCCTTACCATTTTAATTCTCCCGGGGTTTGAAGGAAAGGGTCTTTCTTACCCTCAGAGAGAAAATATCTGCCTTATCGCTTCCTACGTTACCCCCGTGTGCCCTCCCCATGAAACTCGCCCTCCTCTGCTGCCCGTCCAGACCCCCCCACCCGAGGGAGCGGGGCGAAGCTGCCGGGGTCAGGCCCCCAGCGCTGTCCCGGGGAGCGATACCGGCTGCTCCCGAGGCAGCGATAGCGCTGTAGGGCTGTCCTACATTGCACCCACACGTACACACCCCAGCTCCTCTCCCCGGGTGCTGGGGTGCCCATCGCGCACCCCGCCCTGGGCTCCTGGCAGGCCGGCCAGTTCCCCCCCCCCACCCCCACCCCGTGTTACAGGGTGGGGAGGGAAGATGTTGGGAGCGCCTGCAGCTATTCAGTTACCGATGGTTGTGTTTGAAGAGCTTCCCTATCGCCCTTTTGTTAAAGCTTTGGCTTCCCCCCCATAGCCTCAACAGATGAAATCAAAGGGAAGTAGCTTTGCTTGGTGTAACCTGTTTTGATCAAGCAGATAAACGGGGAACAAGTGTCTGACACAAACAAACAGACAGACAGAGGCAAGTCCCACCTCAGCACTTTGTTGCATCAGATACAGAGGGCTTAGATAAACCACAAGAAGGGGGAGATCTCTGCCTCTCGGCTTGAAGACCAGGGGCGACACTCAGCAGTGCCAAGCCCCCACAGTTCCCATAAAAAAAATCAGCCCAGAACTTGCTGGCATGGCTTTCATCAGTTTAAAAAGATGAAAAGAGCTTACAGCCAAGCATAAAACTCACGCTTGTCATTACCCCCCATGGAGTCAGCGGGATTGCCTGCGAGCCCAGCCACGGCCGCCGCACGCCCAGCGCTGAACCGCGCTGGCATCACGCGGGAAAGGGTGAAGAGGACCCTCCGACCAGAGGGGTGACCCGAAGTTCGGGACCCACACGGCTCCTGGGCGATGGGGGAAGGCACTCCAACCCCCAGCCCTCATGGGAGAAACTCCTGCCTGCTCCCCTCTTCCCTCTCTCGCACCTAGTGCGATTGAAAAAGGAAGAGTTAAAGTAAAGGAGGGCTTAAAATGCACAAGCCCGGGTAAGGTATGTGAGGTTCCTTAGATTTTGATTTTTATTTTAAATCATGGCTTTCTGTAAAATGGTAAAATTTCACTGCAAACAGCAGACATGGAAGGGGGTTGGAATCAAACAAATATGGGGTTTTGGAGAACATTTTACTAAAAGCTTTGAAGTGTTTTCTATGAAATTGGTGTGGATTAAAAAGAAAGAAAAAAAATCTTAGCTTTTTCAACCTCCTACGAAAGATGAACAATTTTCACAATTTTCTCAAAAAGAAAAAGCCCCGCGATTATTTTAAACACTTGCAAAGTAAAACAATGTCCCACATTACCCTTTTTCCCCCCCTCTAAGCCTAGAACAGGCTGAGATATGAAAGGATGAGATTATACTTCTGCTACTGACACTTCCCATCAGATCTTTAGGCATCAGTTTTAGATCAAGGGCTTGGTTTACAAAAGCATTTTGGCACCCAACTCTCTCCAGTATTTTTTTGTTGTTGCATTTTTTTTTTTTAAATTCTTCTTGGAGCCAGTCTGCATCTTTTGGTGATGAAAAACCTTTGTAAATCTGCACCTAGAAGGATTTCCATTCTTTATAAGCTATAATATTGTTAGTTTGGTAACTGCCCTCTCCTTTGGAGGTAAGATTCCTGGGGAGCTGTGTAGATTGGTCCAATTCATTAGGAGACGGGTCTCCAATTAATGAGTCATTGGAAAACAGATTTTCCCACATGAAGCCAGTAAACAAAACACTAAACTATTAGGTGTTGCAGTAAATATTCCTCTAACAACGTGTATAAGGGAAAATAAAAACTTCCAGGGCAGTTCAGTACAAAGAGCTTTGTTGTTTGTAAACAGAATGGTCGGAAAGAGGGGAAAAAAACCCAAAACCCAACAAAACCCTCGACAAAGATGGGTAGAGGTTTTCAGTAAAGCACGGAGGCAGACCCTCCGTGGGCTTGGCTGGTGGTGACTGCCAGGGGGGCTGATGTGCCAGGTGACACGCCTGAAATACAACATACAGAGCTGAGCAACAGCCTGTCGCCCTGCCCTGGCCACCCTCTTCTCTGGGAGCCCTCCAGGGGACCCGTCACCCCGCAGGAGGGGTCCTGCCTGCGTGCTACAGCCCGGCAAGAAACTCCTGACCCACTGCAGGGTCTCTCATCACAGCCAAGTCCGATGTGGTGATCTCTGAACATCCCGAACAGATCAACCGGTCACGGGGACCGCATTAGAAAAAAGGCATAATTTAATTTGAACAGGTTCCTGGTATCAGTCCGCAGGGAAGTGTCACTCTTTTGCAAATGAAGGAGATTTACTTGTTCTGATTTCCCTGCTTGATTTGAAGGCTCCTAGAGCAGAGCTAATTCTGCTGCAAACATTTTTGTTATTTTAAAACAAATTGACTTCACTTCTCTGCTTTCTTTTCTCAATTACCACTAGAAAGAGGTGCTACAGCTGACACTAATGGCTGTCTGGGAAGCTTAAGGTGGAAAATGTATTTTACCCAGTCAGCTGCGGTGCCAGCTTCTCACCTATTTAACACTTTTGACTACAACACCAGCAGCCAGAGTCTCCCACTCCAGTCAGTAACAGCCAATGCCAAAACCAAATCCGTAGTAACACAGCTTTCCCTAATCTTGATTCAACTATGCTCTCCATCAGCTGTGTGCCAAGACACACGGAACAGTTCAGGAGACTCTGGCTCCCAATTTAAGGCCCTGTATCAGCTACCAGGGTTTTCTGAAAGAGCTTGGGAAGTTGAGGACGTGTTTGTTGCCAGGCGGCTTGGCAACATTTATCTCAAAAACCAGCTCGGGGTCATCTGAAAGCCCTGAGCAGAAGCTGACCTGACCAAAGTCAATCAGAGTTCACGGACATGAATAGAAACAGATTTTATCTCTACATTAGATTATGTCAAATAACCCAACTTAATAGCTAAGAGCCCAGAAGATTTCTAGTCTTCAGTGTATGGTATAAGTAAAGGGGTAGTCTTAGTCCTATTAAAACATGCCTAGGGTGCTCTGGCTTAACCAAGATCTCATTTTTTTTCTAAAAGTCCTCTCAAATGACAAAGGTAAAAGCGAAACAGTAAAATCATTCCATGCAAAATTTTAATCTGCTGACACAGCTACCCCCAACCTTAGGGCTCTTCATTACTGAAAGAGCAATGATTCTTCTACATTGTCTCTATCACTTTTAGTTTTAAAAGGGGTGTATTTCTACGTCTACAGACGAGCCTCACAGTTTCTAAAAATCTTAGTTTGTTATACTTAGTAGGTGTTACGTGTATTTCTTATTGCTGTTTATTTGCCTGAAAAGGAATCTGACTATGAGCCTTTGTGAAATGACAGCCTCGAGGTCTTGCATTCAAAGCCCACTGCAGGCAGCGACAGTCAGAAGTCATGCCAGAAAACACCAAACTGATCTTTCTGGCGTGTATCACACCTTGTGGCAGCGCAGGAGTCGGTAGGTAACCTGGCAGAAATCAGCACTAACACCAGTGCTGTCATCTTCAAAGGATCGCCCTGTTCTTCAGCTTTTCATATTCAAGGAAAACTGGGGCTTCCAGCCACGGAACAGCCAGAGTCTGAGCAGCCGTCAGGTGGGAGTAGTGGAGATGAGAAACTCAATCAAGCTTCAAGATGAAGAGTGATACATTTTTTGCTGGAACTACCTAGCTGGATTTGATTATTCCCGAAGTCACTCCTATTTTTCTATGTATATGTGGCCGAAAAGGGCTTAGTCCCCAGGAGTTTTGTCTAAGGAAATGTTCCTGACGTGAACCCCATATAAAACGAAGAGCTGTTTGTGCCACACTGAGCGGACCAAGACTGTTTCAATGGCATTACTCCTCCGGCAAGGCCTGAGTGTGTTTCCATGCTAAAACCGCAGAGGACATTACTGAGACACACACTGATTCACGGCTGTTACAGGAGGATCTTGCGTGCTGATCAAGATACGAACGCAATCCTAGCCCAGAGCGCATTCTTGATCAACTCCCAGGCTGGCTGGAAGAGCGCCGTGTAGCAGCAACAGGAGTCAAGCAAAGCACCGACAGAAACTTCCAGCACCCATACCACCCCCCCCCCTTTGCTTTTCTTTCCCCTCCCTCCTCGGACTCCCTCGCTTGCCCCCCAGGTCCCGGACCCTCCTTACCTGGCTCCACCTGGTCGGGTTCATGCCGAGTATCTGTGGAATCTGCCGCATCACCGCTCATCTTGATCTCTGGAAAAGGAGGCACAACTGATTTTAATAACAGGTCACAGTCCCAGGCAACAGGCACATGTGGCTTCCACTAAACAGCACAAATGAATGTGTAATTATAATAAACCATCAGACTTTCAAATTTCTGATTCCTCAACATACAGTCACTAGAATATTCATCAGCTCCGAGGATGCACTTTCCCTCCTGTTGCTCTTTGCATCCCCCCCTCTCCATTCCTCTCCCCCTCCCCAATTTGCTGCTGTGTTCTCACCTGCCTCATGGCTCCTCTCCCTGCACTGAGGTTGAGGGGTTGTCTGACCACCGGGAGCCCTCCCAGCCTCAGGGACCTCTTCCCCCTGCTTTATGCGGCCTTCCCAAGCCAGCTGGTGTGTCTCTTGGTTTGACACCGTCCACCACCCACACCTGTAGAGGCAGGGGATCCCTCCCAGCTCTCCCCTCCTGGCCCACGTCCTCTCCTTGTCCCTGGAGATGCTCAGCTGGGCCAGTGCTTGGTGCACTGGCAGGACCGGCCCCAGGAAGGCAAAGATGCTCTCAGGGAGGGAAGCAAAGTCCCTCTTCTCCTCTCACTACATCTGATTGTTTCTCTCAACCCATCTGATCCCTGTTTGCAAACTCCTGCCCTGCTCTCTCCCCCCTTGCAAACCACAGAGGAGCTGCCTTGCTCCAAACCACTGTCCCCAGCCCAGGAGCAAGAAGAATACTTTGCTATCATGCTCCCGTGGTATTACCCTCCATCCTTATCGATGCCAATAAATTTGTCATTTACCCTTGAAGTGATGGCCGCCACCACACCCGGGGCCACGTTCTCCTTCGGGCACAGCTGAAAGAAAAGGTGAGAATAGTCAACTTTACACTGGATTGCTCATCTCCTCCTTAAAAGAGACAAAGTACACACCAGTGAAAGGAGGAAGAATATCTATTCAAATTCAGATGGACACCCCCTCATACTCTTCTACCTTTAGCATGGGAATTTTAACTCTTTCCAGGCTAGTTGGGGGGGGGGAAAGAGATAATAATAATTTTTTATAAAGTACCAACTGATTTGCATGTGCTTCCTGCAGCCAATCCCGGCCACAGAGCTCATCCGATTTGCATTGGGTAATAACAACAGTGTGGAAGCCGGGCGAGTGTTTGCTGTGGTTTAGCTGGGGTAGAAAAGGCAGGTGGAAGCCTTCTCAAAGGCATCATGCAAACCTTTTCCTCTTTCCTATATATGCCTTTTATTATTTCCAAACGGCCAAAAGGCTTTTTATACCTATTTCCCTCCATTACTCACACTAGAGCAGGCAGGCCTTTTTGTTTGTACAGTTTTGGGTTTTTTTCCCCCTATTCAAACTTCCAGGGTGTAAATGGAAAATTATCTGCTTTTTGGCCAAAATTAAATAGCATTGCTTAGGTTAAGTTTTGAAGCTTTTTCTTCAGCGAGTGAAAAGAGGAAAGAAAAAATGACAAGCTTTTATAAGAGATGGACTGCACAAGCATTCACATATTTCAGAAACTTCCTTTCTTTAAATTGTATTGGAGGTGAGGGGAAAAAGGAGAGAGAGGAGTTGTGAGATTTCCCCCCCACACCCCTTCAAATAAACCCTCTGCAATTAGGACATGAATGTTTAGTGGGGCTTCTAAGCATTTCTACTGCAGGAAGAGTAATTATCATCATCTTCTTGTCTTGTAATACTGCCAAGGGACCCTAACTTTGGCAATCTACAAAGCACAAAGTTTTGTTGGATGCCAAAAAGTATCTTAAAAGAAAAAAAGCCACATACTCATAAAATAGAATAAGAAAAACCTTCAACCATGCAAAAGTTTGGTGCTCAGTTCAGTGAAAAAGTCTGCAAGCTCGGAAAAAAAAAATAAGAGTAATGCAGGTTTCATTGTGAGCAAGCAAATAACAAACACACATTAGTGAAAGAAAGTGATCTAATCCCCAAGACCAAAAACCCCGTTATGGGCACAGAGCAAGAGACAGAGCAGCTCAGACAGAACTGAAGAAGGGAAGCTTCAAAAGCAAACCACTCTATGCCTTTTGCAGGAGGAAGCCCTCAGCCCCTCTGCCATTTATAACCTGGGCCAGGAGGAAAGGAGGAATTGCAGCTGTGGCTTGATTACACATCACATGCTATCCATCAGGTAATTCCTTCCTCCCGGAGTCAGGAGATAACAAGATACCCTCTGATTCTCTTGTATACAGAGCAGAATTTTATTTTCACAAAGATTCAAATTCCCATCATAAATGCACACATATTTATTACATTTTTATTACATAAATGTAATAAAAGTTTAAATATCTTGTAGGGGGGAAAAAAACCCACAACCCAGGGAGAAAAAGAAAACCCCCTTTGGGTCAAAGCCTACTGCATGGTTTGGGGCTGGCCCAACAGCAGTGTAGCACCGGTCATCCTCCAAGGAGTCCTTAAGAATGAGGAACAGGCATATAGAGGAGTTACTTTCTAAGATGACATAAGCGTAGCCGAGATAAAAGCAACCTTTTTATTGAGACCCAAGAGTATTCCACTACGAACCAGGACGGAGCAATGCACCTGGATTTGAACATCCCTCCCACCCCCCGAGTAGGACAAAGTGTCTCAAGACAAAACAGGTTGTGAGAGTGAGTTCGACCAAATGCAGGCTCCTTTGCGAGTCTGGCAATACACAGAGAATAAGCAGGGTAGTGAAAAAAAAAAATCTCTGGGAAAAATAATCCAACTTAGTACTGCCTAACTCCTAACCACAGAACTATTAGGAGCCGCCACTGCGGCCTGGGCCATATTAAAAATGTGCTGCTATACCTTGGCTAGCAAACATAGCTGGGGTAGGGGTAGTCTGGTTTGTTCACCCAGACCAAAGAAACTCTACCAGTGCAGACACTTCTCTGGGGATATATCTGCATCTGTATTTTTGCTGAAACAAACGGTGTCAGCAAATACAGCTTTCCCAAGCCCTTATTCCTAGCAGTTGTTCAGACACGGGCACTGGGGTAAACCAGCCTGATGACTTTAAAAGGCAAAACGAAAACCAGTGGTGATGGTGGGGGAGCTCAGCCTGGCTGCCACCATCACCTGGAGCCTGTTGAATTTTCTCCACTTTAGGTGCCCGAGTCCCTCTGGAGGCTCCAGGAAGGTGCAATATCCAAATGCCTGGGGAGGAGGAGGTGGTACGCGCCAGGGAACGCGCTGCTGCAGGGAAGGAGGGTGTGCGGAGCCCGAGCAGCCCACCTTCACTTTGCAGGCTGCATCTTCTCTGCACGGCCAGGGAAGATAGAGAGCACACCTCTGCAAGCTGCTCACTGCAAGGCCTTGCAGCTCAGGGACCCCAAAACCGAACACGCTGAACAGCCTTTGCACGAGGGTGAAGAAACACGCTCCTACCAGCACTGGGCTCTGGCAGGTGGACGTGGTGGGGCACAGAATGGGCTCCCTCCCTGCAAAAAGGCTGCTTAAACCTTAGGCCGTTCCAGCAGACGGTGGGGTGGGATGATTTGGGAGAGTGGAAGTTCAGCGCGCACCCAGCTCCGCGCAGCTCCTGGCCAAATCCACCCTGGGAGTGATGCCACTGGCTCTGACAGAGGGCACAGTATCGATTTTGGGAATCTTCTCATGAAGAAAGAGTCGCCCACAAGCAAAGCAGATGGGTGGATAGGAGCCTGCGGGGGCTGCGTCCCCGAGAGACACCACACACAAGCACACCCATCGCAGGTGCTCAGACTAGTCAGGCTCACACGCCGAGCCAAGACCACGAGCCTCCCGCAGCCTCTCCCCGCTGCCGCCTGCGCCGTGCTGGGGGCTCCCCGGCTGCCCTCCCCATGGCTGGCAAAGGGACCCCGCCTGCTCAGCCGGCCACGGAGGGGCTGCTGGCATCCCGGAGCCGTGGGGAGGTTGCCAGGCAGCCGTGGGGCAGAGGCTTTGGCCATCTCAGCCACTGCAGGCTGACGCCGTGTCGGGTGATGGCATTGCCGCAGCACCTGCCTTGCCCTGCCTGCCCGCCTGCGAGCCCACAGGCAGGCAGGGCCTCTTGAAGGGCTATAAGCGCCGGGCACGGACCCAGAAGGACCAGTAGGTATGCAAAGGGAATGAGCCTGGGGCAGACCGATGGATGTATCCCCCCTCCAAACCTGGGGGCGACACACAGCATCTCCTGCTGCACAGAGCAGCAGATACAGGTCACTAGCAGGGGACGTGGCTCCCGTACCCCTGGCAGCCTGCTGCAGGAAGGGCTATCAGGGGCTGTCCTTCTCTGCTGCCGCGGCTCTGCTCCTGCCCCAGTGTCACCATCGGCTCCAGCATGCCCAGGAACGCAGTCCTTCCCCTCCAGCATGGGGGGCTCGGGCTGAAGGCAGAAGCTTAACTCACTCTGTCGGGGCGAGCCGGAGCTCAGCACAGCTCCTAGGGATTTGGCAGTGGTTGCTCTTGTTCCCCAGCTAATTGCAGAGGGGAGGTCTGCTCAGAGAAGATGCGAGGCTACCTGAGCTGTACCTGTGTGTCAGAGCCCCTGGAAGGAGTCTCTCTCCTTCCGAGTATCCCTGTTCATTCATTCCCCACTCAACCCAGCCTCCTACGGCTCCCTCCTCATTCATTTCTCCCTCCTTTTCCCTCTTTGTCATTAACTTTTCTCCTTCCAACCCACATCCCGTCTCACTGTCTCTCAGACATACACACACACACACCCCTCCACCCTTGCCGCATCCCTCTGTGAATTTACCCCCTCTCACTCTTCCCAGCTTTATCCCAGTGACCGGACCCACAGGTCAGGCACCAAATGCTCATTTTTTTCCAGGCACCCAGGAGCCCCCTGCTCTCTGCTTCGCCACCCGTGCTAGGGCTGGCAGCGCCAGCGCTGCGCCCACATTGTGGGCATGGCTTGGCAGCCCCCTAAATAGGGATGAGGGCAGCATCCATCCATCCATCCATCCATCCCCGGGGTGAGGAATGTGGGCACTTAACCAGGCACCGGCTGTGATAGCCGGCTCCAGCTGGAGAGAAGAGGAGGGAAAAGGCCGGAGGAGAGGTTGTGGGAATCAGAGCCATCCCCTTTTCCTGCCCAAGCCCCACGGTCTCGGCTAGGCGGTAGAGCCCCCAGCCCGATCCTTCCTCGAGTGCTCTTTTACCTGTGTGCACAGACTCCAGGTTCACCATCCTGCTGGCGGAGGGAAATCCGCGGTGCGCCCAGCCTCCTGCCGTCAGCCCCAGGTTGCCAGGGGCTGCCAGTTTGCCCTCCCTCGGCTGCCACCCGCTGCCTCTCGAACCGGCCGTGGGTCCGCTCCCCAGGGGACCTAGAGCTCCATTGCCGGTTGCCATGCAGGGCCGGGGGAGCATGCGGCGCCGCGCCACGCCTCGCCCCACCTCCGGCTCCCTCGGGTGCCCTGACACCCAGCAGCCTGGCGCCCGGCCCATGCAAAAGCCTCCATTTGCATATTAGTAACTGGGGAATGGATGAGTCCCTGCAGCGCTGCCAGGGCCCCGGGTGGGGTGGGAAGGAAGGAGGGAGGGGAGGGAAGGAAAGGAAAGGCGGTTTTGCCCGCCCTGGGCTGCGCAGATGCGCCCCGCAGCACCTGCCCGCCGGGCTTCGCCGGGGGGGGGGACTCCGGCGGTGACCCCCACATCCCACTCGTCCCCTCGTGGATGGACCTGTCGTGTGGCTCTGCCCCTTGCCACGTGTGGCTAAGGCATCGAGGGCAGCACCCAGAAGGGAAGGCGCCCGAGCTGTGGGAACAGCACCCCCCCCCCACCTCCAGCAAGCAGCCCCCTCACTTAATTTCTGGCCGCTCTGATAAACCCTGGGGTTTATCGTCTCGTGCTCCGTCTCGTGGATTAGCTCACGTGGATTAGCTCATCAGCGGCCTGGCGTGTCCCCCAGGCCTGGGCTGAACTTGATCGATGCCACGGGAAATAACCAGCGCACACACACAAAAAAGGAAAGTTAAGAGCAGAAAGGTGGCCTGGCCTGGCTAAAGATACAGGGCAGGGCGAGGATCAGCAGGTGGAGACTCCCGGCTCCTGGCTTGTGGTCTGCGTGGTGCGTCAGTCCCCCAAGAAGGGGAGAGAAGTGGCAGACAGCCTCTTCCTCCTCCTCCACCTTGTTTAATGCTGCAGTATTTAACTGACTTCCAGGGAAGCCAGGGGGAAAAAAAAATCCCCTGATGTTGGCTTCTTTGGTAGGAAGCTGCCAGAGGCCAGATCCTCAGCCCACGCTCTGTGCTGTGACAGGGACTGACAGTCACCCTGGACAGGGTTTGCTCCCCGTCCCTGCCGTGCACAACCTTGATGACCCCTACCATGGCCCAGGGTGGCAGGACGCCTGCACTTTAACACCCAAGCTCTGGTGCTGCTCAGCCCCCTCCTGAAAGCGTTAACACGCTCGATTGGTAGCTGCCAGGTACAAGCTATCACACATTCATCTCTCCCTGGCTAATTCACGTTCCAGGACTCTCGGCTTTCCCACATATTGCTCTCCCTCCCTGGAAAGACAGGTTTCTCCAAAGAGATGGGTGGGCGGGCAGGCTCTCCGAGCCTCACCTCCAACCCAGTCTGGCGTTTATGGGGCAGGAGTGCCTGCCCTCGCCGTGCCGTGGCCAGAGAGGACATCCCTCGGGAGAGGGCAATGTGCTGGGAGGAGAGGGCGGATGTGCGAAACGAAAGCCTCTAACAAGGAAAAAGAGAAGGGAGAGATGGAAGGGGGGGAAGGCAGGGAGGAGGGAAGTTCCCGGGTCAGACTAACATTTGCAGGACAGGGAGCGAGGGGAGATTTCTAACGCCGCTCCAGGAAGCAGAAAGGTGACACGGGGGGTGGTTGGCACAGGCAGCTTGTTTTGAGCTGCTGGAAGGGCTGGACTCCTGCCACCGCTCCCCAGCCTGTGGCGGAGCCCCAGCCATTCAGGCCCTGGTCTTTGGGGCGCTCCTGGGCAGCTGCTGATCTGATTTCTATTGTTTTCAGAATGAATTCCCCCCCCCCCTGGGTTTTCCCCATCTTGAAGGCTGATGTGATCAGATGTCTTCACTGCGTCAAACATGGACTTGTTGGTGGCTTCCAGCCAGCTTGAAGGGTCTCTTCTCCCCCAGGAGAAAGGCTGAGGACCGCAAGAACTCTCCTTTCCCCCCACATCAGAGCACCTTTTTGCACACCAAGTAGCAGTTTCGCTTGACACAGCTCTTTTCTCTCTGATTCCTGCTCCTTTTCCCATGCTCCAGAGCGGAGCAGCCTGTCCCAGAGCCCCAGGGAGGCAGGTCCTCCTCGGTGGCACCTCCAGCCGGCCGGAATCCCGGGCATCCTCCGCCCGGGGATGCTGTCCCGGCCATGGGCAGGGCCGCAGTGCCCTCTCCTGGCCCTGCAGACGCTGCCAAACGTAACTGGGAATCCTCCAGCCACCAGTGCTGCGGCTGGTGGGATCTGCTTTGTCTATTATTTTGTGGTCAGTGCAAGAGGAGGAAAAAAATTAAGTATTTCAGTGCTTTTCTCCCCAAACAGCCGTAGCAGCAAGGTACCCTTGGCTTCAGTGATGTGCTAGGCAGGTAAAAGAGAATACACCTTCCTTATTAAGCTACTTGAACCACCTCTGCCTGAAAAAAAAGGGGGGGATCACAGCATCATCGCTCCTTTCCGCTGTGGAAATATCACCCTGTCCAGGCAAAGGCAGCTTGTCCTGAGGATCACTCCGAGGTGCCAGCAGACACACTGCTGGTTTTTTCCATGGCCATCAATGAATGATCCACCTGCTCTCATCCTCACTACATGCATCTGCTCCTCCACACCTGCTGCCGATGTTTATCCCCCTCTTGGAGGAAGATAAGCTTGCAGATAGCACTTGAATTATGGAGTATGACCTTTGGACGGGCCCTGAAAGCACGAACCACAGAAAGATGTTACAAAAATCCCCCACTGCTTTTTTCCCAGCAGCCCAGTGCTTCTGGCCAACTGCACCTTCTCTCTCTGCCAGGAAGGTCTTCTGTCTCCACCTGCAACAGCTGCTTTTCGAGGGTGTTCTCAAGAAGAAGGATTTTTTTCTTCGGAAAGGCACATGGCAGTGGGGTTCTAGCCAGGCTGGGGACACCGCGGGGGCCCGAGTTGCAGGGCTGCAGGCCGGGGGCATGGACCACAGCATCCTTCCTCCGGCATCCTGGCGCTGGCCACTGCCCCCCCGCCCGCCCCTTGCCCGGGCAAGGCTCAGCCCCTCGAAGGCCTGCCTTCCCCACGTAAAACCCTTCCCCTCCCGGGGCAGAGCCGTGCTCCGCCAGCACCCACTTGTGGAGACCGGGGAATCTGCACCGCCCGCCGGTGCCCCCAGCCCCGGGCACAGCCCCCAGCCCCGGCCCGGGCAGCTCCGAGGCTCCGCCGCACGCAGGGCAAGCAGCCGGCGCCCCCACCGTTCCCAAGCCCCCCCATGCCCCAACCCACCTTTTGGACCCCTGTCATATCCCCCCCCCACCAACTCCAGAAATGACTATCGAGTTGAGGTCGGTGTATCCTGCCCATCGCTATTTAGAGTCCTCGTCCATCACTTAGCTGCTGCCCCCCCCCCGACACAGCACTGGCCCCGCTGCACACAGACGCTCCAAACACCCTCTGACCTGCACCACTGGACGCGGGTCCAGCTCATAAAATCCTCCATCTCCTCCATCACCCCACAGAGCCTAGGTGACGGTTTGGCACTGCTGTGTGGCATCCTGCTTTCCCGAGGTGGCCTGGGAATACTCCCAGCTCAGTGCTGCCAAAGAGATCCAGGGAAGGATCTGGGATGTCTCCATGGCCCAGGTACCCCAGAGCCTGATTGCTACAAAATAAGTGCATCCAAGCTCACTGGGATGTGACCCAGAGCGAGCCCTCGTGCAGCTCCATACAGGAGGCAACGGTGGAAATGGGGGACACATGGGGCTCCCCGCAGAAAGCCACTCAGCCACCCTGTGACCCTCTCCTGCTCTGCTCACAGCCCACCACACAGCTGGATTTAACTCCAAGAAGCAGGAACAAAGTCCTACAGTGCCCTGCTGCAGCAGAGAACACTCCCCCTTGTTAAATTCTGACCATGTAACTGAAAAAGATGAAATTTCAGCTTCCCCAGAAATCCCAGTAAAGGGGTAAGTTGCCTTGGTGGCTCAAGCAGAGCAGGGCTGAGGTTGCCGAAGTCCTTGTCCCATCTCTGCATTCACCACACTAGGGGGAATCAGCACTCCACATTTCTCCCTCCAGCAGCCACTGAGCTAAGAGCTGGCCCAAAACTCCCCCTCCCTCATCTCCCCCCAGCTACGGCTGCAGAGGAATAGACAAAGAATACTTTATTGAGGCCACTGGACCCAGACAAGCCTCCAGCCACATCTGCATAATTTCCCCTCGTGGGACCCCACCATCACTGGGAGAGAAGAGCAGGAACCAGCCTGCTTAACCCCAGGACCTGCCTCTGCTGCTGCTCTTTTACTTCACCACAGCCCAGGCCTGAAGCTTCCATGGTAGCTTGGACTCATCTCAAGCAGTCTCCCTACCGAGGGGCTTGAGATGCAGGAGCACATCAGTAAGTGCTGTGCTCACGCTGCACAGCAGGATGCTCCCCCCATCCATGGGTCTTCAATGTCCCAGCCACAGACTCAAGGCTTACCCGTAAAGCCTCTTGATCAAGAACCCAAACAACTGGATCACACACACATTACAACGCACAAAGAATCTTTCAGGCCAGAGATGCTTTTAAAAAAAAAATCAGTTTATTTTACCTTACAAATGATAAATAATTTGTCTTAAAAAAAAATCATTTCAAGTGTGTTTTACTTCATGTTGTAATATTAAAATACCTTTCCCTTCTCCCCCCTTAAGATCAATACAAAAATAGCTGTGACCAAATTCTGTGTCAAAAATTCCCGTATTTTAGACAAAAAGGCACATTGTGATGGCTTTTCACCAGGAGGTACAGGGGTTCACAGTGACCCCAACAGCCCCTCTCTCCCCTCCCTGCCTGTTCTGACTCGAGTGGGAGAGGACACAGGAACCAGGCAGCACTCACTCCTGCAGTGCTTTTTGTCTGACACCCTCCAGGTATATACCAGCGCCAAGGTCAGCTTCAGTGTGGTCCCTGTTTCACGTACGGGGGAAACCAAGGCACAGCAAAGCAGGACAATTATCTAAGAGCTTCTTGTGAATAGCTGGCAGAGTAGGACACAAAACTGGATGTAGATGTAGCATCTTGTCTTCTTGAAAATGATCCCCACCTGGGATCATCCTCCCCTGCCTGCAACCACAATATTTTGATGGCAGTCACAAGTCTCTAGATGTTTCTTCCCTAGTGGGAGAGTCACAGGGCCAACATAAAAAGTTTGGCCTTCACTAGTCTAAACAGGGATTAATTAGAGCCCAAATCACTAGCCCTTTAGGGGCAGAAGTCATTGCTGGGATATATCCCCCCATTATACCTTCTAGCCATAGGAGGGATATAACAGCCAGTCGGGCACTAGAAAAAGCTACAGGCTTTGGGTAAGCTTCGTACTTTCCTTGCTCAGGGTATGTGGTCCCATAAATCAGCTGTTTTCCCATTGGGAAACGCTGCTGCGTCACCAGGAGGTGAAGTCAGTGAAGGGGCTTCTTCAGTGGCAGAGATGTTCGACAATCCAGGTCATCAAGACCATTTCTCCCCCTGCCCTGCCCACTCATCAGGATGCTCGAGGCTGATAACTGACCAGAGCTGCCCCCTTTCACACGTGCTACCTCCAAAGTGGGGCAAAACACACGCCCCTGTCCCCCCCAGTGCTTCACCCCAGAAACCTGTGTCTCCTGCTTCTTCCAGGAAGCTGTATCTCCTGGCAGCTGGCAGGAGAGCATCAACATGTGGTCAGCTGAGCCCATTTATCACGGTATGAGGCAGCATCAGGTGGGGAGGGAGTCACAGGGGCCAGAAGAAAAGGCACACATGGAGAGCTCTCCTGGTACAAGGCACCGCTGTGAACCCCATTCCTTCTTTGGAGCAGCCAGCTCCAGGAGGCCCTTAGCATCATAAATGGTGGCAGGAGGCAGATGAGCTGCCCCTTGAAAAGGTCTGGCCTGGCTCTGCTAGGTCTCCTCATCCCAGAGACATAGCTGCTTCTGCGGCACGTAGTAATCAAAGGTGTAGCCCTTCTGGCAGCTGCGGATGCCACATTTGTAAGAAGAAACCTTGCCCCCGGCATCGCGGCTCTTGCAGTACTTCAGCATGCACGGGTACCACTCGATGCTCAGCGAGTAGCTGCAAATGCAGGGTTTCCAGCGGTCCCCACACAGCTTGCAGCGCTGCAGGTCAGGGAGGTCAGACGTCTGCGGCAGGACCTCGAACATGGAGCCATCCACCCCTGCGGGAGAGAGCAGAAAAGACGCGGCTCAGGCGCTGCTGAAAGGCAAGGCCAAAGGAGAGAGCCACCAAAGAGAGAGCTGCTCCCTGCGCACAGTCTCCGGGACAGCCCCGGAGAACGAGGCTGGACAGAGTGTACTGTTTGAATAGGAACCACGGGAAGAGAAGAGGCCGCAGGGAAAATAAGCCAAAAGATAAGACAGAATGTGTAAACAACATATTTCTTTCGGGTGATGGACCAGGTGAAGAGTTATCTTGAAAATACCTGCCTAATTAGGTTCACTAGGAGAGCACCACCTAAAGAAGTCACAGGGGCTAAGAAATGAGACCAGTGCAACGTGACGTGCAAGTGATACACATGCCTTATCCACAGTGAAAGAGAAGCCAAAGTGATCTGTGCTGATCACCAGAAACCTGGCAGGAGATCACAGCAGAGCTCCAGCTTGCCCACAGGAGCAGTTCCATTGAAACCGAAGGAAACTTACCTTTCTCCAGCCAAAATTTGACATCTTCTTCTCGGGTGTAAATTGCTTCTTTGGCCTCTGCACAGACATTGTGGATGTGAGAGCTGAGCTGGGCCCCCTTGCTGAAGTTGACAGCTACATCCATGCTGAGATGCTCCAGGCCCCGCACCTCCTCAGCCTGCCGCACTGTCCTGGGATTCTTCTGCAGAGGATGAAACAATGAAAATTTGAATCCTGGTTGCCACAAACTATTCCTTATAGTACATTGCTATTTCACGCCAGCATAAGAAGGTGTGTAAATGGATGCTCCTCTATAAATGCATCCTATCTGGAGGGAAGGCACTCAAACCTTCTTGTTGCTGCTGAAACTGATGATAGTTTATTGCTGCTGTGATTTGCCTGTGATTGTTTCTCAGTGGTGTGTCATGATGAGTGGTCCCAAATCAGTGCTTAGTTTATCAGGCAATGTGGCGCAAGGGTTTTCACGGTGATTGCTCCAGCCATCCACTTCCCCTTTGATACAGAAGAGCCTGAACTAAATCATGCCTCCTTCTAGTTTATTAGTAGATCAGGATCAATACTATTGATGAACTCAGTCTAATACCGAGTCCCTCAAGCAGGAGGGGTGGTCAAAGGTGGGTCTAATAGCTGAACCATTGGGAAGCTGCCTGGGAAGTGTATCCAGGCAGGACAGCTCTATGAAACCCTGGATGAACGGGAGGATGGAGCTGGCCCTGAAGCCAGCAGGGTGCCCCTTACCTGCCGCAGCTTTGCCATAGACTCACTGGGGATGATCTCGTTGCGGTGAAGCCGTGTGACGAAGCACAGTGCTTGGAACTGGCTTTGGCCCCTCTCCAGCTCCCCTAGGATTAAGGCACGGAAGATCTTCACCTCCTGACAAAGAGATAAATAAACAGAGTCAGAGTCACGGACCTTTGGCATCTGTGGGGTGAGCTGAGAAGTCAGGGTCAAAGAGAAAGGCTCCAACCAAAAGAACAAAGTCAAAGGTCTCATACTTTGGCTACCTGAGCACAGGGGTGCAGTCCCAGGTTCAATCCCACCCAAAGGGCTGCAGCATAATAACTGGCGTCTGTAAAGAAGTAAGGGGTTTTGCAATCCCACTGTGGCAAGGACAAATTGCTGCCAGGTCACAGCCATGGCTTCCTCAAACAACAGCCAGGGATTTCTGTCCTTTACCAACAAGGGAGGCAAGCCTCCATGGAGTCTCATTTTGTTTTGTTAAACTAATATCACATAGCCATTATCTTCATGCATTGCTTAGGGCAAGCAGTCCCAAATTTCCTCTGCTGCCTTCCCTCCTTTTCTTCTCAGTAACTGGTATCCTGGAGAAGAAATTACTAATTTCTGAACCCAACAGCATTTGGAACAGAAATGGAAGTCAAATTGTTAAAACCAGAAGGAAACCATTATAATCAGCCGCAGCTGACCCTCTTTTCTGCCAATAATATGGTCAATAATTTTTGGCATTTTATATAGAGCGCTTCTGACATGGATTGTAGTCCATCTCCAAAACCAGCTTAGAAACCAGTCACAGTTACCTTCGCAGAGACTCACAGAATACCTTGTTCAATAGCAAAACCTCCCTATATCCTGTTCTGGCAGCACTGACTTCTATACAGGCATCAATTTATCTGGCTTCTAGCTTCAGGGAGCCTGCAACACCTCCCCCACCCCCCCCCCCCGCTGGGCTTGGGTCATTTCTTCTGCTCCTCCCTGCATCCCCAGTGCTTCTGGCCCACATCCCTCTCCCAGCTCTGTCTCACTCCACGGCATCCAAAGGAAGCAACTCTTGCTCTAGCCTCAGGGACTTTCAGCACATCTGTTGATACCATTGGAGGTACGCTAGGAAAGACAGGAATATCCCAGGTTTGCTGGCACTGGGAGAAATCCCACCTCTACCTGGCTCCAAGCAAACCTAAAACCACCCTTACAGTGGATTTCAGAGCAAGGCTAAAACTGTGCTGCATGCCAGTCCGTTTTCCGGGAGACACATATCCTGTGGTGACCCCCCTCTCCTGACCTAGAAGTCATCCTCCTCTTCTCCCAGGCCCTGCTTCACCTCTGTCTCAAAGCCTCACCTGGTTTTCCCCAGCTTCCCGGCTATGCAGCCTCAGGTGGAGCAAGAACCAAAGCTTGACACATCAAAAATATGTCGTGGTGCTCACACGGAAAGAGCCACTGAAGTTTCTCCTACTTGGGGAGCTCCTTTCCCTCCTCAGCCACATCAGCTCTTTCCCACCAGCAGCACGAGGGTGAACCCGTGCCAAGGTGGGTACCCGGCCAAGGCAACAAACGGCACCTTTAATTCTGGGTTTCCGCAAAATTTCCCATCAGGGAACAAGTCCCAGCAGAACATCGCCTTTGCAGCGCGGGGACTCTCCGGGTGAACTCATCACGGGGGGGCGAGGATCCCTGGCCCTGCCCCACACGGTGCGTGCAGTTACTGCTATTGTTTAGGGTCTGGACGACACAGGCTTGGCGTAACAGAGAACAACCAGTTCTGCAGCCGTGCTCTAACCGTGGCACCGGAGCGAACCGCAGCCTTGGCTTTCACAGCGAGGGGAAGGCAGCTCCTCTTCCCTAAAGGCAGAGAGGGAATCAGTACACCGAGCTCCCAACAGCCCATCTCGCCTGCACCTACCGAAGGGAGGTCCAGCAAAGGACCAGCCTGCAAGGAGGAGCGGGGAAATCACGGAACTTCTTCCCTCCTCGTGCTGCCCTCAGCCAGCTCCTCCGGGGACTGTCATCTGGGGTGTGAGAACCATCCAACCTCTGTTTCTAGGGTTTATCCAGTGGAGACTGACAAGCCTGTGTGGTCTAGATCCCAGCCCAGCATCTCGACTGCACATTGAGTGGAGCATGCCAGTTCCCAGGGAAATAAATTATTTCAATGCCTTCCTCCCCGCAACCCATTCGGCTTTCCTGCCAGTTTTTTTCTTCCCTGAGGACATCAGTGCTGCTCTGGGACCACCACTTTTGTCTGTGCTGTCGCAGGCCTGCTCGGAGCAGGGGGTACATACAACGGGGACACGCTGCTCGGGGCACTGTCACTCTTGGGCCCGATTCCTTACCGCCTTTGCTGTGGTCAGGTCCCTGCCTGCACTCCCCCAGGGGAAGAGCTAGAGCTGGCCAGAAAGTTGTCCTGCTTTGTAGAACACAGAGAACGTGTTATTGCACCCACACTGGGGGTCCAGCCAGCTGAGTTACCCTGGCTGGCTAGGGATTATGCTTTTTTAACCCCTCTCCTACTGGAAATGGCTAGAATGAAGACGCTTTGGTGCAAAAAAGCACATTTTCAGAAGCAATCAGGTTTGACTTTGATTTTTTTACAAGTACTGAGCAGCCAGAAATCCCCACAATGCTCTGAGATGCTTGGAAAAACATCCTCATGCTCAGCTCCCACAGCCAGAGAGATGCCTAAAAGTAACTCTCAGGGCCTGCTTTACTTCTGAAACTGGATCCTACCCAACAGGTAACTTCCCCAAAGCTGTGGAGCAAGCAGAGGGCAGCTCTGCCCTAAGGCAGGAGTTCAGCCCTCCATCCCCAGCAACCACGCTCGAGTGAGAGCATCTCCAGGTACCTCACTACAACTCAGGGTAATAAACATCCTTCCTGCCCTCCCAGAGGGCGCTGAATGTTCCTTTTTTATTTTTGATATCTCTACAGAAAACAGACTGCTTTCCAAATTATGCAGATACCATCTTTGGACAAACACTTTTCTGTATCACCTGGTCATTTAGCACCTAACACGATGGACCCCGGGCATAAGGAAATTCTCAAAGCACCATGCCAGACTATCACATAACATCAGCTTTATTAATAGGGAAACTAAAAGGACTAGCAGTGCAAGCGTTAAAATACCATTACTCATGCTTTCTCCCTTGTGTTTCCAACACAACTTTTCCAGCCATCGAAAGGAAAAAGAAACTTCTCCATAACTTTGTGTTGACCTTGGAATAAAACCACCCACTTTGTTCTCAGACCACTGTTTAGCAACTGGCAGGATCATTCTATTCAAATTAGTCACAACATTTAAGGTTGCTGTCCTCCCTCCCCCCTCTTCTTTACAAACATTTCATGCCTGACAGTACTAGACAGGAAAAGAAGTGTTTTCATCACAGTCTTTTAATCCGCAAGAAAAGAAATAGCCTTCACTACTGCACTACCCAAAACCCATCAAGTCCCAGTTTGGACCAGTTTGTGCTACACTAGAGAATGAGAAAAAAACACCTGGTACACTCTGAGGACACGACTCCTTCAGGTTCAGCACTGGAAGGGAAGCAGGGGTGGAAGAGAAATGAAAATTCCACCTCTGTGGAAAACTAACCACTGCTCAAGTCCCAGCCAGCTTCCACCACTGTCAGAGCAGAGAAATAAACCTTGATCTCATTATAACTCTTTTCTTCTCCAGCCCCTGGTCTAGCAGCAAATCCTTGTCATCAAATAAAAAAAATAAAAAAAAATAATAATCTGCTTTTGGACTAACCCCCTGCAGTTTAAGCCAGGGAAGTGGAAAAAATCATTTGTGCAAAAACCCCAGCATCCTGGCCGCAGCATGACCACACAATCTAGCTCGGGAAAGCCAGATCAACAACGCCAGCTGCTTTTACCAAGGCTAAGAGCCCCAAGACCATCTCTCTGGAGAGGAGAAGTTGTGTAACATTAGAGAGACGAGCACCAGAGCAGAGCAGGGAAATGCCTGCGTGCAGCCAGGACAACAGGTCAGAAGGAGAAGCCTGGCCAGGCAGCTGCCTGTGCACATCATTACTCACTGCACTGCAAATTCATCTCCGCAGTCCTTTCTGTCTTCCTGGATTTTTTTTTTTTTTTCAGGTATTTTCCAGCAAAGTCATAAAACAGAGAGAGCCAGTACCCAACTGTTCTAAAACCGAAGATTAGGAATGGACTTCTGCAAGTCTGATGCTTGCAAAGCCTTCCAGGGATCATCTCCTGTGTACTTCTAGCAGGAGCTGAGGGGATGCATGGAGCTAAGGATTTAACATCCTGAAACCAAGATAACTTCAGAGAACTTGTCCCCAGAAGGAGCTCAACTGCGATAAGGATGAAAGCGAGAGAAGAGCTGACATAGACTCTGTTGGGTTTGTAGATGTGATTTCAGAGCAAGCTCCCCTTGAGAAGAGCTGAAAGAAGTGAAAAATGCTGCAACGAGCAACAGCTCATGACACCAGAAGTCCCCAAGTCACATCCCAAAGGGCCTACCTAGAGGATCTGTAATGAGCTTGAATTTCCCTTGGCCAGGAATACACTGATATGCAAGTTTGCAAACTGCAGGCTTAACAGCTCTTCCTCGCTCCCTTAACTCCCCTAGTGTGCGGTCTCTTGGATCATTTTTTTACAGGACTGCTTCCCTGTACATATGGTGGAGTAGATTGAGAGTGCCATCATGTCCAAAGTCACCATGGCTTCTACTAGCACCTCAGAAAGTGGTGGGCTTGACCCTGCACCCTCCAGATGGAAGAGGGCCATCTGAGAGGCTTCCAAGGAGACTGAGACCCAAGAGCGTTGCTGAAAGATGAAGAGGCACCAGAACAATCCCTGGCAGGAGGCTCCAAGGTTCACAACAGGTTGGGACATAACACCTTCCTATCTCCTGGGTTTGAGCTTCTTCCTGCTGCAAACCAAAGTCCACCTGAGCAAACAGTCAGAACGGAGGGTTGGAACACGGTAACACTGCCGTGCCACCCACACGGCAGCAAACAGCTCTGCCCCGTGCAATAGAAATTTCGCTGCATCCAGCCAGGCTTGGCATGCTCTGAAGATTGCCACGCTGGCTCAGAAGCTACCAACTCCTGCTGAGAAGCGTGGGATCCTGGGCTTCAGCTCAGCAAGTATCACCTCCCTGCAGAGAGGCCACCTCTTCCGCAGGGCTGCGAGGAAAGGCTCCCCTTGCAGGAGAGCTGCTGTCAGTCCCACAGACACTTCCCACACCACACACGTGTGCTCCCAAAGACAGCAGGACCCCACCTCAGGAACTACTGCACCCCACAGGCACCATGGAGAGAGATGTCCTAGAGATACAGCAGGGGTCTGAGCTCTCCCCACCACACAGAGACTCTCCTGCCTGGCCCCGACCCACGCAAAACTATGATGCTCTCAATGCTGCAATGAGAAACAGGGCTACCTGGGTCAGCTGGGTGCGGGGAAGGCTTTGCCACCCATCCCACCGGGCTCTTCACCACCTATTTTCAGCACAGAGGCATCCCAGGTTACAGGTGTCTCACCACCGGGGACAGCAGCCTGCCTAAAGGGCTTGGAGCTACAGCGTGTGGGAATCGCCCCGCAGAGCCTGCGGACAAAGCTCCCGACACCCTCAGGAGGGTGGATGGACTTTCCCCCCACACACGCAAAAGGACACTCTGCTTCTCAGAGGCAGCTCCGGACCCTCAGGCAGGGTTTCCCCAAGGCTCCAAGCTCCGGGAGGACCTAGGGTACCAATGTCACCAGTGCTCATCCCACGAAAAACCACTTGCCAAAGCCCTGAGCCGCTCCTCCCGCTAAACCCATCTGCTGCCCCGCGGAGAGGGAAGGGGCAGAATCCCCCTGCTGGGACCGGGGCGGGGGTCCTTGGTCCATCGCCTCCGCCTCGGGAGACAGGGAGCCCTGGGTTATCCCTCCGGGGTGGGGGACCACGGGAGGGGACAGGAGAGCGCACGCATCCTCATCCTCCTCCTCCGCCCCGGGGGAAAGCCCAGCATCCCTGCGAGGCAGCGCGGGCGCCCCGCACCCCGGGGGCTCGCTGCGGGGTCCGGCTCACCCCGCAAGCCCTACCTGTCTGAAGTCGGCGGTGAGGGTGACCAGGGCGCCGTCGGCCGTCCGCAGCTCCAGGCTGATGCAGTCGGAGCCGCTGTCGGCCTGCAGGCTCTCCTCCGTCACCTGCCCGCCGGGCAACCGCACCCGCACCCGCAGCTCGGCCCTGGCCGCGGGACCGGGCAGCGGGGCCAGCGCCAGCCAGAGCAGGGCGGGCAGCGCCGGCAGCCGGCGCCGGGGGCCGCGCATCCCCCCGCGCCCCGCCGGGGGCTCAGGGCAGGGCGGGCATGGAGGGAGCCGGCCCGCTGGGCTAGCTGGCCGCGCCGCCCGCTCACCCTTTTCATTCAAGCCCTCGGCGGGCTCTTCCCTCGTTCCCCCCCCCCCGCCCCGTCACTTCCTTCCCCCGGCCCGGGGACCGGCCCCGCCGAGCCGGCGCACCGCCCCGCCGTTAAAGGGCCAGCGCGGCCGCCCCCCCCCGAGGGGCGAGCTCCGTCCCAAGCAGCGTCCCCGACCCTCCGGGCTGGGTGTGGGGGGAGAGAATCCGCGCACGGCTGGGGTGGGAAGGGACCGTAAGGATCATCTCGTTCCAGCAGGGACACCTCTCGCTAGCCCCGGTGGCTCAAAGCCTGGTCCAGAATGGGCAGAGACATCTCCATCCTGCCAGCTTCAGGGCTTTCCCCGCACTTGCTCTATGTAGCTTTGATTCTTTTTTATATTTTTTTTGTCCGTCCCCCCCCCCCCCCTCCTTAGCGTACACAAGTACCTACAAACTGCAGCTGGGAAGGAGACGGGAGGGCAGCGCTAAGAACAAAGCCCCGCTCTCCCGCCTGCGCAAATACACGGCGAGCCCTCCAAACACGCGGCCGCTGTGAACCATCCGGCTGCTCTCCCAGTGCCCTGTTACGGGGTGTATTCCTGCCCCTGAGGATGTAACACAGGCCACTTGAGATTTTCTTTCACAGGCATGTCACTTCGGACTCAGCAGTTCACAGTCAAAAAGCTTCCCCCCCCCCATCTGCCCTTCACCCACCCAGTCCTGCAATCACTTCCAGATGGGCAGATGCTCATGAAGGGCCCCTTTGATTTCAAAAGGTCTCTCTGCAAACACAAAGGTCACTGTGGCAGCAGGATCAGGGCCTCAGAAAAGGAGCTTTGCGAGGAGAAGCACAGAAATAAATAAGAAAAAACCCCATTTAAACCCACACTTCCAGGCAAAGAGATCGCTCTTGTCCAAGTAGTGCTTTTTATGGGGCCTCACACAAGTTTTAACCCTAAATTTTCACAGCCTCCCTCAAACAAATTGTCTCCTTGAAATACTTTTCAGGACAATAGCAGTGCTAAAAACAAGAGCCGAGGAGAAGAAAAAGTTAAGAGGTGCAGACAGGGGAGAAAAGAAATGGCTCAGCTCAGACACAAAAAGAGAGGGAGGGCCCACAAGGTAGAAACCTACAGGAAGAGAATTCCTCATCACAAAAGCTGCAAAGGAGAAGGCCTGCTCACAGTGTACTTATTCAGAGGAGATTATGCAAAAAAGACAGGAGGACCCCAGCAGGGGTTGGAAGGAAATGTGCCGTGAGGTCAGTGGGCACAAATAACCTTTGGAAGGCTTCCAGTCCAAAGGGCCATACTTGCTTCTCGGCCCAAATTGGGAATCAGCTTCTCTGTTGCACTAGGGTTACTCCATTTCCATCAGCTTGCAACCAAGCCCCCAGCACAGCGTGGTCCCGTGCCTCTGCTGGGGGATAAAGGACACTTTAAGGAGACACTTGAAGGGAGATAAGGCAGGGCTCCCCACAGCCCCACAGGTTTGCGAGAACATGCTCTCCCAGCTGCAGGTTCTAGAAATGCCTGGATCCCGGGGTGTGAGAGGTAATTCAGGACTGTCCTTCACTGTGCTGCTAAGCTAGTAAAGTTGGCTTGGAGTAAGCGGTATTGTTTTTCTCCCGGTACCTCCTAGAGCAAAGGAAATCAGAGAGCAGGCTGTCTCAGGGAGCACTTTCCGAGGCTCAGCACCTTGCCAGGAATGCTGTACATCCTGCAGATTGCAATTTGAGCAGGGCATCAACTGAACCTCGAATCTGACCTGGGAACGGTAGGTTTGATCCCACTCCCAAAATGAATGGACACACTGGCAAGAAGTACTGGGGAGGGGATTCAGCACGCTGGCAGGCAACAGAACCAAAGAGCAAGTAGCCCTTTAGCAGAGAAGAGGAAAGTCGGGGAGCACAGGAGAGGAGAACTTTGCTGAGATTTGAAAGAGACTGACAGCAAAAGGGACGGCCACTGCTGGTCAGCATCCCAGCAAGAGACACGTGAACAGGTTAGTGGTGGGTGGAGAATTACTGAAGAGCTCAAATACTTTGGGACAGGTTTGAGTGGCTGAAGCCTCTTCTGCCTTTGCTGTTTGCTCATACGGGACAGCTCTTCATACACACAATTTACTTCTGAGCTGAAGGAAAGATGAAACATGCCTTAAAGTTCAGTGTTCCCATTGCAAGAGCCGTTTCTGAGTTGCATTTAATTTTACTGAATGTTGATGGTGTGAGCCAAGAGTTTCTGGTATGTGTGCACGCTGCAGCCTTTTTACTGGGAGGAAGCTTCCATTAAATACCTCAGCCATGTTTGAGAACAAAATTAAGGAAGAAAATATGCTGTTAAGAGAAAACTCTCCGCTGAGCTTTGTTGTGAAGTCCCAGCGGGGCAGTGCGTGGGAGCAGGGGATTACAATCTGACACAGGGCTCGCCTCGGTCCCTTACGTGCACCCTTTGCCATCCCTGGGGAAAACCACTAATATTTGGCCAAGCTACAAATCTTCATTCCCTCTTCTTCACCTCAAAACTTCCTTTACAGAAGCTCAGTGTCACATCAGCAGCTTGGAAAACCGGGAAGGGATCACAGTACCTGCTAAGACCTGGACTCAAAGACAGCCCTTGCTGTAAAATAGAAGCGGAGAGTGTGAGAAGTCCTATAGCGTCCCCCACAGGGCTCTGTGGGTAAACTGCTTACAAGAGTCCTGCCTTTCCTGGATGTGAATTTAGCAGGCAAACAAAAATGTTTGCAGCCACCAAATGTCTTCACCACTTACCACCCGCTTGCTGTTGCATGCATGCTGTCAAGCTGGGTGATGCATAAATACCTGCACCATCCTCTCCCTTCATCCATTCCAGGAAAAAAATCTGCCCTTGTTGCCCCATTCCCCAAAAAAACCTTTCCCTTCTTAGTCTGAAATGCTGCAGCTCTCTCTTATGCAGACAAGGATGCTTCCTGACCAGCCCCCTGAACACAGGAGCATTTAAGACCCATGAGAACGAATGCCCTTTCCCCTTGCTGTGTCACCCCAATGTGAGTCATCAGTCAATACTCTGGAGGCCATTAGCATCTGAAGTTTATCCTCCCATAGAAGGGAGAGCAATAATTACTGCTACTTTCCCATCAACTCACAGTAAGGCTCTGTGGCCAGCTTTCTTATTATGAGCACAAAACCAAGGTATTTAAAACACCACAACAACAGCACTACCAACACATCAAAGAGCGAGGATGTTTGTTGTGAATGAGCTGCTCGCTCCCAGGAACAATCTTGGTAACTCAGCGGGGAGCTGGGCAGTGGGGAAGAGCAGCTTGCTCCTCTGGCAATGAGAGCTTCTCTTCAGAAGAGAACTCTTCCCATCCTCTGCGGCAGGAGAGCAGGGAGAAAGCGAGCCCTGCCTGTGCTGGGTGACTGGAAGGCTGCAGGGGGCTTTCGTGGGGGTGCAGCACCCCACCTCTGCCAGATCTCAGCTGATCTCAGTCCCACACAACTCTGCTGCTGCAGAAGCAAGCTTTATCACTGCCAGCGTGGATCCCCTCAGACTGCTGAATCAACACCCACAGTGGTTCCCAAGAAGCTCTAGGTCCTCCACGTTTTCTCTGCCACCTCAAAAAGGCCTCTGGTTTGCCATTTCAAGTTACCTTTACTTCTAGCATCGTGCACTCTGCTGAACAGAAATTCAGCATGGAAGCCCTGGCTGTCTGGGGAAGGCATACACCTGGGCAGGGCTCCCTCAGAAGGTCTGTTCCTCACCTAACTGCCGGGGTCCTAGGAGCAACGACAAACCTTAAATGCCCAACCTCAGCCCCCCCTCCCTGCATCCCCTCTGCCCTGGCTCCCACTGCTCCTTTCAAGCAAAGGCCCTGGTCTCCAGCCCTTACCTGAGCACCACAGCAGGTAGGACCTCTTCAGCTTGAGTTGTTTCTGTCCTCAGCTGAGGAGCATGACCCCGGACCTGGCTTATCATCTCACACTTGCCCAGTGCTCACCGGACTGTTGGCTGAACCAGTTGTCCCCGCTTAAGCTTGCTCTGCTTGTCTTGCCCAGGACACTGCCTATGCTGACCTTCTCCCACTCCACTCATCTTCTCCAGTGGGGCAGCCCCCCTCTAGGTACTCTACACAGCCATCTCAGGGGAGGGCTGGGGGGCCTGGGCATAGCTTAAATGGAGCTGTGGGGCCAGTGGGAAGAGAGGGTATGGGCTGAGACCTGGGTGAGGCTCACTGGGGCAATTAATGCCTGCTGGTGTGCTCAGAGTCCTGACACCAAATCTTTTCCAAGCCAGAGCTCAGACAAAGCACAGATGCCAAGCCCTGCTTCTTGCACGGTGATTTACTCGGCTGTGTCAAAGGAACTGTACACAACACCCTTGCTTGGCTAAGACATAGAGGAGATGGCTGAGGCAAACAGCAAAGCTGGTGCATACACCTATTTTGTCAATGCAAGAGGTTTAAGACTAGATTCTACTTGCTTGGACCAGGATCACCCACAAAATGCAATGGGAAGAGGCAAGATCCTAACCCTCCTGAAGCTGGGAAGCGTGATGTGCTCTCAGATGGAGGTAGAACAGGGGCTTCAGAAGGCTTCCCTGTTCTCCTGGGGCAATGCGTTTCTCTGGGAGCTCCTCACAGCACACTCACAGCTCTGCAGGTCCTTTCTGCAGCACTTTCAGATGCGAAAACACCCCAGGAAACATCCTGTCACCGCAGCCTCACGCCCTGTGCCCTGATCAGACTGCTGTTCCAGCTAGCAGATCCTGAGAGCCATCTTCTCTCCCAGCCTCTGCTGGGCAGTTTGCCTGTGGTTTACCAAGGCTTTCCATCCCTTGCCCCAGCCTCATCAGGTTGATTTCCCTTGTTGGACTGAGGAGACCTCTGTGTGCATGTACCAAGAGCCAGGCAGACCTCTCCTCCAGCACTTTGGCTCACTGGTGGCACAGCCAGAGTTCAGGGCAGTAACACGAAGGCAAGGGGAAGAAAAAACAGACTTTTGGTTGTGGTCTGAAAACCCATGCAGCAGTTGTCCAGAGCAGCCTGAGAAATCAAATCTTCAAAATGAAAATCAACCAAGAACAAGCTTTTGCTTTTGCTGCCTGCTCAGTCCCCGAGTTTCTCATCTTATTTACACTGCTGTTAAACTCAACTGAAATTGGTGTAACTGAGGTCGGCGATCAGACCCAAACGTTCTGCCTTGATCTCTTTAATCTTCCATCCTTCATTTTCATGCCAAACTCTACTTTTAAAGCTACATGAAAGAATCATCAGTGCCTTTTGAAGGATTCCATTAGGGCAACTATTTGGGGGATCTGAACACATGAAATCCTGCTTTTTACTAATGTTCACAGCACTGCAGAACTAATAGAGCTCTGGGAAAGTTAATTGGATTTTTTTTTTTTTTTTACTCTCCCAGTCCCCCAACTTGTTGACTAAATCCCCGCTATTATCAGGAATATCACTACAGAGGACCTACGGCTTGATCTGAAGCTCTGGGAAAGGATTTGTGTTGTGGTGTTCAATAGAGATCATATTGTCACAGAAGGAAATCAGGCTTCAAGTCATTTTTCATTAATTAAAAACTATTCAGTATCCCTTTTGAGTGTTCCCTGCTGAACGCCCTCCTTTTCTCAGCAGTTACATAAAACAAGCTTCTGAATGGTGTTTAAAAACAGTTTTACTGTCTTAAAACAATGCCTAGCATCTTCTATCTCTGACCTGTTTACCACTCTATTCTCTGTCCTGGGCAATTAAAAGGTTGAGGAGTACAGCAGCCGGGGTGTAATTAAATAAACAGGCCCCAGTGGCAGAGCACCAGGAGGTTAACTGAGTGCTCAACCTCTATAGCTGATGCATCTCTCTTCCAGAGATGCTGATGTCCTGATTAGATATGCATTAATTGAGATACCATGCTCATTTACGCAGAGGCTGGATGCAGCTGCAGGGGAGATGAGAAAGGCATAAGGAAGGGGGAGGAGAGCAGGCGGAGTGGTTCCTGGGGTGTACCGGGGGGGGTTCTGCCCCCTCTCTCCATGGGAAGAGACTCAAGAGCAGGAGCCTGTTCCTGCTGTGGTCCCTGTGACATGTTTCACAGCTAGGGGGGGGAAAGGGAAAGGCCTCAAAAATATTAACCTTGAAGACACGCAATACAGATGAGGATCCCTCAACAGGGGACATGAGGCCCTAAGAGAGGAATCCTGAACCATGGGAGCCAGTGGGGACCATCCACGAACAGCAGTCAAGATCTGGGCTGCCCTTCCCTAGAAAGGCCAGGAGAGCTGGAAGGATCACATGGAAAAGTCATCAGGTTTGTCTGAAGGAGAGACTTCAGAGCTCACACTGATGGTGTAGATTTGGGAGCTACTTGGAAATGCTTGGAAAATCTTCCTTGTGGCCAGGCACTGTCCTACAGCTCCTTGCATGAATAATAAACAGCAGCCTTTGTGAAGCAGACTCACAACTAAGCATTGGCTGTGGGTGCCTGCTGCAGAAGACACCTCTTGGTGTGGCCCAAAATGCATTGCACTGGAATAGGAGAGTAGAATTTAGTAGTTTTTGTGGGTCAGCCCTTCCCTTTTGCTGAAGGTTTGGGCAGGCTTCCCTTTTGGTCCAGCTTCCGTCCTCTGCTGGGGGCAGAAGAGAAGTTGTACCCGAAGAGTGGAATTCACGTGCCTTTTGCGTTTAACTGGTCGAAATGGCAGGGCAGGCTGGGTGCCCCCTTACTTTCTCCTGCTCCAGCCTTTTTCTGTCCCACTCACACAACTCTGCTCCTTCCCTTAACATCTGGATTCAACTCTCAAACAAGAGGCTTTCTGTAACGCATTCCTCGCCTCCCTCACTGCTTCATGCCTCACAGGGTTTGTCCTGCTCACAGAGGGAATAAACGCAAAGAGGGGGAGGTCAGAGACAGACAAAGACAGGGCAGGATGAGGGCATCGGCAGGTGAAAAACTTTTTTCTTTTCCTTTCCTGAACCCAGCTCTTGGCCTGTTTGACGTGAGCTCCCAAATGCTGCCCAAATACAGGGATCCCACCCAAACCCCCTGCAAAAGTCTTCTGAAATCGTCCCGTGAAAGCTGCCCTGCAGTAATCACAGCGAGCAGAGGGGAAACCCTCCTGGCATTTCCAGGGGTGGGGAGGATGCACAACCCTCTGTGCCACTGGAGGGGCTGTTCTTTGGTTGGCAGGTATCGCACGTAGCTGAGCCCCAGGCACCCTAACGCTGCATACAGCTGTATGAATGACATGTCTCATAAGCTTTCAATGCCCCCGGACACACAGTAAACTCCAGTGCCCTGTTATGTTTTGGGAAAGAAGAGATTCAGGAGGCTGGATCTGTCTCTGCAAGACCCTCTGAGTGAGTGCAGCCACCCCTGCCAAACTGAGTGCTGATTGCTGAAGATCTTAATAGAAATTAAAGTCCATCCGCTCAGGCCCTCAATGGGTTTAGAGATAAAACTGGGTAAGGTCTCGGAGAAATGGCCCACTTGGCCCAGTGTCCTGCCCTCCGACAGAGCCCTCAGTCACATGTTTCTGGAAAAGCAACCAAACACCCTGCTGTGAACATCTGAAATAACAGCCCTCAGGGACATCCACTGACCCGTCTCAATCAGAGCTTGGCTTTCGCCCTGAAGTACGTGGATTTAGATCCCTTCTAGCTGATTTCTTACGCTGATGTGATCAGAGCTGGGCAGGAAATGCAAAGCCAGGTCCTCTGTGGCCATTAACTGGAAGAGTGACTTTTTGGAGCGCTGCTGCTTTCCTCCTGCTGTGGTCTTGCCTGGGGTGTTGAGGGACAGGCTCTTGCTTTGGAATTTCATGTCCTGCAAGACCTCAGCTCAAAACGAGGAGTGAGAGGGCATGGACATAGGTGCCTGCTCCCTTTGCACAATTGTGGTCTTGGGGACACCAGCAAGAAGGAGATGCTAAGGAGGGAGATGCCACTATGCCTAGGATTGCCAGCCCTGAGCTCTCCTTGAGATATTTGAGAATTTTCCTGGGAAAAGGGAAGAGGAGACGGAAACGCCACTGCTCCCTCAGCACCCAGGTGCAGGCAAGAAAGGAAGAAAAGTGGAATCTCACTAACTGGTTTCTCACTCCCACTGGATACTCTGAGGAATCCAGTTAGTGAGATGATCTCCTCCTGCTGGTGCTGACTTGGAAGAGGTTAATTTAAATCAGCACAGTTTATGCTGGAATGATCCCAGTGGAAATTACAGGGGCAAAAAAACAGGTGGTGAGTTCTTGCTTCATATATCTAATTGGGAGGCTGACCAAAGTCTGCATAAAACAACATCAGTGTTGAGTTAAAGCAGCATCCTTTAAACAAAAAGGATGTGAATTTCCTATGCAAGACAAGCCTAGTAAAAGAGATATTATAAATCTAAGTGAAGCCCTCAAATTCTAAAGGGATATAAATCTAATTAAAGTGATATAAATCTAACTGAAGAAATACATTGTAAATCCAGCCAAAATGATATCCATCTAAGGAAAGCAATGCAAATGCAGTAGAAACACCATAAATAAAATCAAAGCAATATATAAGATGTAACGGAAGCAATCTGAAACCTAAATCAAGTTATATAAATATAACAGAATGATATAAAACTAATTAAAGTGATTTATAAAATGGACATTTCGAAAAGAATCATGACCCACAGAAGATGAGAATAGCTGAAGAGACCGAGCAGGACAGGTTTATGAACAATAAAAAACACCTGCAGCTACAAAGAATAAACCAAGGTTAATTAGGTGCTGTGCTTCAGGGCAATCTCCAGTCTCAAAAGGGGTCAGGAAAGCTCCTTTCTGAGTACAACACTGAGTCACAGCCGCTTCTCTCATTACTTGAATGGCAAGAAAGCAAAACTGGGACATTCGCGTGGAGTAAAAGTAACGTAGTGAAGATAATGACAGCGCTGCCCAGGGGAACCCCAGCGCCTTCCAGCCCAAGGTCCCGAGAGCTTTGGGGATGCTCAGTTAAGCAGGAGTTCGTGGGAATGAGCATAATCCCCTGCACGGCTGAGCGCGCTCATCCGACTCCATGGGACCCGACGCAGCAATGAGGGCCGGGAGAGCCAGCCCCGTGCTGAGGGTCGACTCTCAACGCAATTAAGAGAGACCGGCATCAATTTAAGCCCGAAGCAAAAGGTTGGGCACGTTCTAGCCATACTTTGCCAGGTGCAGGCAGGGCGAGCTGTCGGGTGGCCAGTGGCTTCCCCCTCTCCCCTCGCCTCCAGAGGGGACCCGCTCCCCCCCGAGACAAGGGGACAGGAACAGAGGCAGCCAGCAGAGTCCTGTCTGAAACCTCTTCCCCAGGGAGGCTCATTTCCATTTCAAACTTCCCCACATGCAGTGAGGCAATAAAAAATAATGAAGTATTTAGGGACTCTTTTTTTTCCGTTTTGGTCATGAGCAATGAACCCCTAACTCCTCTTTCCCCCTTTGCCTCCCATGTTTAAAGGCAGAACTGTCCCAAATCATCTGTGTTTGCAGAGGAAGACAGTGGCTAATATTTTTCTCTGGAAAAATCTCGATGGTGGCTTCCATTTTCATCCACTTTCACATAAAATAAATGCTTAAGGATCTTTTGGTTTTCACTCAAGTGATTTAATAACTGACCTAATACGACCACAATACAAATAATTAATAAGGCTGTTGCTTGTCTTTGGAAAAAAATCAATTTCAGAAAATAGTCAGAGATGTGCCCAAAATTCTGTCTTCCTTTAGCTAAACCAAGCTCTTTCTTTTCATTCTGAATAATAAAATATCCTCAGCTTAGCTTTACAATTGAGCTTTTCCCTTCCAATCTCATTCCAAAGCAAAGTGCCATATGTTTTATACTTATGATTTCAAAATTTTCTCGTGCTTGAAAGTCATTTGGCATTTGAGCATCTGCAGTGGTCTGAATTTCATTTTTCCAAGAGTAAAGGAAAACATCTATTTTGTGGAAACTTACTGAAAGGCAGCAATGCCCCTCCCTCCCCAACCCCCCAACCCAAACAATGTAGGCTAGAAATCAGCCTGGAGGGAAATGCAAATATTTTTCATGCAGATTTAGCTGGAAATGTTTCTTATCCTTTCCTGGAACATTAATGCAAAATTAGGCAGTCTGTTGGACTGACGGACCCACCGAATCACATAGCTTTAATAAAAAACCACCCAAGTTAACCAAACTGTCTATTCACTTCATGTATGGACAGATGCATTGCGTTCTCTGCCACCTAATCTTACGTGGTCTTAAAGCTCATTGGAAATAATCTTGTAAACTTACATTATATTATTTCTATTCTTCTCATCAAAACCATGTGGGGGGGGTCTAACCATGGGGATCAGCTTGAAATTGGGTTAAGCAGCTGGGGGTGACCAGGAGCTGTTTGTACCACAACTCTGTTTTAAGGTGCCTCCAGCAAAACCTTGCAGAGCTCGTTACCTGGAATTGAGGAGGTGGGCAGTTGTTCAGCATACCTGAAATTCAAGCCTGATTTACCCCAAGCTGGAAGGAATGCGTTGTGACACTTGGAATTAACAAGTGAGCTGGAAACTGGAAAATAGGTCTGGTGGCTAACAGCTAGAAGTTACACGGGAAATCCAGAATGAGCTCCCGGGAGCCCTGGTTCCCACAGCAGCACACCAATGCCTCCTGCTTTCCTCCGGCTGTCGGTAACCCTTCAAATTATTGGAAAACTGCAAATAAGCCTCAGCTACAGTCTGTCATGAGGGAGTAAATCACACAGGTCACTAGAGCTATCCTTCTGTGCTAGACTTGTATAATTTTGCACTGAGGATTTTGCCGCAGCAATTAGTCCTACCCTGAAATCAGTGCTAGTCCCTGTGAACATGGGGGCCAGGATGTGGCTCCGGGGATTTCACATAGTGCAGATGCAAGCTGGATCCAGCCCTGGGACTTAGCGGGGATTCACCAGGCTGGTTCTCATCCTGTTCTTTTGCCGAGGTGGTTGCAATCAGTATTGAACACAGAAGCTGAAATCATTGTGGTGATAGAATCAGCAAACAAAAGCCCCGAAGCCATGCAGCACTCACTCTATAGTGTCACTGAAATTTTTCCGGTGGCTACAGAAGGATGAGTGCTGGCCAGACCAGCCTGAAACAGAGTGAAAGCACCTCGGTGCCATACGTGGATAGATGAAAAAGCATATGATAACCTAGCATAATGATAGGGACCAATTTAGGCTAGGGAATATCGCTGGTTATTGAAGCAGGGTAAAGGATAGGGTTGCAGTGATGTTTGAAGAAGGGTAAGTAAGATTTTTGTTGTGGGCAAGCATTTCTGGGGTTGAGGCTCTGCCTTTGTGCTGACCATGTGTTGACCATACCTGGCCAGTGACATCCCAGCACTTACCTGAGAAGCCCAGGTCTTGCTACAATAAATGTAGTAAGTGATGGAATGATTATCCAGCCTGAAGAGATGTATTCAACAAGATAAGGTTAAAGCCGAGAAGCTTGGTAGTCTGCCAAAAACTGAAATCAAAACTCAAAAGCCAGGCTTGATGAATCTAGAACAGACTAGTTAAAACATCCAAGCCTAGAGTCCATTCCTGTGAAGGACCTGGGGTGGTGGCTGGCTCTGGGAGTCAGAGTAGCACAGCTTATGCAGGCACCTCTTCAACTCAGAGGTGAGGGATACAGTCCAAAAAAAAAAGGGAACAGAGGACCTTGGCCACACAGGGACTCTGGCAGTCCTATTAAAAGAGTGGGGACCTCCTTTGGGTGACACCACCTGCCTGCACAGCTTGTGCTGTTTGTGGTGAAAGGGCTCTGCAGTCACCCTGCTCCCAGCCCAGCATGGCAAGAGACAGGGCTGCCACACTGTTCATCTCTCAGCCCAGGAAGGACACCACGGTTGAGTGTGAGGGCAACACAGAGGCTGCTCTACCTTACGTGGGGGTGAGGAGCTGCCCCATGTCTGCTTGGGAAGGCAGGTGAAGAAGAACATTCCCGTTCCTTCCTCTTAGGGAGGGCTGCAAGCTTGCCAGTGCCCAGGAGGGGTGTCATTTCTGAAGTGAAGCCGATGGCTTTCACCCCAGGCTGAGGGATTCAGTGGAGGAGAGGGAGAGGTAGAGCTAGCTCAGGCCCAGGTTGTGGTGTTAGCATCACCAATTGGTCACAGCTCTTGACTAACCCTTGTAAATCTTTGTTGGATGCTGCCAACAAGTCATCAAACTAGAGATGATGGAAATAAATCTCCCCTATGCCAGTTCCTGCAGTCCCCCCTGCAGCTCCCAGGCCCCGCTGCCGCTTTGGCTCCAGCTCCTGGGTGCCATTATCCCGACACGTGGCGCCTGGAAACAGTCCACCCTCCCTTCGTCTCTGTCTTCCTAGCTCAATTCCTAGCTCAAGGTCCTCCTGCCTGATGTCCCTGCAGGCAGCATGATGGAGGCAGGCCAAGGGACAATCTGTTCCTCATTGAGGTCATCCTGCAGCTTGCTGCTGATGTGGCGTTTGGGGGATGGAGGAAAAAAAAAATAAAATAAAAAAATCTCTTCCTCGCCTGGCCTCAGTCCCAGCGCTGCTGGTGGACTGATAAAGCCTGAGAAGCACAAGGCCAGCAAAGGAAACCCAACTCTTCCAGGTAACCCTTTACACCCCCACTCTCCTGCTCCCACACCAGTGGCTATAAACCACAGCACCTCACCAGCTGGGCGCAGTACCAGGACTTTAGAGGAATATTTTCCATCTCTGTAGGAGGTCTTTCCAAGGCCCTTTTCTGGTTTTGTCCCTCCCCCAGTTATTTCATAGCAGGGGCTTCCCCCACCCCTGCTCCCAGAGGGCCCCCCATGCTGGGAAGCTCTTTCCCTACAGCCCAGCCGAGCTGCTGTGTCATTTTAATGACCTAGCTCTAAGTGCAGCTGCCAAACTCAGACAGTTTCTCAGATTCTGGTGAAAAATCACAGCTGTCTGAGAGTTTCCTGTTGCTTTGCCTTTCCCGATTCACCCCCCTAATTAAGGAGGTGGGGAAAGCAGGAACGCAAAAGCTGAGAAGCCTTCGGAGCAAGGAAGTTTTTTTCCTTCTCTCCAGTACATCAAAGGCAAGATGTTCATGCCTTCCCTTTTCTGTGGCATGTGAGAAAAATCAGCAGCGTCTTTTGAGAAGCTACCTGGTCCCAAATCCCAGAGCTCCCAACCCTCCCTCGTGAAAGAGCCAGGCTCTGAATTTCAAATGCCCCAAAGTCTAAAGAGGTTTGGCTCAAGCTCTTACTCCAGGGCTTGGGATGTATCTTTCAGTCATGCTGTGGAGTAAAACCAGAGTCCGCTATTAGATAGCGATTCATGGAAGCAGAGAAGCATGAAGTAACACAGAAAGGGGGCACGAGAGTTGGAGTAAGACAGAGCCACCAGTGGGAAGACTGGGAAGTCCCCTTAACGTGCCCAGGGCACTCTGGTGTGACGCTCAGAGCTTGGCTAAGGACAAAACAAGATGGTCCTGCTTGCAGCTGCCCTGCCAACCACTTCAAGGCTGGGCAGCCCGCGAATCACCAAAGAGTGCCAGGCTTGAGAGGATGCCTCATGCTGTTTGCGGGGCGCTGCTGCAAGGAAGCCTGCAGCCCAGAATTAATTGAGCGGCTCTTAGCACTGCAGGAGAAATCACATTATATTCCCTTCACAGCTCGTGGGGCAGGATTGCAAAAGAACAAGAATCCCTGGCTGGGATGGAGCCACAAAAGGGTCAGGGCACTCTTGTCTGTATTAGCAAGAAAAGAGATACCTTCTGCTTGAGATAAGAGGCACTAACCACAGCAGGAGGGAGGCAGAGCCTGGCACTTTGTGCTCTGCCTGTTGAGAACAGAAGCTCACGAAGCACATGCTGTACCCTGACGGGGTGCACAGAGGGGGCCCCACTCCCTGCAAGCATGCTCAGAAAATGCTTTTGCAACAGGGGGCTGGATTAGTGGGGAAGGCTGCATCCCCAGTGATGCCAAGCAGATTTGTGGCACCACTGGGAGCAAAGAGATTTCAGAAAAGAGATTTCCCTTTCCTTCTCAGTGACACCCCCAAGGAAGCAGCTGGGGGGTCTGCCCCAGCCAACCAACGCTGGGGGTTTCTCTGGCCCTGACCAAAAGCTGCTCCTGTGGGACTGGGCTAACCCAGCTGTACCAAGAGATGAGGAATGACCCCTATTTTCCAGCTCCAGGAAACCATCCCACTGGTTTGTTAGTCACAGTTACAGGAGCCTGGAGGCTGGTACATGCATGTAGGCTCTTGCGTGCTAATCACAGCTGAGGATGGAGATGGGGGAGGTGGTAAGTGTAGGGGGATAAATTCCCCTTCACTGGTATGAAGAGATCCAGACAGCCCGCTGAGTCAGCACGGGGTCAGCAGGGTGAGGCCAGACAGGCTTTGATTCCCCCAGCAACTGGCTTTCAGCTGGTGCCTTCCCACCACCCGGCTCAGCCCCTAGCACAGGAACCATGTGTACAAGGGGGGCTAGCTTATCCCTTCACCTCTCTTACTTGCCGTAACCTTAGCTGGAGCCCTTCCCCACAATCACGTGGCGAACGTGGCTCCGTTTCAAGGGACAAAGTGCAGGAGTTTCTCATTAACAGAGATTGAAAACTGCCTGCTGCGATCCAGCTGCAGCAACCCCGTTGGAGGAGGGAGAAAAAGCTCTGTGGGGGGAAAAAGGAGGTAGAAAAGGAAATCAAACAAGCAGAACTGCCTTGCAAAGCCTGAGTTGAGAGCTCTGAGCCTTGTGGTGTTGTCCCTGCACTCCTTTCCCCACGTACCCAGCCAAACCCCACTGACCCCAGCATGTCACACTGGAAAGGACTTTGTTCTGCTCCCTGAGACTCTTGAGGGACCACAGCAACCATGACCTTGACTTCACTGTAACGCCCTGGAAAACCCCTCTGGCCACACAGCATCCATCTGGGGCTTCCCTGCCCTGCCCAGACACCTGCAGCCTATCCCAGGATGTTGGGAGCAGGAAGAGCATGGCCTTTCCCAGGGTATTTAGGAGCAGGGAACTGAATGAAGAAGAGGAGCAGGAGAAAGGGAACTGGTTGCTGCAGTGTTTACATCTCCCCCTGTTCCGCCCCCCAAAAGAAGAAACTTAGATTGGATTTCCCTGAGGCAGCTCCCAAAGAATTTACCCAGCATTCAAAGGAAAAGGCCTCTTTTTTTCCCACCTACAGACTTGGCTGTAAAACCAGCCTCTCATTCTACAAGAGGAAAAAACCCATATTGTTAGTGAGAGCCCACTACTGCCAAACAGACAGACCCACGTGGGCCAGGGCTGGGAGTAGGAGTGAGACAGGGAGGCAATAAAATGGCCCTTTATCTGGTGCCCGGGTTGCCAGGGCTGGGGGTGATGTATAGTTAGCATAACTGGGAAGGTCGAGTTCCATAACAGCCTGAAGAGGGGGATCCTCCTTCTGGGGGAAGCTAGGGGAGCAACAAGGAGGAGCAGCTGATGAGCAGACAGACAGATGGTCACTGACTCGCATGTGGCCTTTTCATAGTGCAGGGGAGAGGAGGTATTATGGTATGACACGTTTGTGCATCGCATAACCTAGTGAGAGGATGGGAGAGCGACCAAGAAGCCTCTGGCAGCAGCAGATGCCCAAGCCATGAAGGAGCAGACAGGGCAGAGATGGAGGTGGGGAACCGGGTGGCTGTGGGAGAGAGAGGGTGACAACACGGAGCAGAAGGGAAAACCCTGAGTTTGGATAAAGCAGAAGCACTGTTTTCCTTACACTGCATTGACTCAGCACCACAGAAATCCAGTCCCAGCCGAACTGTTTGTTTGTGATTGTTTATGGTGATGTGAAACAAGCCGCTTTCCTTTTACCCCCAACACACAGTCACTCACTGGCACATTATGCAGCAAGTTAATCTAAACTGAGCAAGGACCTGCCAGCATCTGCTGCAGCTTCCCCGATCCTCCCCTCCTCTAGGGAAGTTACAAACAGTAGAATCATCCTCACGTTGTCCTCCCGGCAAACGCCTCCGCTCTCCCCCAGGAAGAGGTGGTGGTGTTGGCCAGGGTGGCACACTGTTCCCTTCCCACCTCCTGCTAGAACCTCTTGTTGAGGGTGAAGGGTAGGTTGCCAGAGACAAAGCCCCAATCCTATTGCCATGGAGATGTTAATTCAAGCTGAGTTCAAAGGAAATTGTTCCAGCTAAAGCTAACAAGCCTGGCAGGAAAGCCCTGCTGTCAGTTGAAAGAGGCCAGCTTCTCGTAAAAGGGGAAAGGAGGTGGGGTCAGAAAGAAGGGGCCCCCCGTTCAAAACACAAGCTCCAAACAGACCCAGTCCTGTTCCCTGCCTTGGAGCAAAACCTCCCCCCCGCCACCAAGGCCACCAGCTGTGAAGCAGAAGATGCCAGGCAGTCTGGGCCCTTGCAGAAGAGGGAGGCAGGGGTCGGGGGCGCTGGGAGGCGGGCACGGTGCGGTGGGCATGTGCTCAGGCTACGGCAGCTCCGCAGCCTCCCCATGTCGGGTTGCTCTGCTGTGGTATGTGCTGGTGGCGAGAAGGAGCCCAGGTCCCGAGCTGGGCTGGCTGCCTCCTGCCAGGCACCGGCAAACACTGGGGAATCTTTGGCACCGCTGGCAGAGCTCCTGCCTCCCTGGTGCTGCTGCGAGGGACCGCTCGAGGGCAGGACAGCGAAGGGTAGGACAGGTCTCGCCTAGCTCCTCACCGAAGTCACCCGGGTTCTCCGGGAGGCAACGCAGTTTCAGGGTTTAGTGGAAGCATTACATTCGGTGTAATGATTAATCCTGGCAGGCAGGACTTGTCGGCTGGTATAACACCTTGTGTCCCTGCCTGGTATTTAGGGAATGCTTCCTCTCTGAGAGCTGGGGGTGAATATTTGCAGCCCCTCTGAGGACGAGTGGGACCGACCTGGTCGTTTTTTGGCACAAGGGCCCATAGAGAGCATCTGGAGAGAAGGCAGGTGTGCTCTCCCCCACAAAAACATCCTTAAACTGTCTGAGGAAGTGACTCGCGGGGGTGCGAGTAAGGCAGAGGCCACAGCCCAGGATGGACAGCAGAGAGGGTAGAGCTGCAAGGTCAATAAACAGCTTTGAGAGAGATGATGAAGCAATCAGCTGCCAACCCCCTCCCCTGCCCTGCAGGAGCACTTTGAACATCTACCCTCAGCCAGAGCAGGAGCAGGCCTGCTCAGCGCACGATTTGGAGAAGAATTATGAGCAGCCCAGCTTAATATTAGAGGCATTAACTGTGGTTTTTTTTTTAAAAAAAGGAAAAAAACAAGAACAAAACCCCCAAACTCCAAACAGACTCTTCCAATTGAGCTAGAATATCTTCCCATCTGCTCCTCCCGTGCCAAGGGGCAAAGCAGGCAGGAGTCGAGCTGCTCCCTGCCAGCCAGAGCAGTGAGAGGAAGCGTCTGTCTGTACCAGGCAGCCCTGGAGAAACTCCTGGCTGGCAAAGAAAGGCCCCAAAGGGAGTCCTCTCTAGTCCTTGGACACTGCTGGGCCCTGAGGTGCCTGCAGGGCTTGCGGGAAACTGCTGGCAGCACAGTTCCCCTCCCATTCCCCCATCGCCCTTTCCCTCCTTCCCATCCCCATCACTTTCCGTGCCGCTTCTCTGCAGCCCCTTCCTTCTCTTGCAGGCTCACCCCGCTGCTGGGCTCAGAACTACTGCCAGGAAAGTGGCAGGGAGCAGTAAGAAAGCGCTGACAGCCAGTTAGTACTGCGGGTTTCACATCCCACTGGTTTAGCAAGGCTTAGGCCCTCTCCTACCTCTTCCTTTTCTTTCATCTTCCCCTGCTTCCAGGCTGTAGCTCGAGGCTGCAGCTGCTGCAAAACCAGGAGAAATTTGCTAATGGACAGCAGAGAGATTTCCCACAAATAACAGCAAGAAATGTTTTCTCTCTCCTCCTTCTTCTTAACTTTTCCTCTCCTCCTCTCATCATGCCTTCTCCCTTTTCCTTCCACCTCTCCCTCTCTCGGGCTCCTTTCCTTGCCAGCTGGCTCCTCTCCTCCCCTGTCACTGCTGAGAGCACGAGGGGCTCCCTCCTGAAGCAACGCTGACTTTTGGCCTGCTCAGGAACGTGCCCGAGCAAGAAGAGAGAAAGTAAGGAAAAGGGGAAGGACAGACTGGGGTTACTGGGAGTTATGAGGGCAGAGAGAGAGAGGGAGTGTGCAGCGAAGCGGAGGAAGAGACCAGAATACTGGGGTGGGAAGTAACAGCAGTGAGACTCGGCATCTCTCTGGCCTCCTTTGCCTTCGCACCGCAATCTCAGGGAGGGGGTCACAGCACGCCCATGGCCACGCAGCCCGGTGGCAGGAGAGCCAAGAGAGGACCCAGAAACCAGACTCTCATCGTGCAATTAGGGAGCACTCCAGCCACTGAAGGGCATTGGTGAACCCGGCGTGCCCCCCGCCCCCCCCCAACCCCATGCCGTGGACAAGGTGGTCAGGGCACCCCCGGAGAAACGGGCTGCACAGAGAACTCCCTGGTGACTCAGCTGGGAACCTGCGTGATTCAACCACAGGGTATAGCACCTCCATGCCCACCGCTCCCAGCACAGCACACACATAAGCTGATCAGCAGGAGTATTTCTCAGAAGCCCTGTCTCCTCCTCCAGGAACGGGAAAGGATCTACCAGAGTAGTGCTAGGAGAAACCGTATCACACACTCCCTCAAAATAGCTCAGGCTTCATACTAAAGCAAGCTAGAGAGGCTCTTCCCCCCCCAAGCTCTATCTACAAGCTGAATTATTTTAGAAAAGAAAAACAACTAGTTAGATAGAAAAACAACTAGTCCCTTGTAGGCAGCCACAAGTAATTTCATTTTCCATTTATACGTAGCCTTAACACTTCTCTCCTGCAAAAATTTCTCTGACATCTCCTGCCGAGGAGTGAGGTCCCATTTCTGCAGTCATCTATGATAACCTCTCCCCACCCCTTCCGCTTTTTAATTGTAAATATTGAATTAGGTGTTCTGGTCCTGTAGTAATACTCAGATGACACAGACTTGTTAAAAATTGTGATGAAGGATCTGTGATTTCCTCCTCTTTTAGAAGCAGAGGGCAGAAAGTATTTCCCTAAATCTCCCCCACCAGAAAGCAAGCTCTGAATTTTTTCTCTACCAGGAACTTGGCAGTTTCCCTTTTAATATCTTTGTCTTCACTTGTCCCACATTTAGCCCTTTCCCCACTGATATTTAAGTCCTTCTGAGGCAATATTTAGACCTGCCTTAATCTCTACCCCATGCTGACTGCAAAGCATCACCATTTCTTCCTTCCTTCCTTGCTCTTTTTGTTCTCTGTACCTGAAGAACTTAGGGCTGGTTATTTTAACACCCATTGCGAGGTTAGTCATCTCGGCTTTTGACAGTTCTCATTGATTCCTCCACACGCCGACCTCTAAGCTGCTGCTTTCTCTGCTGATCTGACTTGTTTCTCCATCCCTCGCGGGCATTCTGATTACTGTTAGCATCCTTTTTGAGGTGGTTATTCATCTAGCTAGAACTGGAAACCTCCCTTGGAAGGAGTCCCCACCCCCCACCTCTCAAACATTTTGAACTTTGCTTTTTTGACTTAGAAAAATCACAAGCCTCCTCTGAGCTCCTGAGTCCAATTTTCATTCCTGTGGATTTCTCTTAGCCAACAAAGATTTGCCTATTGGAAATCAAGAACCTTATTTACAGGCTTTGTTTGTCTTTCCATTTCATTTTAATTGAATCAGCAGTTAATCTTTGAATCCAAGGTTACTTTCTCAGTACGGTGCCCTCATCGCTTATCAAAACCCAGTCCAGGGCTACAATACCTTTCCTCGCTGGTTCAGTGAACGCTGGTGAAGAAATTCACCCACTATCACATGCCAGAAGGTATTTCCTAGTGTTACCGGTGACATTGATTTTTTCACGCTAAATAAGAGACTTTCACTCCCTGAGTAGGAACACATTTTCTCAGCCTGTATCAGGCAAATAATTATGCAGGACTCTCTATCCATGTCCCAGATCCATGTCTGGCCCTGGAAATCTACAGCACCACTCCCCACACCCAATGCCAGGACCAGCCCGTCTTTCTTTCCCCACCGATCTTAAGTCTAATAGATTCCTTTTATGGCATGTCAAGACTTGGAGGATTCTTACTCTAAAGCTCTGTGTTGCCCCTTCTACTGCATATACCCTCAGGGAATGGTAGTTATTTCAGCTCTCATCTCAGAGCAAAGTTTCCAGCTAGCCTGCTGTTTCTGCACCTCATCAGACAGACCTTGCTTTGCATGGTGCAATACATCCTCTGCCCAGAAAGCAGGGCACGCTGCAAATGGTGAAATGATGAAATGCAGTTCCCTGAACTAGGGATCGGCTGAAACTGGGATTCAGCACTGAATGGACAAGGCTTCACCTTCTCTCTCGCTTCTAATTCCCCCTGCTCCAAAAAGCAGAGTTAAAAACCAAGGGTGTACACTTAGATCTTAGTTTCTGTTGGACCTTCCTCTCAGTCACCATAACAGCAACTACTAGATATACAGGTGCAAAGAGCTAATGCAGACACAGAGCAATCATAGAATCTTCTAGGTTGGAAGGGACCTTCAAGATCATCTTGTCCAACCATCAACCTAACTCTGACAAAAATAAGCACCCACACAACAAACAAAATGCAACACCACCACTAAACCATGTCTCCCAGCACCACGTTGTCTTTTGAACACCTCCAGGGATGGTGCCTCAACCACCAATGGTACAAACCATGCTCTATAACCAGTGCCTTGCTCTAACCTGTGGCAGGGGTCAAGAAGCAGTACAGGAATTTGCCTCCTGTCATTACATCACCGCAAGAAACAAACCAGAGCAATCAATACAGAACACCATGGGGATTTTCTTTTCTCCCTCTTTAATCTGTATTTGAGTTCCTCTCTGAAAACCTTCCTGATGTTCCTGCCTGATCTTTAAAGCATGACTTCAGCCTGCTAAGGTGGGCATCAGGCCAGGCTCCTGAACCATAGTGTTTGCTCAGTTTAGCACTGGCTCCCGTTAGGAGTCCCGCTGGCTGAACACACCGCTCCTGGCCACATGTGGTGTTATTTACATGGGGTAGGGAAGAAAAAGACTACATCTTTGTGAAATCTTGAGCTGGGAGAAGAGAGAGACACAGGCAGAATAGGGCAGGAATGTGCCCGTCTGAGAAAGCCATCCCAGCCCAGACTGTGGGAGGAATTAGCACAGGGCTCCCAGAGAGAAACACTGCTCAAAGCGATCTGCGAGGGTCTGCAACAAAGTCTTGTAATGGAAGAAATTGGACAGGCTTCTGGAATCAGTGCACGGAAGCTCTGCTACCAGCTGGGAGACTAATTTAGCTTCTGTTTTTTTCCCCTTCTCCCCATCCTCTCTCCTTCTCTCTTTGAATAGGAGAGCCAATGCAGCCAAGAGCTCAGCTCCTGCCAGATTGTACAGGCTCGGATGGGGCAGGCTGGGTCACTCAGTGGAGGAGTAAACATCAGGGAAAGCTGAAAGGGCTTTCTTAGGCTGTGCTTGAGCTAAAATGCCGAAGAGCACAGGAAGCACTTGGAATCCCCAACTGGGGGACTACGTGTTGGGAAGCTGAGCAGCCCAAGGACTGCTCTAAATCCCACAGCAGCCATGGCAGTATATGAAAACAGAGACAGGCAGGGGCTCAAGCTGGCAAGTGCTCTGTCGTCTTCCCGCTGCTTAGCACAGCAGTACTCTGCTCCTTGACTGGTGCCCAGCAGCAGCATAGCACTTTTGTCATCCCCAGTACAACCAATCTCTTTCCAACACAGCCCGTGTCAGTACCCTGACGTGCTTGAGGAGAGATGCTGTGCCAGTGGAGGTGCCATCTTTTGGAATAAGATGTAAAACCAACCGTCTGACAGCCTGGACTATAAAAGTTCCCTTAGCAGCTTCTGCCAGTGTTATCTTCCTCCCTCAGCCAAATTCCAGGTTAGAAACTGAACAAAGCAGTAGTGATGAGCTGCCAGTATTTTAATGAGCAGTTCCCACAGACACTTTCCTACCTCTGCTTGTGATGAAACTCCGCAGAGCAGGTGCACGTGTGTGCTCCCAGAAAGGGAGCTGTATTTACTTCGCACTTGTTCAAACAGCAGCAGTTACAAAAATCCTCTCTCATAACCATCACTCAAGCAGGGAAGTGGCTTATTTGGCAAGGAAATTGTCATCAAGAGCAGTTTGCTGGAGATGTTTACACTGTGTTTCTGAGGGTATAATGAGTGTGCTGATAAGATAGTGCAGGAACTAGCCGACTTGAACGAGCGGGGAATATGTTGATGGAGAAGCTGCTAGCTGTATTCTGCAAGGCATTTGGGAAATACCCTGCTGGCACCCTATAGAGACAACTGCATATTCTCTTAAGCATTTATTTCAGGCTGCTTCGGGATAAGGTCTTTCTAGGACAGAAAAGCAAGTCTGCGAGAGCTGAGATTTCCTGTATCATGCTTTTCTCCCACAGCAAGGAAGCTGGGGTGTTTTCCTTGCTATAAAACCAACCATCCTTTCCCAGCATCTGGAGCATTCCAGTAGGGAGTAGGAGAAGAGGAGGTACGGGCAAACCTCCGAGGAGCTCTTGGTACCTGCTGACAATTAATCATGAAAACACTCACCCCAGCAGCCCCGCTCGGGACCCTGCGGACCAGGCATTGACCAGGGGAGCAGTGCAAGGGGGGAGCTGGCTCCAGCACAGGCTGATTTTCTTTGCTGCTTCTGTGGGCCAGGCTCAGCAGCTCTTCTGCACCCCCGGGCTGGCTGTTTTTCACTGCCAGTGGATTTACCTTCCTAGCAGAGCACAAAAAAACCCAGGAAGATTATACTCAGTAAAGCTCCAGCCCTGACCTCCGTCCCTGACCTTCCTCCTCCCTCCCACCAACACCTCCAGGGACATCAGGGACCGATCCATCCCGCCGGGATGCGAACCTGGGCAGGTCCAAGCATCCACCCCGCCGCCAAAGATGGGGTCTTGAGATAACATCTCCCTTCCCCTGCTCATCCCCAGGCAGGACAGGCTGCTGGGGGGGTGGGTGGGTGGGGGCTGGCCCGACCTCTCCGGAGGGGGATTTTCCAGCATGCCCACCTTTTTGGAGGCCCCTTTCCCCGCGGGGGCTCCCGACAACCGTGTGCGGGCCACCGAGGACACCTAGTGGCTGGCGAGCCGTGCCGGGCTGCCCTCGCCCCGCAGCACCGGGCCCGGCGGGCTGCCCTAAGGATGCTCGCCCCATCACTGGCCGGGGTTGGGAGCAGCGGGGACCGAGTGAGCTTCTCTCTCTGAGCTCCCCTCTCCACATTTAGTGCTCGCACACAAGCCCCAGAGCCATGGAAATTGCCCGGTCCCATAGCATGGAGGGGAAAAGTGGGGCTCAGCGCCTGTGGCACCCTCCTCGCACAAGCAGGCTGTGTGGGAGAGCATTCGAACAGGACAGTGTGTGGGCACATGGATGCAGAAGGTCAGCGAGGAGGAGTAAGCACCTCCTGCGTACTCCCAAACTGGACTTCCACATCCCGCCAGCATGGGGCAGGGGACCAGCAGGATAAGGGGGGCTGGGCTGGGATGCTGGGGGAGGCTTGGAGATGTGGCATAGGGGAGGGGGAGATTTGGGTGGCCAGTAGGGCTGCACTGGCTAGCCTGGGGTCTCCCCCCACCACTGGGATGCTCAGAGAGCCCTGCCCTGTGAAAAACTTGCTAAAAGTCAAGGGAGGGACCTCACCAGTCACTGTCTCATATTCCCTTGCTGCATGGGCAAGATCTGAACACTGAGCACAGAAGGGCTCAAGTAAGAGATGCGAGAACCTTCCAGCAATCCCCAACAGACCTTCACCCATCAGAAACACCCCTTTTTTACAAATCAGCTGCTCTTCAGCTGGGTGGTGAGCGCTGCGTGCTCTCCTCAGCAAGACTGAGGGTGTCCCTTCGTGTGTGCCCACACGTACACGCTGCCTCTTGCCCCTTTCTGCTGCCACAGGACCAAGGTCTCCAGGGCAGGTACAAGCAAGTGGGTGAGGGCAACCCCCTGCTGCCCCCTCCCTTTTCTGTAGTGGCAGAGGTGGCCCTGGGTGGCAACGCGTCCTCCCCGACATGGGGAACTCACCCCAAAATGCTGTCCCAGCCAGCCCAGAAGGCAGGGCCATCGGTGCCAGGGCGAAGGGAGCGTGAGGCGAGGGGCGAGCGTGCCCTTTCCTGCACCAGGAGAGAGCTGCAGCTGCCCCAGGCCTGCAGCTTTCTCACCCAATCTTCCTCCACCCCCTTGGCTTTCCTTTTTTGGGTGCCAGCCAGCCCCATGACGCTACGTGAGGCTGCGTTTGGGCTTGACGGAGCCTCAAACTTCAATGCAATTAATGTAATAAAGGCCAGCAGCCTTTATGGCGCATGCGCGGAGCCAGCAGGGACGGCTCGCTGAGCTGCCCAAGCTCCAGGTGTTCCCTGCCCATGCACAAGGAGCAGCATCCCTTCTCCACTCCCTGGCATTCCTGCGGCCTGCGGAGCTGCAGTGCCAGCACACCAGGGCTGCCTGGGAATCTCCCCCACTATTTTACCCTCTTTCACAACTATACCACCAACGAGGAGGCCAAATCCTGCCTCTCTGCCAGCAGCTCGCTGCTGGAGGAGCAGGCTCTGCCAGGAGGCAGCGAGGTGGGGAGGCAGGAACACCACGAGGCTTTTGAGCCCTCCGGGTGCTGGGCGATTTCCAGAGCTCACATGCAGCTGCAAAAGAGTTCTCCAGCCCGACCTGCCGTCCTGTTCTGCGGGGCCAGCAGGTGGCCATAGTGACAGAGCTGGCTGGCACGCAGGGAGCATGGCAGATGCCTCGGGCTGTGCCCCTTGCTGCTGCTGCCGGTGTCCACCCTGCTACCCTGCACCTTATTATGGGCACTTAACTCACCACATAAGTGACAGAGCTGCCACCGAGTCCGGAGGAGAGCTCCACCGCTAGCCACACAGAAAGCCCTGCCCTGGGGAGGAAGGTGAGAGGATGGGATGGACAGGCAGGCACCCATGGACAAGGATGCAGCGGGTGGCCATGCCTGGGTTGCCAAGAAGCCCATTCTCTCCTCTGACCTGGAGTTAAGTCCTGCTGTGGGGGTTTCTTTCTTGAGCTGGAGAACCCTTCCGAGGTTAGTTTTGCTGGGTGGGGGTGGAGAGGGGAACAGCTTTTTCTGCCACCAGGCCCACGGAGGAGCGAGGCAATGAGGCCCCAGTGGGGTTGGCAGGGAGATGGAGGCCGGTTACAGGGAGGTGTGAGAGGGATTGAGGGTGCAGGTCAGGATGCTCCTGCAAAGAGGCAGGAGCGAGGACAGAGAGTGGCAATAGCAGGATGAGAGGCGAAGCCTGAGCTCCTGCCATTTAGCAGCAGGGCTTGGGAGAAGGTGTAAACAGGTGCTGAAGGACTGTGAGCTCAGCGCCGGTGGCGTAAGAGCTACCGCAAATCAGCCTGTCCCCAGATCCTTTCCAAGGCAAACATCAGACATTTTCCATCAGACACGGCTCTCCTTGGATGCCAAATTTCACTCCCATTTCTGCAAGCCGGGGCCAGTGTCCACATGCTCCTGCTGAATTGCAGATCCCTTCCCAAGCCCCAAACACGGAGCAGCCCTTGACAGGAGCGTATAAGGGACCTGGGAAGACAAGTTGTGCCAAGGACTGCCTGCCCCCTGCTCCCACCTCCACCTGAACGCCAGCAACCAAAACACAGGCTCTGTGCTGCTGCCCAGAGCAAAGCAGCCTTGCTGTCCTTCCCTGCAGCTTGCTGATCCTGTTGTTTTCACCAGGAGAAGGGGATGGCGTGACACAGTTGTTTCCCAGGCAGCTGCCACCACCCTAAAACCAGAGGGTGGGATTTGGCTGCAGAGGGATAATGCTGACCAAGGGCGAGCAAGCCCAGGCAAGGCATGCAACAGAGCGCTGCTCCTCATGAGTAAGAGTGGTGGATGCTAACCCTCCTCGAGGTCTGGTCCTGACCCTCGCCCTGCCTCGGCTCTGCCAAGTTACCCTGTATTTATGGCAGTCAGTAAGGGAGGCTCAGGCCCCAAGTTCACTCTCCTATCTAGGCTTTACATTTACTCTCACAGAATTATTCCCCTTTTCTTTTCTCAGTGTTTTCCCTCCTCTCTGTCTCTCCCCTTCACCTCTTAGCACATTTGTCTTCTGCTGTCCTATTAATTTCTAGAGGAAGGGAAGAGGGGAGTAAATTGAGACGCACGCACGCGCGCACACTGGATATTTGTCTTGCTCAGTCACAGAGTGAATAAGCGTCCTTGTTTCAACATGTTTTCCCATTTAACTTCCCAGGGGCTTTTCAGAGCAAGAATTCCTCTGAACAACCAGACACAAGAGCTGAGCTCACAGTCATTTGCTGCGCGTGGTGGCCTCATTCCTCAGGCTTCCCCTCCCGGTCCTGCACTCCGATTTCCAGGAACCCCACAATGACACAGACCGGGGCCCACCCACCGCCTCCCCTAAAGCCTCCGGGTGGGCAGGGAAGCCCAGCAGGGTCAGGCTGCAGCTCCCCAGGCGCTGAGTTGTCTCCTGGCATGATGGAGCAGCAGCCCTTGTGCAGGCAAAACCTCCGATGGAGGTTTCTGTGCAGGGCAGAAGCCTTGGGCAGCCGAGACCTTGCCTGCTGAGGTTCCTCCACAGCTGTGGGACTGCTCGGACCAGACCTGGCTCCCTGTCCCTCTAAGCAACTTCCCTGCAGGGGGGCCCACCTCAGGAGGCTGAACCTTCAGCAGAGAGAGCCCACTTGAGACACTGAGGCTCTTGCAAGAGATGAAGAAAGATTTGGGGGAGATGGCACTGGTTCCGAGCAAGGAACATGCTGACCAGAGCTACGGATGATCCCACAAGCTTGCCCTCACCCCCAAGCCCCTCACCAGTACCTGGTGCAGGACCATGAACAAACACAGTATAAGGGGAGGAAGCACCTACCCCTTCCTCTGTCCCACCTGAGACACGCTCTCAGGCCAGTGGGTGAACCGTGGCAAGGGGCTGGAAACAGATGACCTTTAAGGTCCCTTGCAGCTCTAACCATTCTATGATTCTATGCTGGGCTGCTTGGTAGCCACATGGGCCTGGATGTCCTGTGAGGAACAGAGCCACAGTTTCTGTCCCCAGGGCAGGCCAGGGCAAGGAGTGCTCCTCCGTGCACCAGCTCTCCATGCCTGGAGGGAAGCTTGGCTTGATATTGCCAAATCCAGAGGATTTCAGAGCAGCTTGTGTCCTAGGGAGACTCTATTAATAGCTCCCTGTCCTTTTTCTTCTTTCCCTGTCTGTCCTTGTTCTGCTCTTCTTTATCCATCTACGTTTCCCCTCTTTCTCTCTACCTGCCTCCTCCAGGCTTGGCACTGTGAGTCACACCTCGTCCCATCAGCTTCACTTGTTTTCACCCCCAGACCTCACCAGGGAGCTGGGACCTTGACCTCCCAAAGGCAGAGAGTACACGCTCACAGGGAATCTGGGCAACAGCTACCGACATAGGGGAGCACGGGTGCTTGGAGGGGGGGATTGCAGAGAAGGGGATGACCTTTAGAAAGAGACTAAGGAAGAGCAAGTAGTGATGCTCCTTATAACCACCTTTTGTGATCCCTCGCCAAATGCAGAGCTCCTTCCAGCTCATTTAGCACAGAGCCTCCAGACTCAGCTGTGCAATGCCAAACCTGCCTATAGCAGACAATGTGGACTTGTCAAGTCTCTCCCATTGCAAATAAACCCCTTACCAGTAGTACTCGCAACCTTTCCCCAACCTGGGCTCCATCCCACAGCACCTCTCTCCCAGTCTAGAAGCCCAGATAGCTATATGACAAGCTCAATCAGCAGAGCTCTTCAGAGGGAGATAAACTGGCCCTCTGCTCAGGGTGGACAGGATGGCACAGAAGCCCTGCCCCAGATGTGCCCTAGGAGCCTTTCCCATCTGTGCCAGAAACCTCCTCAGTGGCTCAGCTGCTGGAACTGTATCTCATCGATAAGTAAAACAGGCTCCAGAGGGGAAACAAGATTTTAAGTAATGGAGCAGGGACACAAAAGTCCCTCTTAGGGGATTTCCAGTCTCTGCTTTTAGCTTGCTGGAAAACCAATGTTTTTCTACTTTGGCAGGCCTTAGTTTCCTGAGGCATGAGATAGAGATGGCATTCCCCTGCCTTGTGGTGTTTGACACAGGGCATATTTTGCTGAGATGCAACCCTATAGAGAATTAGGCCTGACCCGCTGCTGGGGACAATAGCAAATTATGCTGAAAGTTATAATTTCCAAGCATCAGAGAAAAAAGAGCATCCTCACAGAAGAGTACACAAAGAGATCTGGGGGCATTAGACCCATGCTAGCACCTATACTCCAGGACCAAATCTTTTTCTGGAAGGAATAGAATCTGCTGCAGCTATCCAGATACCAATAAATTCATTTCTGCCAGCTGCAAATCAGGGAATATTTTATTACTTCTTCTACAGCCCCCCAAACCATAAGATTATATGAACTGTTAATTTTACGTTAATAATATCTATCTGTTCTAGTATGCTTTGCTTCTGAAGATTATCAATGGGTTGGAGCAGAACAAGAACAGAACCACAATCTCTCAAGTTCGCATCGGGAACCATTCACAAAATCACGTCACTGAGGCTGACTTGAAAACTGCCAGAGACCATGCTCCAAGGAAGCCAAAAGAGAGTATGCTATCCTACAGCAGAAGGTAAAAACCTCCAGTGGTCCTTGCCAATCCGACTAAAGAATATTCCTGATCCCAAATTTGGAGATCATGTTTTAGTGCTGAGCAGACACCTGAGAGGTGCAACCAGCTCCACCCAACTTCCCCATCTCAGGTTGTGCCAATCTCTAATGCATGAAAAGGAGGTGGAAAAGAAAACAAAAACTCAAAACCAATGACACAGAAACCAAGTTAATCATCAAAGAGGGGAAAAAAAAATTCCTTCCTGGCCTCTACAGGCAACCAGCAGAAGCCTTGAAACACAGGCTTAATTAATTAATTAAAAACAATATGAACATGGTGCAACAAGTCTTGTAAGCACATTGAAGGCGTGCAATATCATCCATACACTGTTATGCAATGTGTTGATGACTGTAGCAAGCTCATCATGAATCCAGCTCGGGTCTTGGTGCCCAAGACTCTGTTTCAAAGGCCATCCCTGAACTCTGCTCTTGTGATGTCTAGAAATCATTTTCTAATTTCTAGCTATATTGTTTAATGAACAAGTTTACCCTACTTGATCTAGCACTGGCACTGTCCTTTAATTCAAATAGATTTCCCTCTTTAGCTGGTATTCCCTTTCCTCTCCTCCACATGAATTTAATGCTGAGTAGTCATTTTCCCCTTCAGCCTTTTCAAAGATGAAGACTCAGCATAACCACTAGAAAGGGGTCCTCCCCCAGGCAGCACATATCCTCCAGTAAATGCCCTTGTCCAGTCACACACCCTCTCACTCCTTCAGTGAATCACCCTCCTTCTGCACGCTCACCGAGTATCGTTGTTACACAACAGGCATTTATATCCTACCTGTAACTTGTTCCACTAATTAAGATTCCCCATGGTCCAGCTCATAGCCTGCAGGCCTGATTTAAGCCCTGGGAAGCTTGTGTTTGACCTGCCACGGTACCCTGGAGGGGCTATTCAGATGCTCACACTACCCTAAAAAATCCAAGTCCTTGTATCCGAAACCAGGTCCCGACCATCTCCAGCGAGGTCTTACTGCAGCATGCCCCCTAACGTGAAAAGCACCCCCCAAATAACTGGATCCTACTGGATCAGTTTTCCTTCCTTTCATCATCTACTCGGAGACACACAGCTGGTTATCACACGGAGGTGGTGGGCTCCAATTGTCACAAATATCTGAACTTAAGTTTATGCCATATAAGTTGAGTCTATCTCGTATAAACCACAGTTCTGAGAGTATCTGTAGCTCTGCTTTAAGCACACCTGCAGCATTGTTTTTTCCCCTCTGCCAGGATGGCTCTACAGATCTATCCGGATGCACTGCGGAGTGAATCTGATACACGTGAACACGACACGATGCCTTGAACTCGTTCTGCCTGCTCTGCTGTTAACACGAGGAGCTGGGTAACGTGTGACCATTGCTCAATGGTGTCTACATGCTCAATCGACTGATCTCCTCTGCTCTCCGTGGAGCAGGAGCAGCCTGCGTGCACTTCAGAGCAACATCTTCCGAGCTGTCGACTTGTTTTATATGAAGGTGCAAGAAATGAGAAAGGACTGAAAATATGTAGGATGTGAAAGGGAGCGTGGATTCGTGGGTAGAGCACGGAGGAGGCAATTAGCAGACAGGTTCCCTGCTCCTAGTTTGGTTGGAGTTGTTGTGAGAACCGGGGCCAGTGAATCATGGGCTGGTTGATCTAATTCTCTATGACTCTCCCGTGACTTCATCGGTCATTGGTGTTTGAAACTCTGCTCTGGAGCCTGTCTAAAGGAGTGCCCCAGGGTTGGCCTAACTGTTTCTATTCTGTTTAGTTTGAAATGGACCCAATTTTTTCACTTTTTCCATCCTGGAGAAATTTATTTTTTTTAAGGTACCTACCCACAAAGATTTTTGTCCAGCACGTTGCACTGTAGAAACACTTTAGTACAAGCAAACTTCCTGGTGTATGTACAATGAAAAAAATGATGTTCAAAACAAGAACAAGAGCATCATGGAATATTAAAAAAAAAGTCAGGGATTTAGAGGGGTCACAACCATAAAAAATAAGAGACTCAGCAAGCAAAAAGGCTGCATAGCTATTTCAGAAAAAGTTTTACCTTTGCTGAACATTTTCAGTCAGTTCCACGGTACGTGCCTCAGTTTCCCTAATTGCTACATGGGGTTAGCAATCCAGACCTATTTTGCAAAGGTGTTGTCAAGTTTAATTTGTGAACCTTTGAAAAGCGCCCCGAGTTTTTCAGATGAAAGGCACTGCAGATGCCAAACGTGGGTGTGTGCTCTGAGTCAGAGGCACAGACATGGGCATATTGTGCGATCGGCTTGACGCAGTGCACTAGATAGGAGACAGTTGTCCTCTGCAGGAAACGTAGGGATGGCTGCTGCAAAAATCACAGATGATGCTTACACAAGTGTGAACTCATGCTACAGAAATCGGGAGCCACCCTCCTGGGAGGTGCAAAGATAAAGCCTGCAATAAAGAGACATCCAGTCTGTACTTTACTTTGGCTCCTACATTGCCTGAAATACATGTGTGCGCACAAGTCTTCTAAATATGGTTGGGCACCGAAGCACAAATTGTCTAAGAAACTACCCTTTAACTAGCAAACTGCCCTTTAACTCCAGTAGTCCACCTGGGATTCCATTAGCCAGCACTGGTGGTGGTTATGAGCACCAAGAAGACGGTCTGCCCCTCAAGTTTCAGATGGGTATGAAGAGTAGGTTTTCCAGGAAAGGCCAGAAATAACAAGAGAGAGGTGCGCCCCATCTGCAAACAATTTTTTGGCACAAAAAAGACATGATGAGGTGTGATGAGGCGCAGAGAGATGTTGAGGAAAAGAGTGGGCACAGCTGCAGTCCCAGGACATGTGGCAGCAGGGGGGATGCATTTTAGCTCTTGTTGGTGACACTTGCCATGGGCGTGCTGTGGTTTCACAGGTGTCTGCAAGCAGGACATACCCAAGGCACTAATGCCAGGCATATGGGATGTTGTGAGAGTGAGCTGAGGTTTAGAGGGGACCCCTGGAAGTGGCATTACGTAGAAGTGACTGGCAGCAGCAGGGAATGTTCCCGAGGCATGTGCGAGTGACGTCCTTCCTTTCTTCTGCAGAATCAAGGGAGGTTCAGCCCAAACTACTAGCAAACAGATTCCTTTTCAAGAAAACCAGTTTGTACTTGGCTCCATTAGTCGGTACGTGTGCATCCGACACACAAGATTTATAAGCTGAGGATGCTCCAAAATTAAGCAGCAAGGACAGATGCCATTCAAAAGCCAAAGCAGAACTTGCAGCTTTATGGAGCACGCCAACTGTCACAAGGGCTGACAACAGAGTCTGCCATGGCATTAGATGATAGACATTGCAATGTCTTCCATATCAAGCCTAGCCATACTTCACCAGTATGGCTGGCATCAGGAATTATTGAAAGGTGCCTGTCTTGTACTTGCCTCTGTGTGGACAGGAGAACCAATAATAAACCTCCACCCAAGCCGAGTTACTCCTAAATCAGCCTGGAATAGCTGGATTAAACTCTAAGTAAATAAATAGCTGGAGTAAATAAAAGGTCATTTACTCTGGATTTGCATCAGTAAAACCAAGATGAAAAAAAAATCAGTCCTTAATCTTTTGATTGCCTTACATACTCCAAAATCTTAAAGTGTGAGGAAAAGAGAAATCCCACATCCTTCCAAGTTAGACCGCTTTCATATAGATGTTTTTCATTTCTTAAGTATTTGTGCTAGCTTGGAAAAGCTCTGCTGAGTCTTTTCTGTACACGTGAGAACAGGCACCTCCACCCTCCAGTATGTTTAATTACTTGGAGATGTATTGGACTGTTGATGTAAAGATCAGCTCGGCCCAGGAAGCCAAGGGGAAAGAAATATGTCATTCAATCTCTTTCTTTTATGAGATTTGTTTTTAAAAAATAACACTGCCCTTTCCTATGCCAAAGAATGACTTCTGACTCACGAAAGACTATGGTCCTATTAATAAAAAACCTGTCCATTAGAAATTACTGCAAAAGGCATGGCCTTTCCTAACAACTATTATCCAAAGAAACCCTGTATACTGAATCATTTCTCATATATAGAGAGCCATAACAACACACAGGCAGTTAGAGGGGCTAGATCTATGAGCCAGGGGTCCCAACTGCATTTCAGAAAAGAAATAAAAATTATTTCCTTTTCTCTCATTTTGCACAGCCAGAGAGACTGTATCTGTAAGACAGGCACTTCCCGGCCATCTCATTCTCATGTCAGACCCAAAATGTATACTGTTCCTCGTTTGAGCTGTACCTCTATTTCCTCCACACCTGAAAAAGAGCTGCAAAATACAGACCTGGATTTTTCCTCCATTACTTAAGACACAGCAAACTGGGATTTTGTTATGAATTTCTAATGAGAATTTTTTACAGGCTAAAAATCACATTCTCCAGCAACACCACCATTGCATTCTGTGAAAATTAAATTAAGCCATGGTTCATTTACACCCTGGGCATTAATCTCAGAGCAATCTCACTGAAATTCAGAGCATAATCTATGCTAAATAGATAAGATACGAGTGGAAGACCAACTTCCTTCTTTTGAAGTTGATGGAATTCACCAGTACTTATAAAGGGTCTTTTTCTTCTGAAATCTGTGATTCCAACAAGCTGAACATTTCCCAGAAATACAGCTACTGGAGGCAGATCTATTTTTAACACTCTCTGTTCTTTTTTCTTGCAAGAAATATTTGGCCATCTAGCTGTAAAATATTTCCTCTTTCAAGTATGCTACAGGTATGTCTCTCAGTTCAGTGAACATTTATAGGAAGAGCTACAGAAGATACCTGAACCCTTATCTCAGTGAGAACATGCAATGAAATAGGTAATGGGGGTTTTATTCTGCTAGTCACATCAGTGGACATCACATGGCCTGTGGGAAAAACAGCACTAGCCAATTTTTCCTTCAGGTCAGCTGTGTTCTTCTGATACATGGTTGGGCTATTTCTAGGACCAGATGGATGGGCCTTGCACAAACCCAACATCAAAATCAAAATAAAGATAACAGGGTCTTTTAAACCCACTATTATCCGTATGTTTCCCCTTCCTATCCTACTGAATACAGTAAGCCCTCAGGGGAACCCAGTTTAAGAATGCTTTATTTTAGGCTTTCATTTTAATTACAGCCATAATTATTTTTGTGCGTATGACCCAGTTAACAAACCCATCTTCAACATCTCATGGTCTCTCCGACCCTGCCCATCTCTGCAAGGAGGTAACCTCAGCTCCTGGTTACAACAATGAGCAAAATTATTTTTGAAACAAGCGGTCGAACTGGTTGCTACATCCTAATGAAAATGATTTTTTTGAAAAAAAAAAAAACAAAACCCCAACACATTTCTATGTATATAAACAGCCCTTCCTCTCAAACCTGGTTAGACAAGAATGTTTCTGGGTGTGGACTGCCTTGTATAATTAACTGCACAGCTGTAGCTTCTGATCCCTCCTAACGTCTGGTTCTTTCTTTCTCCCTGCGTCTACCTAGCAGAATCCAGGCGCTCTCCTCCTCCTCGCAGGAGCCCCAGGTGCGTCACTTGGGCAGAAACTTTCCTGCATTCCACCGTCATTCCTTGCTGAGACAACGACCAGGCAGACGTACCCGCTTTCTAGAGGGCTGAGAGACAGGAACTGGAGGAGAGACTGAGCAGTGAAACCAATTCACCCTGTTTAGACGATGGAAACGGGGAGCGCAGCAAGGACAAATGGTACCACTGGGAAGCCAGAGGATGTGAAGAGTCCATCTGCCCCCAAAAAAGAAGAAGAAGCGAAGAAGACCACAAATCCTGGTGGAGGAGAGAAGGAACCTATGAAGGGCACTGGCAGTCCTTCTTTGGAGACAGGGCAAATCAAGAGCTCCCTCTTCTCTGGCAGTGACTGGAAGAGGCCCATCATTCAGTTTGTGGAGTCATCTGATGAGAAGAGATCGACCTACTTCAGCATGGATTCGGCAGATTCAAAGAAGATGCAATATGCCAGCGGACAGATAGGAGACATGAGGAGACCACCCCTCTCCTTTGCAGAGAAAGGCGATCTCAGGAAGTCCCTCTTCTCCTTGGATTCCAAAAAGAGCTTCCTGCCTAGTGAAGGGGAAGGGAGGAAGTCATTGTTCTCTGGGGGGCAGATGGGGGACCTGAAGAAAACTTCTCTTCCTTTGGTGGAGACAGGGGACCTGAGAAGATCCACCTTCAACAAGCCTGACAGAGCGGCTGGGTCACGGCCCAGGGTGAAGCTTGAGGATGTTCTGTGTGATTCCTGCATCGATAATAAGCAAAAGGCCGTGAAGTCCTGCTTGGTATGCCAGGCTTCCTTCTGCGAGCTGCACCTCAAGCCCCACCTGGAGGGAGCAGCTTTCCGGGACCACCAGCTCCTGGATCCCATCAGGGACTTTGAAGCAAGAAAATGCCCTGTGCATGGGAAGACCATGGAGCTGTTCTGTCAGACAGACCAGATGTGCATCTGCTACCTCTGCATGTTCCAGGAGCACAAGAACCACAGCACAGTGACAGTGGAGATCGAGAAAGCGGGAAAAGAGGTAATGCTCTTTTTATTGCACATTCCCAATCTTTCCAATGGTCCTCAATAATTACACCTCAGTTCTTGCTCTCCAGCCTACAGTCTCTCCTAAAATCATGTTTGCGATGTAATTCTGGGATGCAGGGGTTGTGGATGGGAAGCGTTCAGGGGAGAACTGAGGTAGCCTGGGTTCTGCTGTGATAGGATTGTCATTCTCCAAATGGCTGGTTAGAGCAGCACAGCACTGGTGTCGTGCAGCAGAATGGGTTGGGGAGGTCGGGGGGTGAGGGGTGGAGAATTCGGTTTCCACCACTGACTTTCAGCAGAAGCTGAATCAAAGCCCTGCTTTTCTAAGTTTTCAAAAAACTGCCTCGAGTTTTGACAGTGTTTGTTTAGTGTTACCCACAGCCAGAAAGGTGGGGCACTGCTCAAGTTCAGGACCTCCAGAGTACAGGTAGATCAGTGGCTGCCCAAGTTACTAGTGGCTGCTGGGTTACCATTGAAAATTGCCATCTCGGCTACTTAGAGCGAGATTATGGCTTTTTGTTTTTCTTTTCTGTTACGGATATAATAGTGTAAAGCCCCACCTATGGGAAGATTCTTTTGAAGCTTCAATGAAGAAAAACTGCTGGTGCAAACACAAAACATTATCATTTCCCCTGAAGTGTTACTACAATAGGTTCAGAGGACGGACATCTAAGGAGATGAGGGTGGTATGAAAAAGTGCTCACTCTAATGGAAAGTCTTCCACCTTTGTTTGGTTAAAGCCTCATGCTGTTTGCTTTCTGGGTGGATGTATGATTATTCCACCAGCTCTAGTCAAGATCAGGGTCTCACCATGTTCAGTCCTGCACAACCCCATACTAAGAGCATGTTCTGGCCTAGAGCCCTTCTGATCTAAGCAGACAGACCAGGAGAGATTACAGAAAAGAGACCCATGAAACAGTAATGCAAAACAACTTGCCTAGAGTCACACAGACAGTCTGTGGCAGAAACTGGAAGGGCACTAAGATCTGCTAAATCCCTGTCTTGAGCACAGCCCAAGCCAGCTCTCTGATGTGGTGAACAGACAAATACAAGTACTCTCCGTTGGAAAATTTTGAGTTACTCTTAACTTGGAAGAACCATTTAACTCTTTCTAATCTGCTGAAAGAACATTTATCTAGAGCTTCTCTCTGTCTTCCTGTACAAATGTCTGATCTTTTCTTGCAATGTCATCTCCAGCTTGCAGCCTTGCTGAAACCAGACAAGGTTTCTTCCATCTCTTAGAGAGTTTTTCTTAAAGAAATTCCTGCAGGGCTCCCCAGCCTGTTGTTTGTTTCATAATTGCTTGTTCTGGTGTTTTTGATGTCAGCTCTGAACATAGCATATGCCTAACTCTTACAAAGCTGTGTCTAGTGTCTGCCAGGTTGTCCAATCCGTCTTAGATATTTCTACTGAAAAGAGGTTAGCAGTTGCTCCCTGAGGAAGCAAAGTCTTCTTCCTGTGGTTGGATGGATCTAGGACATCTTGCTTTTAGAGGAAACCATAGCTGGGCTGAAAAGACTTTACCTAAGGTTTAAATTGTGTTGGATTTCTTTCATAGAGTCCTTGTGCCTCTGTTGTTAGCTCCATGTTTTAGTTCCCATACTGTCCCCTGTACTGTTTCTGCTGCTGCTAAGCCTAAAGGATTTAGGGCTTTATCAATATGAATCATACACATGTGCAAGTTTCTCCTCACAACGAGTTTTGATCATGTTGTAACTTGAGTGAGTATTCACTCAGACAAAAACAATTACCAGAATAGCTGTTGCTTACAAATGTTTACTCCTAGCCCCCATTTATTAACCATTGGTGGAGCCTTAGCAAGAACCACAAAAAGGAATGAACATTTCCAAGGCCCTTGTGTGCACCACCTATTCTTTTCAAGTCTTGCAAATCAGCTGAGCTGGAATATGACCACAAATTGGAAGAGTGGCAAAGTGTGGCTGGTGCTGCTGGCCTTTGTGGACAGAATAAGCAAAAAACCCACATCAGGTTAACCCCATCCCTGGCCCGTTTTCACAGCTTGGCTTCCAAGCAGCTCCAGGGTAGCTTTACTGCCTCTAAATTTGCTAACTATGCCACTGGACTGGTGACCAGAATACAGCTGTTTCCAGACAGACCCTTTCACATAGTGTTGGTTATAAAGGAACAACTGGTTTATCTGCAAGGATTTGCCAGTCCTTGGCTACACTGTGACTCCAAACCTGGAGAGGATTCCAGCAGAACTGGGCAGGGGGAATTCTGTGCTGTGCTTTGGCCTGACTGTCAGTCTGGGTGCTCAGCAATACACAGGCACAAAACTGTCACGTAAGAAGGTGCAATATTCTTGGTTTAGGTACATCTATTCCTTTTGTGTTGCAGAATTAATGCAGGCTACCGTCTCTTTCATTAGTTTATCTTGTTTATCTTTGCTATAGCCCTGTAGGGAAGAGAGGTTCTGTACTTCAGTGTTGGGAAAGCAAGGGAGAGCTTAAGATCCTTCTGTAGAATTAGGTAACTCTGCTTGCTCCACAAAGCAGACACAGACAGTACAGCTTGAGAGAAGAACGCAAGCAAGCCAGTATATAGACACCTACTGGTTAGAGCATTTGAGCAAGCAGTGGAAAGCCGGAGATCTCTCTTGTCTGTGGAAGAGAGGAAGAAAACAGCAGCATCTTCCACTTTTCAGGAGCCTGGGGTGAGAATCAGTCATCTCCCTTTTCCTGGTGTGCTGCTGAGCAGGCAAGAGTGAAAGGCACAGGGGGTGCAACGGAGACAACTTGGCAGGGAAAACAAGAGACATTTTTCCTGAGTTTCCACCCAGTGGTATTTGCGTATTTTACCCAGCAAACCTTTAATGCCTTCCCCAGATACACTTTGCATTAGTTTCCTGCTACAGATTTAAAGGAAAAGTAGCGGGAACCAGTACAAGAAACAACCAAGAAAAACTCTGCAAGGCTGGGTAATAACCACACACAGCTGTAAAGTAAGAATTGTCAATAGCTTCTTGTACACTCAAATAAACCCCTCTGGCCAGCTTGATTTATCAGCAGAACTAGAGCCCCCCTTTCAGACAGCATCCTTCATTTTGAAAGGGGATCCTTCATTCAAAACCTGTTTTACAGGCCTGTTCTCAAAATGAGACAACTTCACATATGCCTGCCAGTCACAGAGCTGTAAATAACCCAGCGTTACCATCCACCGCCAGCCCTAGTGCTCAGCATGTCAGGTCAGTTCTAGTGAAAAGCACTTTGATTTTTTTTTTTCTCTTTAATTCTTTACGTTTAAAGAAAAGTTCACGTTGTACAGCAGGTTTAAAGAGGCAGCAGAGGACTGCTGTGCAGAAACAGGAGCTGGGTGTTCCTCACTTCAACAAAGTGACTTTTAAAAGGGGGAGACTTCACAGAGTCTGAACTGGCCTTTGAAGTCAACCGTCCCCAGAGATGGATACAGAGGGATATTTCCATCTGAGCCCTCTCTGGGTTGCTTTCACCATCTGAATAGTGCGCCAACAAGAGTGTACCAACATGCCAGTGGAAGGATTTTTGGCCTGTCCCACTGAAGGAAGGGTAGGGCACGATGTGGCTGCTAGACCTTATCTACACCAGTTGTGGTTGTTCTGCGGACACTGCTTAAAATAGATGCTCTTTCCAAAGAGATGGTGCAGTTACAGGACGTTCTTCCTAAGCTGGGAGGCTGGGGAAGCTGTGCTGCACATCGTGATTGAGAGCAGACGTGCCTGTTTGCCTGCATTCTGCATTAATGCCTCTATGGCAGGGGAAAAGCCACTAGTTTTTAAGGAATTCTCTTCAGAGAGCCTTTTCCAGCCTCTGCTCATGCAGTGACCAGTGATATTTTTGCAGGATGGTGGCCAAGTCCCCAGAGACTGTAACCCACTGACACCCATACCTCAGCTTGACAAAAGCTTAGACAGAAAAATGTAATGGCAAAACAAGCAGAAACAACGTCTCAAAACCATTTTCTGATTTCTCAGCCATGTCATTTCCAATACAGGCCCTGTACTGGGACAACAAGTTTAAACACTTCTTCTCTAGCTTCATTATTGCATTTAGTTGCTGCTGTCAGGTAATTAGCATAGCTCTCCCAGGCTGGTGACACAGGGGTGTTCCCTGAATCAGGGACTGGGTTCCCAGAGCATTAAGACATGACGATGCTTGTATTGCTGCCTTGCAAAAATGAGTTGCATCATGATGCAAGACCCATAATCTCACATCTCTAGTCTTTTACAGCAGAAGGGCTGGGTTCAGTTGTGGATGTTTAGGTGTACACTGAACTTTCACTTCGGCCTCTTGACTGTCCTAATTAACTTAGACTGTAGTAGGGGATCCTCTCTGAGCTCAAAGACTCTCAGTGCCAACATTTCTCAACTTGCTATAGCCAAACCGAATGGTCTAAACCTGTATTTCCTAGATCTTCTTCCCTGTTACTGTTATTTCTGCACTGTAGGGACTCCCCCCACGATGGGTGGAGCTGCTATATTATCTTTTGCTTGGACTTTCTGAACCCCAGGTCTCACCCAAAGGGTTTGTTCTGGGTGGGTCTTCTCAAAAGCAGATCAGGGATTGCTGACCCTGGAAAATCTGAGAAATATGAAGAAAGCAAGAAGAGAAGTTTCTTCACAGGGGATGAAGCAGAGAAGTTGACTGTCCCTACTGGACACCCTACAGGAAATGTAACACTGGATATAAGAGGACAGCTAAAGCAGTTTCTAGCCAGTCCTAGACTGAACAGGGCCTTAAAACCAGCATGAAGTCTCCTTTGCTGACCCCCTTATGTTGTGATCCATGTCCAGATCACCCCTACTGAGCTCACCTCCTTGTGCCCATGTCACTAGTTCTTATACTATTCCATAGCCTCCCTGGAGCTCTATTTTAACATTTTTTTCTACGGTAAGACTAGTTTTAGTGTTTGTACTATCACGCAATGAAACACCTCCCTTCACCTCCCTTGCCCTTGCTGGTGTCTGTAGTAGTGTTTCCTTCTGCCCTCAGTATGGGCGTCTTAACCCAAGCCTAACCTGGATGACTGTGGTATTTGCATTCTGGCTATTGGAACTATCTCTGTAATTTCCATTTGCAAATCATAAATCTCACTCTAATTTGTAGTGTGGGTCTCCTCTTAAATAGTTGTTACATCCCATCCCAGACATCCCAGAGGCACCCAGACTACCTTTCTGGGTGAAGGGCTATTATAACTGCAACAAGCTGTTAAGAGTTACCTATCACTTTTGAGCAAGTATTAGTTTCCAAAATTCCTTTGAGACTCATCTTAATTAAGAAATACTATAAAAGTATAATAATGTTATCACTACCTTTGAGTCATCACCTGAAATTTTTTCCTGTTACTTTTCTTTTCAACTCCCTGGTGTTTGGGAGTGTTTACGTGGCTGTGAAAGGTCTTCTCAAAAAAAATCCCTCTAGTCCTTCTCTGTATGATTTCACTTCGATTCTTCTGATAAGTACCTCCTGATATTTAGGGATGAGGAGGGAAACAAGACCTCCCATTGCTCAGGAGATGTGCTTTATACTTTACTAACAATTAATACCATCTGGATGGAGCTCAAGGAAACAACTTGCATTATAGTGTAATTTCTCACACTGGTTACTGCAGTGCAGTGAATATCTGGATCTAAGATGCTTTTATCTCATTGCATTTCCCTGCTGTGCAAAGTTGGTTGCCCACCTTTGTGTCCTGATGCACAGGACATCTCACAGTGCACATGAGAATGGAAAAAAGCATGCATTGCTCAAAACCACTGTCTTGAAAACGTGAAAACTATAGGATCAAGTTTATCCTACAGAGTGAATTTTCTCATCTTGATATCCTTATGGTTCCCTGATGATCCTGTACCACAAATCCTTGTCTGTTCTGAACCCCTGTAGAATATAAACTTCAGCTCATGATATCATTCAGTTGGCTACTGAAGGCTATCAGGATGCATGGATAGTATTTAGAGGGCCAGTGCTCCCCTACCTCTCAACAAACAAGGACAATTACAATGTCAATGTGTGATGCAGCTCTTCTGGTATTGAGAGACCTTCAAGTACATTTGCCTTTTTTGTCCCCACTTTCTTCTGTTTTATAAGGCAATAAAACAACAATAAAATAATTTTCCCTATATAAATAGAGATTTTCTTAATTAGAACAACTAGAGTCAATGGCTCTCAGATGCAGCTGTGCTTGATTCAAGCTCAAGAGGATGTTCAGACACTACGGTGACTGGCACCAAGACAAGAGCCCTGTTGGGCTGATATCCTTGGTCTGAGCTGGTTGACAGCTTGTTGCCTGCTCTTCATTGTGTGATGCTGTTTTCTATTCCTTGAATGAAGAAATTGAAATTTTTGACACTCCCAGCCCGAGGGCAACTATGATTACAAGAAAATGCCCTGGTTTTCATGTTGTATTATGTTCTTGGATGGTTGGCAAAGCGGTGGGAACTTCACCTTGCGTTAGACCTCATTGTGTTAGTTGCTGTGGGGCTGGATTTATCCATCCCTCGTCTCCCCTGCCTCTATTGGGCAAAATGTAGGTGCTTTTGGGCAATACAACCATTTGCCAAAGGATCCCATGTGAAACAGCAGGTTTTCAGAACTTTTCTAATGTGACGTAGCTCATTTGAGGAACACAGGTAATTTCTGCCAATTCCTGAGCAGCTCTGGGGAAGAGTCCCACAGCCAGATTGCCTGTAGTTACAGTTGTGCCGTGACCAACCTCTACACACATGAAACACAGAAAGACCTTGAAACGCGTAAACAAAGGCTTTGTCATGATCATCTGGGCAGGGACGTGGCGAATGTGAACGACCCAGGGAGGGGTTGCCCAGAGTTAACGGCGCAAGGCATTGCTAAACGCCCTGGTCTGCTCCCGAGACACGGTGTGCACACCAGCCGGCGTGTCACACCAGAGCACGGCTGCTCGGCCCTCCACCGGCTCCAGGTTTATGGGCTGCCTCGCATGCAGTTGTCTGGTCTGAGCTTCTCTGGGAAGCCACTGCACAACAAAATGCAAATGAATCCCAGTGAAGTTGCTGATCTAAGCCAAGCATGGTTGACTACACCTCCTCCTTTTGTGTTTTTTTTTTTTATTATTTTTTTTCCAAGCATTCCCCAGCTTCATCATAACATGAAAGCTCTCAATTCAGAGCAAATTAATCCACAATCCTGTCTAAACAGAATTCCTGCCGGAGGCATCGTCCTCTTGTTGCAACACTCGTCAAACGTCATTCCGTAATTACATGAAAACTGTTATTGCTGCAGAGGCACACCCTGGGATGGGCCCTTCACTGCACACACAGCTGAATTTTGAAACAGGCCTCTTCTCCCTCCAGCTAATGACTGTAATGTGATTAAAAGCGGCACCATGACAGTAGCCTAGTAGGTGGGTGCTTCGGCTGCAGTCTTTGCTGAGGGAGCTGAATCTCTTGACCCAGCCAGAAGCTCTGGGATTTTGTCCAGTGTCAGCACATGATCTCCATTTCAAGCAGTGCCAGGAACCTGTACCTCCCAGCTATTATTGTTCAGGGCCAAATGCCTCAGTGGAAGCACAGCACCTCTTTGAAGTAGGCCACACTCAGCCCCAGCTCATGAGACTCCTTCTCTTTTCACAGGCTGAGCTCTCGCTGCAGAAAGAGCAACTGCAGCTGAAGATCATCGAGGTAGAAGATGAAATGGATAAGTGGCAGAAGGAGAGGGACCGTATCAAGGTGCGTATGGGAGCGTCTTTTAAGCGCACTTCTCTGCTTCTCCTGTACTCGTCACTGTCCACTCTCACATCCCTCTCATCCTTTTCTCAGTTTCTCTGACGTATCCAGCTCTTACTCACCCCATTCCTTACCCAGGCTCTATCTCATCACTCTCCAAACCTCACTCATGCCCAATCTTGGAAACAACAACTCCTCCTGAAGTCACCTTGCGACATACCGCGGGAGATCAAGAAGAGGCAGCCTTGTTACGAAATGACCCAAGGCACCTCCCTGTTTTGGGTCCCTTATAGCTCTTCAATCACCAGTGGCCAGGGCTGATTCGGAAACAAAAGTGTGCTGCTTTTATCCCTGCTAGACCACACGCAAAAATAAACTCCAGAAGGGCTCTGGATTGCCCAACCAGAGATAAGGAAACAGGAACAGATGCAGTTACACCAACAAACATCTTGTTTATAATGGAACAGCTTAGTTCCATACTGATACGGGGCTCCTTTATAATTCTTTCACCACGCTGAGGGTTAGAATAGAGTAATGGTGTTTTTTTTCTTTTCTTCATTTATACCCTGAATAGACCAGTGAAAACACTCTTTGGAGACACCCCAGAAAATTTGCATAGTATTAATAGGCAAAGTCGTTCTTCTCCCTTTTATGTGGTACACAGACATTGGCTTGCCAGTTCTGCTTTTTGTCTGCTTTATTATTATTATTATTACTGTTATTACTGTTATTATTATTATTGGAAATCTGACCTAGAAATTTAAACTCTGAATATAGGTACATCCACAGTCCTCCTGAGGAATGTTTCAGAGAGACCTAGGGGTCAGGTTTGTAAAAAGTGTTTCAGCACCTTTCATCCTTTGAAATGGTGGTCCTCGAATTCTTGAGGAGGCAGAACCATGGTTTATAAGGTTAATCAGTGTTTTTAAATATCACCTAAGAGTGCAGCTCATGAATTGAAATAAAATATATGCTCTTATAATCAGGAAGACGACATGCCCTGTAGAATACACGCACACAATTATCACAAGACCAAGTATTACTTCTCCTGGCACAACTTTTCTGATGCTAAGACGTACATACCTAGAGCCTCCATAGTCACAGTCTAAATGCTGAGAATGCTCGGATACACCCCCCTCTGTATCCCTCTACCAGCAAGTGACTCCCAGAGAAGTTTAATATTTTATTTCTCCTTTTTTCCTGCTGCCTCCTCTCTCTACCCGTTCCCTCTGCAGAACTACACCACCAACGAGAAAGCCACAGTGGACCAGCATTTCAAAGAGCTGATCCGTGACCTGGAGAGGCAGAGAGATGAAGTGAAGGCTGCCCTGGACCAGAGGGAAAAGATTGCATCAGAGAACGTGAAAGAAATTGTGGACGAGCTGGAAGAGAGGGCAAAGCTTCTGCGGGAGGACAAGGAGAACAGGGAGCAGATCCACCAGATCAGTGACTCCGTGCTCTTCCTGCAGGTAACTGAGATCTCACATTCTTTTCATTTTTTTCTCATGAGGACAGGATTTGTCCCAAAGACAAATCCCAAGTTGGTGTAAAATGCGTTAATCTTCTCCAGTGCAATGCACAAGTATGGCAGGAACCAACCCTTGAAGCTCTCTCTGCTCTGGTAGGTAAAGAATGAACTTAGGCAGGCCAATGCCCATTTTTTTAGTAGATGGCTATAGCCCACAGCCCGAATATTTGTCTTCACTGTTCTCCTTTGCACTTCATACTATCTGGAGCATAACATTTGCCAGTTGCCTAGGATCTATCCCCCATCTCTTATGTTCCTCAGTAACCTCTCCTTCCTTCTTCTTTTTTTGGCAGGAGTTTGGAGCTTTGATGCGGAATTATGTCCCCCCTCCATCTCTTCCAACATATAGCGTGCTGCTTGAAGGGGAGAGCATGAGCCCATCCATGGGACTCCTTAGAGATGACCTCCTAAATGTCTGCATGAGGCATGTGGAGAAGATCTGCAAGGCCGACCTTGGCCGCAACTTCATAGAGAGGAACCACATAGAGAATGGTAGAGTATCTCAGATCTGCCCCTTCCCTCCCTCCTTCCTTCCCTGGGCAAAGTCTAGCTCAGAGGAGCTGAAGTGTGGTGAGAGTGCTCTCACAGAGGAGAAAGTTAGCAAGGACCTAAGAAAAGAGAGGGAAACACTACCTGTAGCTGGAATTCATTCTGGAATATCAGAGCTATCGTACCAGACCTATGTGGGGATGGAGCCAGCTGAATGGCCAGGGCTTTAAAGTATCTCATGTGTAGGGGACCCAGGAGCCCAAACTAACCTTGTTTCCCTGCGTACTGTTTCATGTTATGGCTTCACAGTGTTTAATAGGTTCAGCCACCTCCCATGTGGGACTTGAGACCAACATTTCTCTTGGGGGGTTGAGAACAGTGACTTTTCCCTCCTGCACGAGGCCAGCAGGGACACTCTGCCTTGCACCAGGCTCCAACATATACTAAGGCCACTCAGCGGCTCACTAGCTAAATTGAGAAGGCAGTGGCAAAAATGTGAATGTAGCACATTACCCCAGTAAGGCATCTCTGAAATCCTGTCATTAGCCTATTTGTACAGCTCAGTTAGCACATTTGCTGTGCCAGTACGACATACCATTTTACAACAGCCCATTTCAGCCGCTGCTTGCCTGGCTGGAACATGAAATACCCTGCAAGCACCTGTCATTTAAAATCCAGTAACAGATTTTCCAAGTAAAAAGGTCTCCATTTTGGTGTTCAGGTTAAGCTATGCCTTGAACTGGTGTAACTCTCTCTGATCTTACTTCTCTGCATGTTCCACTAGGGACAGGCTTGTTTCCCACCTGCTCCGAGCCAAGGTGTTCAAGGAAAACACAGCGCCAAATAAGTCCCCGTGCTTCAGTGCTGCAGGCTCTTTCTTATGTGAATAGAGGTATCACGGTCAATACCACAGCCCTGCAAGGAATCTTCCAAGTCTCAGAACCCACTTACTTTCATTGTCTCCCAATTAGTTCTGCAGAAAGGACTTACCTTGCATCAAGCTCACACATAACATTAGGAGGACAGGGCACTAGAATGGGACTCCACAACTGATGTTCACTTCCCAGGTCTCTCACAAATGGCCTTTATAACCTTGGGCAAATTACTTAATCCCATGAAACGACCTCTTGCACAAAGAATAATAAGGATCAGAATTAATTGTTATCTTACCAGGCTGCTTTAAGGATATAATCTATTAATAATTGTGGAACCCCAGATGCCAGAACAATAAAGGTCAAGAAGCTGGATAGGTAACATGAGGATAAATTGCATCCTGCTGTCCAGGAGGACATGTAATTTGAAAAGACACAGGAATAATCTGAAATCTAGTTCATACAACACAAACAGCTGAGGAACTCTGCTGCAAATCTGTAAGATCACTGTTACTTCATTCAAATCCACAGAACTCACTAGACATTCTTCCCATATTAATAGACCACCTTTTTTTTCCTGGGCAACAGCCAAGCAAATCACTCCAACTTTCTTCCAGAAAAGGCAGATCCACATTACAAGATTATATGATAAAGGAGCAGGAGAAGAAACAACCAAAAAACAAAACAAAACAAACAAAACCACCCAAACAAAACAAAAACCCAAAAGATGCATAGAAGTCAGAACAACATGGGCTCAGTTATTGGTCAACATGTAGTTCAGAGCCTGGGTTTTGTGAATCAGCCTGTCTGGCATTCACAATCTAGAGCAATAAGAATGAAGGTGACATAGGACCAGAAAACATTTAGATCTGTAATAAGAATCACTAGTATTCATCAAGTGACAGCCTGCTGCCTTCCTACATTATGGAAAGAAAGAGTAAGTCCCTGGCCCCAAGGAGCCTGCACTGCAAACAGTTCATTAATGTTTATCTAGCAACATCACTCCCCATTAGACATGAATTAGATGGACTTCTGGTACAGAGAACCAACCTTTCAGAAAAGTTAAGAATCACATTCAGTGCTCACCATGCGTAGCTAAAGCCAGATTTTTACACTCTCCCTACCTTTCAAGAAGTACCAGAAATTAACATTACTTGTCCTCCAACATTTAACACTGATCAGATTCTCAACACTCCATGTGCTGGGGTTTGCTGAGAATTTTGGGTATAACTTAATACAAGTAGATGACAGGCAGTTCAGATCCAAAAATCACTTTGATACATTTTTCTTTTTTTCTTCTTTGTTCACCTGGAGATTTGCAGAATTTCCAAGCTCTGATAGCATAATGCCAAAGGGGTTTTGATGCCTGACTATTCACAGCACTCCCAAAAGCTAGAGCAGTAGCATAAAAGCTCTTTGCCTTCAAGTTACTTTGGAAGTTACCTTCCATCTGCTGAGCTGTTTTTTGCCAATCCTGAAGCAAATACATTTTACTCCACCATTTGTAGAAACCAACAAGAGTAGGCATAGGTTCAGTTCTAGTAGCTCTGGATAAAGACTGACTACTTCTTGATGACTTGATCACTTTTAATTAGGGTCCCGCTCCATGTTACTGATATCAGAGATCCTCAATGGTACTTGAAATCTGTAGGATTCAAGTGTCAAAACATTTCTGAGCAGGGCAACAATTAAGTACTGCCAGAAACCTGGGCACTTCCAGAAACTTTACCAGGGATTTAATGGACACAGCTTGGAGTCTGCCTAATGAGAAGAACAGTGGTACCCACTCAGTTGGGAAATGTTATTTAAGGTGAGTCTCAGAAACTTCAGAGCTCTCCATTTTTCAAACCCCTGTTACACTTGAAAGAGGACAGCACTCTGCATCTAGTCACTGCAAGGAAATAACTCCACAATTACTTAATGGCTTTAATTAACTCAGACTCCCCCTGAGTCATTGCAACAAATTCATTTGCAACCGGCTTGATCTTCTAGTGTAAAAAAACTTCCCAGGAAGAAATATTATATTAATGGAATGAAACCTTCTTAATAGCAGACTCCAAAGGGAATCCACTTTCTTTTAGTTGTCATAACAGGTACCTACTTAGTAGCGTGGCAAGGAGACAAATAATCAGAGAGCATCCAGGGAGTTTAAATAACACAGAAATAAAATGGAGAAATAACATAAAAGTTTGTTCAGTGACTTAAGCATAGAACTATTTAAACACGGGAACCAAATTTACCCCCTTCCAGAGAGCAATAGGTTTATATAACACTTGAGGTCTTAAAAGAAAGTGTTTTTATGAGTGACTGTACTGACGGAGCATCAACTGCTAGCTTTCATCTACTTTGTATGAAGCCTGAACCAAACGCCCTTAACCAAGAGCTGTTTGCAACTGAGGTTTAGCATCTTTCTTTAAAAATTGAACAACCCACCGAGCCCTCCCAACAGTGACTTTCTTGAGCTTTGTAATACTTGCAGTTCAAGATCTGCTGGTCGAGAGCCAGATCTGTGCACAGGTTAATCACACAAAAGAAGCCAAACCCAAACCACTGCTTTTGAAGTGGGATATATTTTTAGCCACACAGCAGTATTTTGGTAGGAAAATGCCCCAACCCTCAAGTCTCCTTATGGGTTTTCGGGAGATAGTGTATCTAGTTGGATGGCTGAATGCTTCAGCTGTGCTACGTCTCTGAGGGAGCTTTCTCTTTTATCCCAGGATGAACCTCTGGGCAGCTACCTCCCAGCCAGAGTCCTGCAGATTAATTACAAAAACTGAAGAACTTATTTTCAAAGGGCAGAACCATCTCTCCTGCAGCACCTGAGGAAGCAATTCCAGTCTGTTACCCCCTTACCCCTCCTCCCGTCCCTCTCAAGGCCACTCAACTGCCTCCTCCACCTCATGCCCTGCTCTGCTTTTCCAGGTGACCATCGGTTTATGATGAACAACTACGAGTGGAACCAGCCTGACAACTTGAAGAGATTTTCCATGTTCCTGTCTCCCAAAGGTACGGCACCCTGACGGTGGTCTGGTTTCCTCCAAACACAGCATAGGAAAGGAACTTCATTAATGATTTGTCCCTAAATTTACTTTCCCTGGTATTTCCTGCCATCCCCTGGACAGTATCAGTCCCTCTGCATTTGTTTATGCCAGTTTTTGTCTCCAGCCTGCAGAGCTTTAAGAAGTTTTTTCATATCAAACAAGGCAGCGAAGGTTCTCAACCCCACGGAGGAGAGCTGGAGCAACTGAACTCTAGTTTGTGAATATTGGGGACATTTAACATGTGTCACTAGTCAGTGTTATCCTCCACCAGCAGCTTATTTCACTGTGCTCTCTGTGAAAGCAACACTAGGCTTGCTCTGCATTAGGATTTTACTTTCACCAGAAAACATACTTTTTCCCTGCAGGGAAAGGATAAACTGAGGATTGTGTCCTAAAAACGCAGGAGTCTGGAGTTTCTTTCTGAGCTCTGACACTGACTACGTGAACTCTACAGGATGAGTCTTTGGAGTGAATGACTGTTCTCAACACATTCAGTTGTAAAAATGACAGTTGTCTTATTTCTAAATTAGTGTCAGGGCCTCCAGAGTTGCCTATTTCTAAATTAGTGTCAGGACCTCCCAAGCAAGAGGTGGAGAGCGCTAGAAGCCTAGGCAAGGCAACGCCTGCAGAAGCAAAAGAACAGAAAGGGTACCTCAAAATAAGTAACCAAATTTTCTCTGGTCCCTGGAGAGTGAGGCCCTGCCTGTGTTTGCCAGGTGTTTACAGCTGCTGTTCTGCAAAGCCAGATGGCGGGCAGGGATGTGCCAGCAATTAGCAGTCGCGCTCCCCTGAAGGTGCATTCCAAGTGCCATGTTGCCTGCCCCGCTGTCCTTTGGGTTTCATGGGGACAGCCCAGATCCCAACACTGAGCCCTTTGTCTGGATTTCCACTTTGCCCTTCTCTGCTGTTACCAGCCCACGCCTGGCAGCCCTGCCTGGCCCCACGGGGGTGAGGATGCCCTTTGCCAGGGGCAGAGGCGACATTCCCAGTTCAGCCTCCGCAAGCCTTTAAATGGGACTGTTCCCTTCAGAGGATGCAGAGGGGCATTTTGCCAGTGGTGGGTTGGCTTTGCAGGGAGCCTGTCTCCAAACACCATCCGCACGGTTATAGCTGCTGCGGGGCTTTACAAGCTCTGTGCTGTCAGGGAAAAACACATGTTCTGCTAAGAGGAGCTGCCAGGGCTGGGGAGAGACCACAGCCTCAGCCCTGCACCCAAAACTGTGTTCAACCTTAAGGGATAGTTGACAGTTATTTCTAAAATTACATGGGCTGAATCTGTCTCTACATAAAACTTTGGGGTTAGGTGGAAATGGCCCAACATGGGTTTGAAGAGCACAGCAGGGTGTGATGAGGAGAACACAGCAGACAATGCTGTACTTGCCATCACCACTGCCAAGTTTGTCTGGGTCAGGGCTGAAACCTGAGGTGGCAAAAGGAAGGGAAAAGCCATTTGCAGCAGTGCCACAGCCTGGCTGCTCACTGCTCTGGACTTCCCTCTGCATCTCTCTGGAGGATCAGAGAGCTGAGACCTGGGAGCAGGGGCTCCCTGGTTTCCAGCTGGGATCCAGCATCCCAGCCTCCTGAAGGATGTGCCAAAAGACAGGAGGGATCAACAGCAACTGCTAGATACCAGATTTCTTATTGAGCGCTGTTTATTGATACAGTCAGCTACAGAGCAGTGTGAGGGTTGTACAGTGGCTTGCAGTTCGGTGGCCTGCTGCTTCCTGCAAGGGACTTTTGAATATACAAATACTTGGGGAGTGTTTGTTCCGCCTACACATCTACATCCTCCTGAGAGCACAGACACCTTGCCCCTCAAAGCTACTCACCAAAGAAGTTACTTTGTCCAAAAAAACTAAGCACATGATTACACACAGCGTCTCTGCTGAAATGGGGATTGAGCAGCGCTGGATTCTCCACCAGGGTGAGGGCTCAAGTGTGAACCCTTATGGGAACAGTCTGACAGAAAGGAGCCAGCTGCTGCAACCACATTGACGGGGACGTTGGGAACAGAATGAATCAGTAGGCAAAACAGGAGACGTGACCCACTTAGCTTGCATGCTGGCTAGCAAAGGATTATCTGATGAATAATGCAATATACCCATAATCATTTAACTCTCTAGAGCTTTCTGTGCTCTATTAACATGTCATGTGAAGTCCAGTGCTGTCTCAAGTTGCATCTTTTCTAAGGAATTCCATAAAATGAGAGGAAGAAAAAAAAAAAGGAGGACCACTCTTTGCATTGTATAATATGCACACAATCCTTGAATATCTCATGCTAGTTTTGTAACACACCCCTTTTCTCGCTAGGTTGGATCACTGCAAATTCTGCCTCAATGCCACAGTGGCAAGCCTGTTTGCTGCATTGAGGAATGCTACCCAAGCAGTGCTCTGCACTAACTGCAGTGACTTACACTAAGAAACAGCTTGGATTTGAGTTGAACCTATAAGTTTTTAAGCCCTGCTTAAATTGAAGGAGCCTTCCAGTGCTCTTGTCATTAAAAACAGCATCATAGAGCATCTGCCTTCAGGGATGCCATAATGAGGCAGAAAGGAGACAAACAAGGTTTCAAATGCTGCCTAAAAGATAGAGGAACAGTCTGTTCAACTGCTCGACACTCCTTTCTGTCCTCTTCCACTGAGCTTTCTTCTCCTGACATTGCAAATATTGTGGCCAAAGCCAGAAGGAGATTGGAGAGATCATCTTGTGCTTTTGGAAGTCTTTGAATGGAGTAGAAGGGACTCAGGCACACAGAGGGGGAGAGATAACTGCTTAAATAGAAACACTGCTTAAACTGAAAAGCAGTCCACAGGATGGCAGCATAACAGCTCAAAGCATTCATCCCTCTCTTACGGGAGTCCAATGTCTTGCAAAAGGGGTACCACAGCACTAGTCTGCATCACAGCATGATGTCCTAGTGAAACCCTGGAGCACATGCCTGTCACACTGGCTAAGACAACGTGTGCTTGAGCAAGAAATGTTCCTCTACTTGTGTCTCTTGAGCTCTAAATCCAAGCTTCTGCCTGCAGGTCTCTCTGCAGAATATTTACGTTGCGTAGCCAAACCCGAGTTGGCAATTTAATGCAGCTCAAGACAGCTCTGTGGCAGTGAGAGTGCTTTGTTGTCTAAATGAGAAGTCTATTCACCATTCCTTAGAACCCAGAGAAAAAAAGACCAGGCTCTTCTCTACTCCCTGGGCTCAGATTTCTGGTTTGGGGCTGCTTCCAAATTGGTGGGGACTGTTCCATAGAGCAATGCCAGGCACAGGCCTTTGAGCCAGCTCATCAGGAGCCGACTGCTGAACTGGATGCTCTTGTTTTACAGCCAGTTTCAACCCACGATCATGGGAATTTTCCTCCTTCCAAGCGACTGAGGAAACACTTGGTACGGGTAATTCCGACTTCAGTTTGAAAGGATCTAACCCCCCGTGCCACAGCTTTCTAGCTGGCTAACCAACCTATTCTGCTTCCCCTCTCAGCTGTCCTGTCACCTTTCAGTCGCTGTCTCCCAGAACCATCTCTTAGCTGGGTTATCAGCACTGTCTGCATACACCCAAATTCAGAGTCTCACTGCTCTAGGTCCTATGTATATAGGAGGGAAAGGCGTTCCTGGACCTCAATGTTCAGAGAGTGAAAGAAGATGATGGAAAGCATAGGGCCCAATTTGTAAAAATCCTGAGATGCCTAACCAACTGCCATGAACAGGAGTGCTCACATCGTCTAAGATAACCTATGGAGATTTTGGCAGAACCAGAAGCAGATTCCGAATGCCCTCAGCCAGCAGCACAAAGCTGCTCTTCTGCATCGCACAAACACCTTTTACTGAGCTCCTAAGTTCTCAAAGACAGAGCCTGCCCAAAGCTCACTATCTGTGTACAGTGTCCGGCACAATGGGGTGGGGGTGCTTTGAGCTAGCGTACCGAGAACCAGCAGCAGCAAGTCATGCCTTTTCTCTGGGGGGGGGGG
>JAOTQQ010000010.1:4949368-4966316 GCA_026546715.1 Gallinago undulata
CTTCCTTTTCCTCGTCTGTATTTTCTTACTCTGCTTGGTCCATGCTCAGAGGGTCCTGCCTGTCCTTTCATTCAGAGGCAGCCTACAAGCATCCTCGGCCACTCTACCTGGGGGGAGCTCCTGTGACTCACAGCCACACCTGAGTCCTTCCTGCTTTTCATGCCACGGGCAGGGCTGTCTCCCTCTCATCATCTCTGCTCTCAGATTCATTCTGGCAGCCAGGGCCTGACCCCAAGGAGGCCAGGAGGGGAAGCCTTGCTTTAATTTCAATGGGCTTTGAATAAAGCCTCAACTGCTTGGAGGCAAGGGAAGCTTTGGCAGGTATATAGGTTTGCCTCATTACTCCAGTCTCTGGAGATGTAGTTTACCTGCGAGGAAGCTGCTGCTCTTCAGTCACACCTGCACTCTGGGTCTCTGCAGAGAGGGGCTCTTCCCTGCCTGCCTGGAGCATTGGGATGTCCTCATGCTCGCACACTGTGTACACCAGGACCCCACAACTGCTCTCATCTGCCTTTTCTTACTAAGAGAGAAAAGGGACAAAGCTGTTTGTTCTCATTTTCCCCCAAGCTGGTTGAAGGTAGTTTTACAGGGTGTGTTTTGCAATGCTTAGCCTTCCCCACTGCAGGACGCAACACCGTGGAATAACGCAACCTCTTCTATCTTCCAGTAGGCAATGGTACTAAGCTGCCTTTTCAGTTCTCCTCGGTGGGACAGAATCCGCCCGGTGACTTCAGCAAACAGTCTGATGGGAGCCTCTTCACTAAGACCGGTACTAGGCATTTAGTTTTTTCCCCTTCCTTGTGCACTTTTTTTTGGTGGTAAGATGTTTAATCCTGTTCTTGGCTCCCCCAGAGAAGGTCTGGAGCAGTCCTACCCTCGACTCCCGCCTCCTGCCCTGACTGCCAGCCTCCTTGGCACATGCACACGTTTACATGGGCAACTTACTCTCCTGAACCAGGGCAACGGGAGTTTATTACAGAGCGATGAAAAGTATTAAGAAGTTACATCTAGTGAATGGTTGAAGGGGTTTTAAATTCCATTTGTAATGAGTAGAGATGAGAATCTTAGATTATTTTAGAGGCATAGGGACCAGGGAGAGAAAGGTACTAGGAAAATTATGTGTGTGGCCTTCTAGCTTCATCAGTGTATTAAAACAGCCATCATCCTGAGAGACTAATAGCCACTGAGAAACAACCTTTTAAAAAAAATAATACAGTAGCTGCCTGTTCTCCTTCATCTGAATCAGAATCCCCCCTTCACCGTCTCATAATCCTCTTTTCACTATCCACTAGTTCAAGGGCACCAGAGGTGGAATCCAAGAGCATCAGCACCTGCCAAACAGAGTCAGGTCTGATTAATTTGCGAATGGGAAATGGTGGGGAAAGGCCATTGCCTGATAGCACTGTAACTGGTTGTGATTCAGCAGGGTTGGTATTATTTCTGAATCCGAATGGAGCTGGTATAGTAGAAGGGGGTTAGGACTTATCATGCCGCCAGAGGTACTGTCATTAATTTCTGACATGAAACCCAGGCCTGGGCTCTTTGCACTAATTAAATAGCCTATAGAGTTCTTTGCAAGAGTCAGAATGCTTAGTTGGGGACTTGCCCTAAATTTAATTGGACTGATTGCATTTCATGTCTCTGCATTCCTCAGACATTTTAATTAGACAGACCTTCTTTACTCCCTTTTCCTAACTGATTGGGTGGTGGAATAGGCATCTGTCTGATGGCTGTTGTGTCCCACCCCAGAAATGGCTGCATTTCAATGTTAAGCAATGCAATACTAATTATGTGGCACTTCCAGTCCTGCTACTCATCTTGACGCTCGCAAGGGGAGACGGGGATGGTGGCAGGGACTGATCTATAACAGGCTGTTTTATGTTGTCACAGCTTACCCTTCAATAGTGAGACACCAGTCTGCAAAGGTGACGCCACAGACATGGAAATCCTCTAAGCAGTCTGTATTGGTAAGAAATATACCCTTGGTGTGAAAGCATGTGCACAGCTTCAGCAAGAGAACTATCTGTTCTAGGCATACCTGAGACTTGAGAGACTAGGGCTTGGGTCCTTTGGAGATGGGAAAGTAAAAGCTTCACGTCAACAGCTTCTATTTTTTTTTTCCGTGGTTAACTGCATCCACAGAGGGATGAAGATTAACCCCCCCCCCCACACACACACACCGCCTCTACAGCTCTGGATTGTAGGAATAATCAATACTTCAAAACAACATTTTGAAAAGATTTTGCCCTGGTCTAAAATGTGATCCAGGCTTCTAGAAGCTATACAAATACAGCACACATGAATCTGTCTGAAGTTCTTTTCCTCCCTACAGGGATATCATACACTCTTAGTAGTCTGTGACATCTAGAAAGCACAGCTCATGTAAATGACACCAAAGGCAACCATATAAAAGTATCTCACTAATTACATCCTACAGTGGGCAGATGCAATATCAAAGAGGGGGGTCAGACTATGATCATAAATAGCGAGAACATTTGCAAGTCACTCATTTGCACTGTTAGCACAAAACAGGTAACAGTATGCTATAAGGGGCCGAGGAAAGAGGCATTTTAGGTCTTGTAATCTTAAATATTTGAGGTTAACAAACAGTTGTTGCATAATCACAGAAACACTAAGTTCATCTATTTTTCTTAACTTCTATTCACATTGTACTGCATTAACGTCTTGTATGATCTGAATTAAGACCATCAAGTTTTTGCCCTCATCCCTGCAGATGAGACCTATATTTTGAATTGTGATTATACATTTGTGAAAGATTATTTACTGTTACCTGGAAATAAGTCTTCTAAGAAGGAGAGGGTTAAGAAGCGAGAGCATTCCCACACTGAAGGAAGAAAAGTGAGGAATTACACAACAGTTAGAAAGTGGCTGCCTAAGGATTGCAGCTGTATCTCCCTGCTAAGGAGATGAATGCCAGTGAAAGAGATGTTCCTTGGCAGACTGTATCACCTTCAGAAAATCTAGCCTTGAGTCTCTGAATGTGCTACAAAAAACCACATCTTCTAGGAACAGCAAAGTTCTGCAATAGCTTCTGTCTTGTGCTCGATCACTGCCTTTCTAAAAGATCATCTACTCCATCATGTGCGTGCTCAGATGGAGACTCTTCCCAGTGGTTTTAGATGCCAACCTATCCTCCCTAATGGTGGTGTTATACTGGGGAATTCTGGTGAGGAAAGTGAAATCGTGCTGTGCTCTGTGGGCACAGCCCATACTCTCCATAATCCACATAGAGAAAGCCTCAGTAACTTCTCCCACGTGAAGTCACCCACCTTTTTCTGTCTCCTTTTCTCTCCCATGCATACACTTGTAGTGGCTATTTTATTTTTATAGCTTATATTCACCAGATAGCCCTGAACATAACAACTGAGTTGATAAATACAAGCATTAAAAAGTCCCAAAATAGAAATACATGTTCTGGACTGCAGTAGCTCTGCAGGAGCTTTTATGGTCTATTGGGCCAATAATCTAGCTTTTAAAATAGTTTTAAATATGTATTTAAGTAATACACATTCTAAAAGCTCTGTAAATATGAATTTTCACAAAGGACTATACTGTTTAAGGAGGAATGTCTTTTTAATCCACCGGGAGTTCTTTAAGATGAAGCCCCCTTCTTCCGTCTCTTAATTATATTAGAAATTAAAGCCATAAAATGAAAAGAATTTCAACAAAAGGGAACATTGAGCAGGAGGTATTGGGAATTGGCACTGAGCAGCAAGATGGGCTGGGTTTGCTCTGCCCGTGCTTCCAGCCTCCCGCCGTGCCCAATATTAACCAGCGTGCTGCAAAAAGGCATGCCAGCGTCTTGCTGTGAGGTCTCTCCCACCTTCTGCAAGTGAGACCCAGACAGTGGATCAAACCTAAGACAGATCAGACATTACAAAACCACAGTTCTTCCCGTAGGCCTTGGTCAATGTGTTGCTGGTGTAAGCACATTCTCACCCAGGCTAAAGATTTTGCCTTGAGCAACACAACCAGCTATCACAATCAATAAATTGGCTTTTGTGTTTTGCAATAGTCCGAGACAAGGCTAGGCTGCAGGGACAACTTCGCCACGTGTTGCTTATTTGTAATGGTGCAGATAAGAACTAAATTCCAGGGGTAGAGAAGATGAGAAGAGATACAATTAGGGACTGCAGTAAACAGAGACAGGAAAATGGCAATTCCTTTAGGCTCTGCCCCTGTCTCTCCACTTTTGCGTCTGTTCACACAAACATTTAGTACTGGGCCCTGCAATGTGTGGAGGTGAAAGTAAACAATACACCATTGTGTGAGAATTGCCATGCACAAGAATTTTGGTTTGCCAGCCAGAGAACACAAATAAATACCATGTGATTTAGTTGAGCACCCCCGTAACTGTGCATGGCTTTAAGTGTGAAAACTCCCAGGAGTTCTCAGGTTAGTGAGCAATTAAATAGACACTGACAGAAGCATAAAAATAAAGGTGACATTCCTTTTCTCCCAGAAACCTCTCATCTAACCATGAGTCATAGTCTGAGATTTTAGATGATGCACAGACTCATTTGGCTCAGGAATGAAGTCCATGCAAAGCATGTGTGTAAATCAAAAACCAACACCATTTGCATTTGATCACTCCAGCACCTCCAGTAGTGAAATGAGGCGGTGTTCCTCTGCGAGAGGAAAGACTGAAGGTGTTAAAATAGGAGTACGTTAAGATATGTATGGCTGGGCTACCTAGGAGGGTGAAGTATAGGCGGTCAGAAAAAGAAGGTAGGTCAAACTCACATGCCCCAAATTCTCCATTGCAGTCACATTACCGCCCTTTTTACGTCAACAAAGGCAATGGAGCCACTTCCAACGAGGCACCTTGATTCCTGAAGATTTAGGGAAGAGCTGGCAGCACTTGGAGTGAAGACTCAGCTGCGGATTTTCATGGATGTACCTGCTACTGTATTAACCTTACTGCTCTAATCTCTGCCAGGGAGAGGGAAGGTGCAGAAGGGAATAGCCTTTACTAGAGCAAACAAGGACTTTTTCCCAAATCACCTAGTCATCTTGAAAGCTCCACAGGCCTTAACAACGTAACCCCATCCTCTGCTGTTACCTCCTTATTCCCTCTTTGTCAATGCCCTTCCTTTTGCCTCTGCAGAGCGAGCTGCTCTGCTTCTCCTGGGAAGCATGCATGCTTGGGTAGCACACCCCCCCTCTGCTATACCAGTTGCCCCCTTGTCCTGAGTATGTTTATATCACCATAGCTATTAAGTCCTGGTGAAAGGTCCTCAGCTGTGGGGGCTCAAAAGTCTTCCTGGAATGGAGAGGGCCCAGCCACTGGTAGCAGCGACAGGCTGAAGCTCTTCCCACGGTTCTCTACCCAGTCACCCAGACCCTGCCTTGGACTGGGACACACAGCTCTCATTAGGATTAGGTCCAGTGCTGCCACCTCCCTGAGGTCCCTGCAGACTCCCACAGCCCATGCTGGTGGCAGCACACTTCCTCAGGGCCCTTCATCAGCTCAGCTCTGCTCCTGCTGGCTTTCAGAAAACCAGCCAAGAGGACCCATGTGGAGCTGCTACAGCCCAAGGCTGGTTACTGGTGGAGGGCAGAGAGGCTTTCCAGCCCATTAAAGTACCCCTCCAGCCACCTTTACAAATTAAGAAATAAAAAGAAAATCCATTCTACTAATATAAGATTGATTAGGTGCCATAGGTATTGGGTGCTTTTTTGCTTTGTAGTCTATTTTTAAATCCCCTAACCGAAAATTGATTTATATATTGTGGTTCAGGTGTTTTTTTATGCACTGGGAATTAGTACCAGAGCTTTTTGCTTGGGATAATATATTTTATTTGTCCCCTGGATAGACGAATTGTGTCAGCACCCAGCCTGCAAAACAGCCAGGGCTGGTTTCCATGATCTCACCAAGATTATTTTCCTTCCCCTTGGACAAAGCCGAGAGGTGAGGTCTAAGCTATGCAAAAACCTCCCCAGGCCAGTCAATGGGAGCAGATGGCCCATTGCAGGATCAGAACCCTCGAACAGTGATAAAAAAGCTGCAGAACAGAGAATCGAGACCTGAGAACTATTTTTCATGGTTTGCTCTGTTCAAGCATTTTTTGGAATGGCTTCCCCCCACTTTTCCTACACCCAAACGCTTGCAACGCCTTGCTGAGAAAAGTCATGCCTATTGCTCCCTGAAAACTACTTTCTTGCTAATTCCCGTGCAAATATACTCACTGCTTTTTCATCTGACACCTCAGACAAACTTTCTGAGGCTGAAAGTTGGTTGCTCCAGAATACTTGAAATGGCACTTATTTTATAATATTTTTTTTTTCCTTAATGACCAGAGGAGAAAGAGATAGCATGGTAGGGAAGAACGTGAAGAAAGGGAAACTGGGATAGAGTTGCTAGGAAATGCACTGAGGGGTTTGAGTACGTGTGTGAAAGGATAAAATAAGCTGCACCCCCCTTACCCCCCCAAATACCACTGTTTGTTTTGTCCCCAAGCAGGCAACCAGTAATCACTTGGTCCCTTATGTTCCAGTAAAAGCTTCCACCACCTCCTTTCTATTCTCCAAAGTGTGGGCATGATCCCCTCTCCTTCTCCAAAACTGAGATATTAAAATCCGCCCCCCCCCTCCCCTCCCCCCTCCCCAGTCTTTCCTGCCCTAAAGAAGGCTGGTTTCAGCTGGGATCTGCCCAGCCCCTTGCCCGGCACACAACTGGCTGGCCAAGGAGGCGAGTGCCCCCTTCCTCCCACTTCCCCCTCCCCTGCAGCCCCTACAGCCCCCAGCCTGTGTGCTCCCCTTCCTCTCCTCCTCGCTGCAAGGGCCTCCCTCAGACCTCGCACGCACCACTTCCCACTCCGGCGACAGGAACGGAGCTGCTCCCCAACGCGCATTAGCCTGGGAGGGGGCCAGGCATCACCCCCTTCCAGCCCCACTGGAGGAGCATGGGATGGGGGCACAGCTCCGGCCCCCACTCTACCTCCCAGTCCCGGGGAACTAGCGGTGCGGCTTCGAGGTGTATTCTGCATGAACTGTTTTTATCGTGTTTGTCTTGATCAGCAAAGCAAGAGGAGTTCCACCTACTCAGACAGGACACGACTGCGCTGATGTAAATGAGGCCCTTCACTGAGGTGTGCAACACATACTGCAGAAATAAAGGAGAAACCTCCGTGTCTGACCAAAAAAACCCGTGGATGAGGTCTCTGATTGTTGTTTGTATGCTTTTAAGACTCTCGGTGAGGTTAGGTCTCTTCAAAATATTCTTTATACAAGCCAGGGGTTTGGAGAACCCATTTTCCCAGCTCCTAGAGGCTTTCTTTTCGTTGCTTTCTGGATATTTTGAGTCCGCGTCACGTCACCTCAGAGAAAATTCCCACATCCTTGAAGGTCAAAGCCAGATTGATGGACGCACTACTAGTATAATACCCTGAGACCCCCCCCCAGATATACTCAGCGAGGTCAGTTCCCAAACACCAGCGCCACACAACTCCTGCCCTGCTAGGGCACTTCTAGAAACCCTCAGCCTGTGGTTGTTCTCGGTTTCAGGGCCTCTCCCCTGCCAAAGTTAAACCTCACCCATTCCCACGGGAGGAAGGCGCTTGCTCACATATGCAGAGGGCAAAATCAGCCCAGGAGAGACCAGGCTGCGAGGAGAGATGCTGTTTTGCCCCAGCCTGGACCTGGGTCTCCCCAGGAGGTTGGTTCTGGGAACCATTGGTACCCACCCCCCACTTGAACTCTACTGAGAATACAGGCCTCTGGATTTGCACAGCTCAAATTTCTTGCCTATATTGTGGCCTCTCTTGTCCCTAAGGGAGTGAATAAATCCCCTGTGGGCTGTTAAAGATGCAAATTCAGGGCTAGAGACACTTAGAGGTAGCCCTGACCGCCGCTTAAAAGAGCAATTGTAGATGTGGGTCTGTGGGGACAAGAACAGAGGCAGGCAGGGTTTATTCATTTACCCTAGATGCACTAAGGCAGGGAGCTTCCCAGAGGACGCCTGGCATATTTCTACTCCCAGGTACTGGATACCAGCTATTTCTCCCCAGACATTGCCGACAGTAATTCCCAAAGAGTGAGGATGCTACCAATTCACTTGAGAAGCCAGTAAATTCTCCTTGTTTACCCCACATGGGAGTTACCGGAGAATAGAGCTCGGCTCCTTCCCATCAATTCCACTCACTGCCTCCATTACTGTTATTACTGTGATTAAAAAGCAATCAAAGAGAAATCTTCTTCCTGTCCCGAAATTGCCGCAAACATCTCGGTTCCACCTCTTAAGCATGAGAAAAGCAAGTTACATTCTGCGCCCCTGGACTCTGCAGCACCAGAAAAACAATAAGGATGGAGCTCATCGCCTGAGCGGCCAGAGGCAGGGAGCAGGACAGGGATGGAGCTGCAGGGCTGCGTGGTGCCTGCTTAGGGAATCTAAGCACAGAATCACAGAATCTTAGTGGTTGGAAGGGACCTTTGAGATCATCGAGTCCAACCAGAGCAGCCCCAGACACGCCGGGAAGCTCGGCCCGAGCTCAGCGCTGCTGCACGCCCAGCCCAAGGACAGCCAGCCCGGCTGAAGGAGACGGCACTGACGGTCTCCCTCTGCTCAGGCAGACCGGAGGGGTTGGATGTGGGGTCAGGCATCAGCTCTCCACCCTAAGGGGATCCCTGGGAATAGAAACGGGGGGGATGGGTCTCTGTGATCCAGCCGGTGGCTGCAGAGGGGCAGAGGACACTCAGACACCCAAAGCTGGGCTGTCAGAGCAAGGCTCAAAGACAAAACTCAGAGTCAGGCTCTCTCAGAGGGGAGCGAGGAGCCGTGACCCCTCTTTGGAGGGCCCAGATGCCGATGGCATCAGGAGTGGGTCTCCCTCTTTTACCCCCAGCAATTTGTGAATTCCTGAAAGTTTCAGCTTTTCTTAACCCAGAGGCAGCCATTTCTCAGCACAGACTTTATTCACAGACCCCCGCTGCCCACCAGAGCCACCCCAGCCTCTCCCCCTCACCCCTGCACAGCTCCTCAGACCCAGCCTGGCACCAGCCCAAAGCATCCTCGGTGCAGTTCAAGGCAACATCTTGGGGGGCCACAGGGTGTATTGCTGCATAACTATCTGGCTGTAACAACAGCCATCCGATAATCAAAAGAAGACACAAATAAGGGTAAGTTTATGCAGAATTTTGCTAGCTTATATGTAGTTCTGGGCTTCTGAACTAGAATGATGCATGATCTGTGCTAGTCCGAGGGAAACATAAACAACATGGGGACAGACCCTCTGCTTGGATGTAAATTGACTGCAGTAGGCAGTTAAAAATCAAAGCAAGTAGCTCCAAAAGCTGATCATCTTTAATAATTAATTCAGCTCACTCAGTCACTTGACTTCTGTCACCACCGCAAGACAGGCCACTGTTTTATCTTTGTACATATTAACTATAAAGTTTTAAAAGGAACAATTCTTCAGAGGCGTAAACAAGGAAAATAAAATCTAATTGCTTGTGAACCTTTAAATTTTTGCAATATTTTAATGACATAAATTTGCCACTCTCTTGCACAAAGATAACACAGAAATAAAGTGTTTGAATTTGCTAATTAACAAGCATAAAATTCAGGGACACGCTCTTAATAAAACTATTGGGATGTTCAAATCAAAGACTATGATAGCTTCTGGATTTTTCATTGCCAAGAATCTGATCTTTAGACTTGCAGCTCTACAGGCTACAGACCTTGAAATGAGGCGGCGTAACAGAGCATTTCCTCCAGACCACGCTGGAGCTGAGGGGCACAGAGATGCCGCTTTCAGACCCCCTTAGCCAAGGTCAAATTCTGCCCTGAATATTATTTTCAACACTTTCTCCCTGAGAAGGTAGGGAAGCACAGCCGGCAGTTCCCTCACCAGGAGACAGAGGCACAGACCAGAGGGAGCAGCCTCTCTGCCATTGCTGATGCCGGACTTGGTGCTGTTGGGTATGTTCCAAGGAGGACTCAAAGCAGATTGTGTCAAATTCTATCTCAAACTGTTGACTCGGATAAGGTCTGATACCAGATGCTTTACCGTAGTGCTAGCCCATCTCCCCTGGACAATCTTCCTATGGCTGGCACCCGAAACCTGGTTAGTCTGGTTTCCAGGAACTCTAGGAAGAACTTGACAAGTTCTAGGTGCCCCTTAGTCCTGCTGAAGTTGGAGTGGGCTAGATGGGCAGCAGATCCTGAGTCACCAGGAAGAGAGTCTGCTTTGCTGCTGTTGGGCACTGCTCATCAACCTCTGCATCAGCAGCATCGACTTACACTGATTTTATTAAAGTGCCCAGCACCAGAGTTGCTTGGGAAATGCTTTCAGGTCCCTGTAGCTCAGGTCTTACAGGACAGCTGTCTTAGTTTTACGGGGACATGAACAGAAGGTATTTTTGTGGGATCTGAGAGAAAGACCTGTCTCAAACTCCACAGCAAGAGCATTAGGACTCAGGAGTCCAGCCTTGCATTCCCTGCTCCAGCAGTTTGACAGACCCCATTACCTTTTCACAAGCCATTTGGCTGCTGTCAGGAGCAAGAAAGCTTCTTAACAGGGAAACCTTTAAAGGCCACAGCCTGCATATGTGCGCTCTTTACCTAGAGCCTCCTTCAAAGAAAAGATTTACTTCGCGTTTTCTCTTCTCGCTTGGGACCTCCAGGGGACGATAGCTCCATAGCCACGCACTCCTGCCTGCTTAGGGATTCTGTGAGTACTTTCCCATTGCAAATCCTGGAGGATTTAATATCCACTCTGTAATCTACTGGCACCAACAGGCATTATCTAACTAAACCTTAAATTGAAAATGCTAGTCTTTCCATTTTCCCCAAGCAGTTGAGAAAAAGTCGGATTCTCGTAGTCCGATGTAATTTACTCTCACTCTAATTAAAATACACCAGTCAGCTGTTCCTGGCAAGATACTCAGCTGGCTGATGCTGTGGGCACCGAAGCCACATCAGGACCTGTGCGGAGCTGGTGGGTGGGAAAGTGGTGCTCCAGGTCTCCCAGACTGACTCTGCTTTATCAGACCTGCCTCTGCTCTGCCTCCCCATACACCAGCAGCAGCATGCTGAACTCTCTCTGTTTTACTCTGGACCAGTCAAGTTCTGGCTCTGCTGGGGCCAAGGATTGTCACTGAGGGCATCCAACTCCTTGTCCCAACCCCTTATGAAACCTCAGCAGCAGGGCTCAGCAAGGACACTCTTTAGCACCTGTGTTTGGTTCTGCAAGTGGTGGGAACTCATCAGTGACCACAGAGACACCCTCCACCCAGCTCACTTCCCGGACATCTGATGGCAACAAGAGCAACCTGGCTGGGCTAGCAAACACACATGGCTGGGGCATGCAGCGGTGACCTGCTGGGGAGGAGAACAGGCAAGAGGGACCCGAGACACACATTTAATGCAGATGGACATAGGCCAGTGATACAGATTTGTGACCTTGACCTTTCCGTTACATCACGTGCTTCCAGAGTAAAGAAACAAAGTTTCTGTGCTTTTTGTTCCCTCTCATTCATCGTACTCCATTTTGGCTGAACCACCAAATTCTAAACACCAGCCAGCAATAGTCACTTACGATTTCCAATTTTATTAAATGAAAAAAAAAAAAAGTCTCAGTCCCAATCAAGCCTGTTGTATGTACCAGGTTTCCACGTGGACAGGGTATATATTGTGCTCTGTAGTAATCAATCCCCACTGACACACAGCAAATGGAAAATGGAAACTTTTAGGGGGAAATCAGTCTGGAGATGCAGGAAAAAAGACAATGTTAGAGTGAATTGCGGTCCATCTGGTTCAGTAACCCATCTGACAGTACCAGATGCTTCAATGGAAGAGACAACTAGACAGATGTGGGATAAACTGTGTTTAGGGAGAGCTGTTTCCTCCTGACCCCATCAGTTAGTACTTAGCTTATGTCCTTAATTAATACCACTTTTAGTATTTTAAAATCCTACTAACTACATATCTATGTGGTTCCTTATTAGCATAACAGCTGAGCATTAGGATCTCTGGTACATTTATTTCCCCAACACTTATGACAAATGTGAATCTGCATTTTACAACCACAGGGAACAGAAGCACAGGGAAGGTGAGATTTGCTTAAGGTCAAAAAAGGAGTTTGTAGCAAGGCAGGAATTTGAGGTCTAATCTCCAGCTAGGAGAGGATTATTTTCCTCAAACATATTTAATCCCATTTTGAATCCACTTGTCCCTTAGCTCAGGAGTAGCTTGTGGCAGCAAAGAGTTCTACAAGCCTAGTCTCATAGAGATACTTCTGTGGGAACAACAGTTGTGCAGACATCTTAGCACACCTGGAAACCACTTGGCAGACTGGAGCTGTTAGTGCAGGGAACCCAGGGCTACGGCAGAGCTCCACCTTCCATCTGAAGAGACCACAGCCATTACTAGGAACCTCAGCCTTGCCAGGGAAGGCAGGGGACATATCAGATGTAGGGGTATCTCCACCCTTTTTGTTCCAGTGTAGGATACTCATTGGGACAAGAATCATATAGGCGGAAAGGTCACCTCTGGATCAAAATGAGGGGGCTGGCAAGGCAGTACTGGGGGTGGATGAACAGCTAGATATCTGCAACATGCCTTTTGTATTGATATATAAACAGACATCGATACACAAGATATGCTTAATAAGGTTAATATTTGGTGTGCATAGCTTAGGAGATGATGGAAAGATGTAATAATATACACAATCAAAGAAGTAGAGGAACCTAAACAGAATAATGTATTTTCAGGGGGAAAAAATAGTATGAGGAAAAGAAAATTTTCCCAGCTGAAACATTTATTATTTTATATACTTTTAAGAAAAATAATTTCAGGGAGATGTAATGACTGAATATTCCCAAATCCATTAGCTTCTGCTAAAAGAACAGCTGCACAGGAAATACAGGGAAATAATCAACAAGAAAAACCTCATCCCAGCATACTCTCGTGTTCAGTAGGCATAAGGGACTTTTGCCCTTCATAACTAACATAATAACTTTGTGTTTTCATTACCCAGAGAAATGATTAATCCCCATTTGAACCTCTTTAGATGCTGCACTTCCATCACATCTAACCCAGCAAGTTCCATTGAAATATGTGGAATTAAAAAAAGGTCTAGGACAGAGGGCTGACTTAGACTAATGAAATATGTGAACAAGGTCACAAATCTCTGCGTCCAAATAAAATGCAGAGCTCATCTCTCCAACCTAGGACAGCAATTCTGGGCACCTATCTCTGTTCCCAGAGAACCAAACTCCTCAGTTTGCAGTAAGACTCACCAAGATATTCCACACTGAACCAGTCCTTTCGGAGTCCAAAGCTGTGTGCTATATTATTATGTTTTATTTGTTGGCTGGTAAGAACACAGAGCATCACTTTTTATCATATGCTGATAGAGTTATGGCCAGTCAACTCAGTTATACTAACCACTAGAGGGTTTTTTAAAGGGTAGTATCTTTTCAATTCATAGATAAGACAGGCTAAGAGTGTGCACATAGTCACAGCGACTTGGCTAATGAGCAGTAATTTGTTAAAGGAGCAATTAATTTCAATAAGTAGTCCATACTTTCCCTGGTGAAGGGAGGGGCAGAGTCCAGAACTCTTCAGTTCCTAAGACACTCCTGTCACTTGCAGCAAAGAAGAATTTCTCTTTTTCTGCCCATTGCAAGCCACTAAAACATAATGTGGAGAATTCACAACTGCCAGCTAGGCAGTAGCATGAACCGACGCACGTAAACCGGCCAGTTTCTACTCTGACAAAACATGATGGCCACACATCGGTGCCCTCTGGGTGATGAAGGCACTGGCCCTTTCCCCTCCTGTTTCAGAGAGTCTCAGGGCAGACCCTCAGCAGCTCTCCCTTCAGACAGGTTTAAAAGAGCCACAGCAAGGAGCAGGGCTGCAAAGTCCCTCTCCAAGACAACTGCATATCAAGTAGAAATCGCACAAGCACTCTTGATAAACAGCAGGCAGCCCCGCTCCTGCCAGCTAACAGGATTAATCTAAATGCACACAGACACAGCTGGGCAAAATCAAAACATCGAGCAGAGACTAAATTACACCACTTAATGGCAAAACGTCTTCGAGGCTCCCACTCCACCCACTGCCTTTCCCCGTGCTGCTGCAGCCACAGTAAGAAGGAGAAGCCGCATCCCTGTCCCTCCAGCCCCCCGGCACCAGTTCAAAGGCAGGCAGACCTCGGAGGCGAAATCCATCCACCCAGTTCTCGAAGAGCAATGGGCAGGAGAGAGCCAGGTCTTCCTGGACCTGGAGTGCTAGCTTTTGAAGCAATGGCAGTGGAAAGATCTCTTGCAAATGGAAAGGGCATGGGTCTGCGGTTAACACCACAAAAGACTCAGGCTCTGCTGCCAACCAGTTAATGCCAGAGTGGGTTACCCAGCACAGCGCTGAGCTTGCGGTTCACCCAAACCACAGAAAGCAGTTTTTAACACCAAAGAGAAAAAACTCCATGCGCTGCAGCAACAGAGTAGAGATGAAATGAAAATAAGGAGCGTATGTTCAAAGGGATAGTGTAATTTTTACATGGTTGAAAGTAAAGCCACTGAGGCAATGCCACACAAGAGGGTCCGTGGATTTCCTCCTTCCCCAATAAAAATCAGAGGGCCTTGAGACTGAAAAAGATGGAGAGTTATACCATAGTTTACCCATGTTGAGTTGCCTGCTTAGATAATGAAAGGGAGATAGGAAGTGTTACAGCTGCAATCACAACAGTGTTTTGAAAATGAAATTTGGGCACCGGGATTGCCTTCCTGACTCCCCACCTCAATTTCATCCTGTGTACCTCTCATTTATCTTGGTTCTCACAAACTCCTTTACAGAATTAAAGAAAAATCTAGTGGTCACGGCTAATGCCCCGGCATCGGATTCCCAGAGTTCACAGTGCTGTGGGCCAGGATTTGCAGGAATTATTCCAGCGGGCAGCAGCTGGATGTGTCCGAGCTGACAAACTGGTCAATGCTGGAAGTGGTTTGGGTTGGCTCTGCCCCATTGCCAGACATCACTTGGAACCAATAAGCAAGGCTTTGCGTAGGCTGGCTTCATTCATAGCGGGCTTACTAGAAACAAGACCAGGAGCCATCTAGGAAGTAATTGCCTGACTCACCTCGTGTGAATTTTCCCAGCAAGCAGAAGCTGAATCTCCTGTCCCCGAGAGCATAGAGACCTCAAGATGACCAAGAAAAGGTCATATCAGGCTGTGGCAAGCTGCCCTCCTACTGACAACTGATCCAGGGCAGGTTAGGAGTGAGCGAGCTACTTCCAAGTGTTTTCTAATGATACCTGTGCACTTAAAGGGAACATCATTCTCCAGAGACAATGATAATGTCTGGTATGATAATAGCAGAACCCTTGTGGTTTCAAATCAAAGAAATCCAGAACCACTCCTGAATTATTGTAGCACTTTACAGAGGTGTTAGTGGGAGATGGTTTTCCCCTTAGCAGGAACAACATGCAACATCCTCTTCTGAGCAGCCCTGAGAGAGCTCCAAGCAGTTCTAGAGCAGTGTTAGGAAGTGAGAGGAGAGGAGAAAAGCAATGACCAGATTTTGAGAGAATTTGTGAAGAACACAGAACCCCCAAATAGATAGCTGCTTACCAGCTTTCCAAACCAGCAGCAGAAGTGAAGCTTCTGCATTTAGTATTGTCAGTACTATGTGCCATTAAAGTTGGTCAGACTAAGTGCAGAGAAAAAGCTAACATTGGTAAACTAATACTGATCAACATGACTACGGCTAGTTTGTGGCTGCAGGATGGAATCTCCTTTAATTTCATGAATATTAATTGCTAAGAATTACACCACAGAGAAAACACGGTCATGGGGCAAATCAAGTTTCCAGCTCAAAGGATGTTAATATCTTTTCTCTTTTGCTTTTCCTTTCACTATAATTTTGCTTATGGGATGCAGTTCAGCTGCTAAGCATTCCCCTCTCTCCCTGGTGGGCTGAAAAGATAGAGCTGGAACTCAAGCAACGTAGAAACTTTGTGGAAATGGCTGTTTCCTCTTTAAGGATAACAGTAAGTCTGTATTTCATAGCAGAAGGGAAAGATGCTTTCTATTTAAAGCAGATGGGTTAAGAGTTCAGGAAAGGAGGATGAAAAGAGATCACGGGAGGAAAGGTTCTTGGAGATGTAGGGATTTGAGAGTGGAGATAGGCTGGCATTTGGCAGACAAGAAATTACACAGGGCAATTTGTACTAAGAACTATTCTGACCCGTTTTAAATCAGTTCTTTAGAGTCTCCCCTGAGGTATCACGGTAATTTCCTTCAGCTTTTACTCAAAGGCCAGACTCTCCTCTAGGCAACTTCTTTTTCACAGGTTGTTTGGGTGATCTTAAATGGCAATTGCATTACCAGTAAGACCAGTTTCCTTTATTTCTGCCAATCAGCATGTTACAAGCTCTGTTACCTGGCATAGAACGCAAGTTCCTGCCTGGGGCTGTTGTTTCAGCAGGTTTAAAGCCCGAAGTCCTACATAAACTTGATGCAATGGCCAGATCCCCAGCTGGGCTGAGGCTACCACACTCCTAGCAGCCTCCTACAGCAATCCAAAGGGCAGGATGCTCTTTGTCCTGGGTCACCCTGAGCATATCATTAAGGAACCACTGTTCAAAAAGTGGCTAAGTACCTTCATGGGTCGAGCCTGTAAGTCTTTCCAGGTGCCACATCCCCACTAGAAAATGCTGTGCATTCCTGTGCTGTTCTGAGGATGCCCGTGTATCTAGCCCTACAGTACCAGGACTCAGATAAAGTTCTTAGGGATGCAGAATGAGCATATACTGATGACACAAAACTAGGAGGGGTGACTGACACCCCAGAAGGCTGTGCTGCCATACAGGGAGACCTGGAAAGGCTGGAGAGATGGGCAGAGACGAACCTGATGAAATTCAACAAGGGCAAGTGTAGGGTGCTGCACCTGGGGAGAAATAACCCCCTGCACCAGGACAGGT
>JAOTQQ010000010.1:4966416-5001385 GCA_026546715.1 Gallinago undulata
GGAGGGAGGTCATCCTGCCCCTCTGCTCTGCCCTGGGGAGGCCCCATCTGGAGCACTGGGACCAGTTCTGGGCTCCCGGGTTCCAGAAGGACAGGGAACTGCTGGAGAGGGTAGAGCAGAGGGCTACCAAGATGATGAAGGGCCTGGAACATTTCCCTCATGAGGAGAGGCTGAGGGACTTTGGTCTTTTTAGTCTGGAGAGGACTGAGGAGGGATCTGATCAACACCCATAAATACTTAAAGGGTGGGTGTCAGGAGGTCTTTTTTCAGTGGTGCTCGGGGACAGGACAAGAGGAAATGGGCACAGACTTGAACATAGGAAGTTCCATCTAAACATGAGGAGGAACTTCTTTACTGTGAGGTTGGCAGAACCCTGGAAGAGGCTGCCCAGAGAGGTGGTGGATTCTCCTTCTCTGGAGACATTCAAAACCCACCTGGACACATTCCTGTGCAAACTGCTCTGGGTGGACATGCTTTGGCAGGGGGTTGGACTGGATGATCTCCAGAGGTCCCTTCCAACCCCATATCATTCTGTGATTCTGTGATATACCCCTCTTGTCTATTATTCCTTGCTCCATTTTTTTAAGCAGCATACATTAAACTATTCTTACCAGGCATTTTCAGTTCCAGCTGAAAAAAAAAGTGTCTTAGTGCTTGGTTTCTGTAGCAGGGGGTGAGGAGCACACTTGTTGGATCTATTCATATTGTGTATCTTTCAGACATTAACTACTCGTACCATGTTTATGTCCAGGTGCAGGGCATTCAGAGATATCAGACTGCTGATCATCTTTTAATCTTTTTTTCTTTCCCTCATATTCCTCTTAATTGAGTGATGTTTACCTGCCCTCCCCCTTTTCAGCATATTTGAAAAACAAAACCAGACAACTAGTGGTTTGCTTTGCATGATATTTTTTTTTTCTTTCCTAAGAGACCACAAAGATAAACCTCGCAGGCCCAGCAGCACATCAAGAAATCCTGCAGTACAAATACCTAAAAATATTTTTTACAATAGTCGTCTTGGTATTTACATATTTGCTCCCAGTCTCCCCATCTAATTAGACTCTGAATCCCGTATTCACTTATGCTGGCAGATAGCTTCATTGTTTTCATGTTTTGGGTCTGTGAATATCTGGAGGGCTACAGTATAATCCCATTTATGTCCTTGCTGGAGGATGAGGTGAAAACAAAGAGAATTGAATACTCAAGTGAGGAGGAGTCTGTTTGCAAAGGCTGAGGATAGCCAAGGCAATGCTAATGCAACTGATACTATGGAGCCTCTGTGCAGGGCTCAAATGTGGGGCAACGACCGACCACCTCATTGTATTCGTAGATCTGTTTGAAGATCTTTCATATAAGCCAAGTACTAGGCACCTAAAAATGCAATCCAAATAGAAGTTACTGGGCACCAAAAGAAAAAAATACCATTGGCAAATTCCGCAGATCAAGGTGGAAACATTGGCAAAAAACAACAAGGACAACAGAGGCAGCAGGAACTTCCAGCAGGTTGTGCAGGGACCTGGATTATCCACACATTGAGTACTTCAGTGAGCTGCTGTCTCCACGTGTGGGACAAAGCCAAGGGGAAAAGGATCAGTTCATACATGAGCTGTCTCTTATGTTTGTGTAACATGAAGCAAGCAACCTGGAAGCAAAACTGGAGCAAATGTGGCTATTGCTTCACAGCTTGGATAAACGATGGGCTCGCAGAGAAGCTAAGACATGCTCCGGAGAAGCAGTCTTTGAGATGCAGCCACAGAGACACCAGCTCAGTAATCGATGCAAGTCATTTGGCATGACAGCTTCTCAGCTGGATTTGTGAGCTGGGGGTTGGCCAATTGCTACAGCTTCAAGCGTGTTAGCAGGGATGTGGCCATAAATCACTAACTTCCCAGCCCAGCAGCAGGTTGAGTTGCAAGGACCACACCAACTGACACCAATGCTCAGCAAAGAGCATCAGGGAATTTTCCCCAAAGCATGATACAAGCATAAAAAATAAGAGAGAGAAAAATGCCCAAACAAGCCCTTAGAATAAACCTGAGTTCTCTTCTCCAAAAAGTGGAGCAGCCTGGTCTACTTTATCTGAATATCTATCCCAGTGTTATGGTCTGGTTTAAATTGCTGTTGTACCCTCTCAGATTCAAAAGTGAAAACATATTCTTTCAAGTTAGATGACTTGTTCTTGATTAAGGGGAAAGGGCAGGGTAAAAAGCCAGGGAAGAAGCTGCGAGAAGACAGCACAGAAATTAAACAATCTGAAATGATGTGAATTGGGAAAATTTTATTCTAACTCATTGCCTCTGTTTCCCTGCCATGTGAAAGGATAACATCTACATCTGAGGGATAGAAGCAAGCTTGCTTCAACAGTATGTGCAAAATCCATTTGCCGTTCTTGCTGGAAAAGGGCTATTAAGATGCGTGGTATTAACTGAGCCTTTATCTGATACCCTGCCAGTTTGTTCAAAAGTCTCTTTTTACCCACAGCAGGGTCAACAGCCACCAGTGTGGCTGAGATAGGGCTGTGCTACTGGCACAAAGATCCCATCCTGGCATTTTGTCTGGTACACAAATAAACTTAGAAGCTTAGGATTTCTCTCCCATTGGTTAATGCATTATTCAGAAAAGCAGCCAAGAAAGAACTCTGATTTGCCATGGACTGGCCCGAGGGGAGCTAATGGCTAAAGATGTTAGCTAGAAGCCAAAGAAATTCTGGCTCCCTAGTCTTGACCTATTTGTTTCTAAAATGCAGAATCCAAATCACTTTGATTTTTAACTAAGACATGCTCCAGGGATGGGTAGTGGCTCGAGGGGCAGACAAGAAGCCACAAAGCCTTTCCACCTTTAGGTTAGCAGCAAACCCGCCCTGCTTTGTTAGCAGCTGGGTGTCACAGGGGACTGACAACCCTGTAATCACCAATGGCATGTGAGTTTTAGGCTGCACAGTACCAAACCTGTAATTTGGTCATCTCCGCAAAGAGATTATGGAGGCTTGGCCAGAAAATGCTAAGCAGTGGGGGAATGGATGCTGGCAGAGAAATCCTCTCTGTTGCTGCTCGTGCTACCAACTTAAAGCCGACTTTCTACCCAACAAGACTCTCTGCTGTCCCTGGCCAGAAAGGGATGGGATGGAAAGATTCTTGCTTAATGCATTTGCGGCATTTTGTCTGTGATGGGAATTATATGCCTGATCATGTGTCTTTACCAGTCTAGCTAAACTGAGATCCTGTTGACCATAAACAAGGAAAGGAGTTTCAGAGCAGAAGAACCCTTATATACTTGGGGACTACCAGGGACTTCAAGGAACACAAAGCTCTTCTGACAGTAAAGCTATGAAATACCTGCCTCCGTGCTCCACTCACACTGAGGGGGGTTGTAAAGGAGCAGCAGCATTAATTATTGATCCCAAATAGAATTAATAAAGAAAGAATGTTTACTACAGCTGATAAAATGTTCCCTGCAAGATCTTTATCCTCAGGTCAGCAGCAGAAACAAGACAACAGCATGCAGCCCCCTTCATGCCCAACAAGATGTAAAACCTTGTTTCTCACGAGGCAGAAAGACTAGGGAGCTGCTCAGGATACAGAGAGAGTTTCCATCACGCAATCAAACTTGGGCCATACCACTGCCTGCTTGCAGTGCAGCTACACGATTGCCCACCCTTACAGCCTCGGGGAAGCAATCGGATGCCCTAAGCCTTGCCAGCCAGCTGCAGATTTGCAGACAGACCTTGCAGCAGGCGGCTGCACTGGCAGAACCAGCCAGACTCTCTCCACAGAGAAATGAGCCCTCTGCTTCGAAGGCTGATGGAGGTGAGGTGGGGTTGAATAAGGCAGCTGAGCCTGAAAGCCCATGCAGGCTTGTTAGTGGTAGGACAAGAATAACAATGCCCCATCGGAGGAGATGGAGTGATACCCGGGGGTCTGGTGGTGTGCTTTACTGAGCTTTCAGGAGAAGCCGTCTTTCCCTTCGCCACAGAAATTCAACAGCAAACCTTTCTGGGTATTATCGCATTTCAAGGCTGCACTGTGTTTAGGCACAGTATTTCTCACTTTTGAGGTTAAGGTGATTTCTCACTTAGCTTGGAGAGAGAGCTGCTTCTCAAGGCAAAGCCTCTCTGGAGACCAGAGCCTCTGCTCGCTGTGGACATCTCTGGCGATCATATAATATTTTTCCCCATCCTCTTGGTGTGCACACACTGAACTTACATAAATATTGTCAGTGCACATAAATCTACATAAATTATCACCTCCCAAACGTCTAGTAAAGGTCTAATCAGCAGAAAATAACTGATTAAAGGTAAAGGACTAGATCATCGGACTGCATCAAGTCTGTGCAGTTGAGTTGTGTTGAAGTTACTGTGGTTTACACCACCTGATGGCATAATGCAAAGATTCTCCCATTGCTTTCAGTGAGGATGTTTTATGACCTAGTTCTATTTATTTGTACCCACGAACTAAACTAACCTGCATTATAAATTATAGCAAAGGGAGGGGCTATTTTTCTCCTCTCCCAGAAAGCTTTACATTCATCAGTTAATTGTAAACGGCCGTTAGCTCCCATAAATAATCAGATATATTGCTGAGACACAGAATAAATCCACCCAAATTATGCTAACGAGTAAGATTTTGAAAAAGTTTAAGCAAAGTTTAGGTATGGAATCGCAATCAGCAGAAAACTGCCAGTTCTTCAAGTCATCACAAAACCCCTAAAACCATGAAATAGTGGAAGCTTCAAGGGTTGAGTGTTGGAAATCAAATCAACAAGGCACTAGTCTCCCCTACATATCTTCAGGTCTATATCTATATCACCAGCAGCAGCACGACAGCAGTACCACGTCTTGCTGCTGCCTAAACAGGACCCTAGGAACAAGGGGATTTAAGTACAGGATGACAAGGCTTTGGGCATCTATTCTAGCCCTGGTTTTATACTGCCCTCCTCCTCACAGCCTTCCTACTGCACAGTAGAGAACAGCAGATGTCACCTTGTTTGGGCTTTCCCCCCTCAGCCTGTAGCTCCAAACACCAGCTCAGCCTCAATCCATCACTCCTGCTAAGAGCTCTGTTTTTCAGGTCAGCTCCCGTCTTCTCTCAGAAAGTTTTAAAATGAAGACGGGTTCCCCACAAAACCAGGGCAGCCTCCTCAAATCTGCCTCTCAAGGGGCAGAAATGGGATATTTCTAGATTCTGAGTACCAGGAGATGAAGGCCCGTACTCCTCCAGGCCCTGCCGGCTGGGTGATAAAACGAGAGCTATGGCTGGGTGATAAAGCAATAACTGCCAGTGCATCCTCCTGCTGCCAGTGCTGCTACAGCTGTAGTGGTGGGGAATTGCCCGTGTAGACAATACTCACAAACAATTTCTGTGAAATAGATGACGGGACTGTAATTTCATGTCTTATGTTGCCAGGGAGTCACAGCAAACTCAATTAAAAGTTGAGACCAGAAGAAAAGAAAAAAAAAAAAAAAAGAAAAAAAAAAAGAGGGGGATGTGTGTGTACATATATATGTCTGTGTGTGTCTGGGACAAAAATGATGATTGAAGTGTCCCTGTGCCCCAGCAATAGGAAATGTCTGCTTTTGATGAAAAATGGGGGATTCAGAATGCACTGAGAAAAACCAGGAGCACGACCGGGAAGGAATCCAGCTGACAAATTACATTGAGAAAAGATCCTTCCAGGCGCAGGAGGCAACGAGCTGCAGTTCTGATTGAATAGACTTGTTAATAAAAATACATTGAACAAAAAATGAAATAGAGAGCAAATCCTTTCAAATAAGATTTCAGTCCTGACTTAAATCCATGGCTTTATTTATGAGTTCCTCTGTCCTTGCTCGCTCAGCAGGACAGCAGAAGAAAAGAAGAGAGAGGCGAAAACAGAGTGAAGCATGTCATGTCCCTCCCCAGGTCTGAGGCAGAGTGATACAGCTGGGGGGTAGAGGTGGGGGGACTAAAGCCACAGCAGTTTTAAAACATCTTTCCCTTCCATTTGCTTTAAAGTTACAGCTTGGAAGTGGAGACGGCAAATCCTGGTCGGTGGACTATACACCTAGTTCTGTTGCACCTTTACAGCAGCAGCATTGGTCTCAGCCCTTTGTTTCTTCTATTTTGGTGTTTCCCCCTGCAGGGTCCATGGCAGGAACCCTCCTTGGGATATAAAGCCAGAGAGCTCCCTTTGCCAGCAACGGGAGCTCCACCAGCTTGTGGTGGCAAGAGATCTATTTGTGGTGACTCTGAGGGACTCTTCCGATGAACCATCAGGACTCAGTATTTTGCAGGCCTCGAGCACTGCGCTTTCGCATTTCACAGGTTTGGTTTTTCAGTTGCTGGAGTTGCATAGGAGCTTCTCAGCAGCGTAATGAGCAGGCCAACACCGAGCCCCATTAGCACCATTTCAGGTGCATGATTTAATTGTCAGCTGTGGAAGACACCTTTGGCATCTCCCTCGTGTCGGGAGCATCGGAATTGGGAGCATGAGATGGGGCAAGGGAAGTGCAAAGAGGCACGAGAAAGGCTGTGGATCATGCAGGGCTGAAACTGCTTTAAGGCACGCACCTCTGCTATCTGCTGCTCTGAACATCACACACAGACACGCAAGTCCCACCAAGTTACCAGGGTTTCTCTCTGCCCACTCCCTTTTGTCCATGCCCTTTCCAGTTTGACCCACGGGATTTTCCGCAGCAAACATCAGTGACCACAGTTCATGGGACGGGAAAAGCATCAGAAATCTAAGTGCATTTCCAACTGACCCCCCTAGCCCCCAGTTCACAAAGCCTTACTCTTTGTGAGGCATTTTTCTGCCTCTTTCATGGTGACAAACTCCCGCTCTCCAGGGCCCATTTGCCATCTGAGACCCACCTGCACGTTGCTTCCTGGAGGAGTTTAATGGGGCAGACAGCGTGCATAGGAGCAGGCTGAGGGGGAACGAGGCAGAAGGTTTTGGTCCATTCTCCTTCCATGCCTGGAGGAAAACTTTTGCTTCCTACAATCCCAGAAATTGTCTGGGTTGGAAGGGACAATCCTTCATCCAGTGGGTCCACGCTGGAGAGTAATACAGCCAGAGTGGTCTGTGCCAGCTCCCAGCGCTCCCGTACCACTGAAACCCATTAGAAAATCCCCAGCTTTCCTGCCCAAACCAGCACTGTTGCTCTTGTCTGAGACCATCGAGAGTCACATTGATACAAAATCTGCCTCTCCTTGCTTCCCATCACTGCTTGTGCTGCTTTCTGCTACCTTCCGTGGTGCAGAAACATGGTGAGCACCACTGGAGGGCCCACAAGTTGTTTGAAGGAGTCTATCCTGTATTTGCCACCCCCTGGAGTTAAAATATAATGAGATCTATAAATAATAAATAAATCAGCAATTCTTTTTCATGTCTTTAGAAAGGCTATTCTCTAAGGCTACGTAGCTTTTAGAATTTTTAATGGAAGTGCAAGGGAGGGGCTAGAGATATTTTATTCTTGATTTTAAAGATAAACACATGTCTCATGGAGGTAAAGCTTTAAGAAAAGAAAAATCAAGGAAACAAAATCTGTTTAAATCATCTCTTTCAGCCCAGCTCAGAGGAAAGACAGGAGAAAAGTGGACTAAGATTTGCTTGGAACCCTCTAAGAGAAATATTTACTCCCACCAGACAAACAGATCACTCTTTTAATGCATCTATACATGGCAATTTGAACAATTCCTTTACATGCAATAGGGTGTTTGAAAAGACAAGCTTGGTGTCTGAAACATTCACAAAGAGGGAGACTAAATGGGGAAGAGGAAACCGATAGGTACTTATTAGCATGGGCCTTGTGAGTCTGTCTGTGATGGGAAAACGGGACAGACTGCCTTTGGGGTCATGCAGTTCAGTGCGGCAAAGGGTATTCACAATCATAGAATAATGAATAGAATAATAATAATACGATAACACAATCCTCCCATATCCAAAAGATGAATATACTAGGTCAATGCAAGTAAAGTATCACTGATGAAAGTAGCACATCTGAGTTGAGGAAGAGCAAAAGAAAAGCCAATATCACACCCTTAGGTTCTGTCTCAGCAAAGCCTTCTCTGCCTGCTTCCTTTCTAATGAGCCATTTTACAATGCTGATGAGAAAATTCCCTGGTGGCATAGAAGCACCAGGGTGGGGACTAGGGATACGCTGAAATTTATATACAGTAAGATGAAGGCAGGCACACAGGAAGGGGAGCAAAGGTGGAGAAATGGAAAGGAATGAATGTGATTTGCTCTAATGCACAGATCTCAACATTTGCAGTGTCTCTTTACTTCCATCAGGCCCTTGCTCCCTGCTAGAGAAGAAGCCAAACCAATGCACAGACCTGTGTTCTATATTTATGAGAACCTTTTATTTGGTTACCCCTGTTGCAGCAGAGCTTTTTTTGCTTTTGCTTTCCCAAGCATCAGAACAACACTGCTAATCCTACAGAATAATATTCATGTAATCAATATGAATATGCCCATGAAAGAATGTCAGCCACTGTAAAGCAACACAGCCAAAGGGATCTAGTAACAGAACAAAAACAAGGACAGGAGCTTATTTTTGGATTTCTTTTGTTCTTCTGTCATTTTCTATCCATTTTCCCTTTTACTACATAAAATAGAAATAGATAGAATTCTTGGGCATTGCCAAAGAAAGCCAGCCTTTTGTTACGGCCAAATATTAGAGAGAGACCCACTTAAGTTTTTGCTCTTCAGGCTATTTGAAGAACATATTCAGAGCTATGCCTTCCCAGTTGAACTCCAGGTAAGTGCTGCCCAAGCTGCCTGTCAGTCAATGTTTGGCTAATTATCTGTACAGTACGGCTCTGGCAGGGGAGATTGTCAAACTGAGCCCGTTGCTGCTGGCCTGGATGGTGCGGGCAGAGCAGGATCTGAGTGTTGCTGTCCCCGGACAGCCTTTCTACATGTTTAGCATGGACCGGAGGCCTTGCTTATAGATGGCAAGCGCCAGCATTTCTTCACACTTGAAAAGCCTTGAAACAAACACGGAACAAGCAGAGTATCTGAGATCTCGAAAACACTTCCCCACACAACTCTAATTAAGTGATTTTCTAGTGCTCCCACAGCCATACCTGGATGAGAACTAGAGTGCTCTACTCATATTCTGAGACTATATTTGCGGAGTGAGTCATTTCCTGCCAATTTGGGAAAACCTGGGGTTTGCTTTTGAAGGCATGGGGTTTTCTTTCTTGAGTACTGCAGAATGCAGGAGCTGGCAGGGGGGATTTGTCTCAAATAGAGCTGTGTCTGTGCTTCGGGTTGCTAGGCAGGTTCTAACAGTGTGATCGTGGCTCTGATGGTAGCTATCAGCCACCCTGATACCAGCTGCATTGCTGAGAAAACTTCTGTTAAAGTTCCCCTTTTGGGGGTCAGCATCTCCTAGTCTGCATAACAGGTCCCTTCAGTCTCTGTCTTTTTTTTTTTTTTTAAATCTCCCATTACTGCTTCTTCTAAAAGCTCTGAGATGGTCCCCAGAGGCCATACAAGAAAATAGAAATTGAATGAAGATTAAAATGCTGATCTAGAGCTGCTAATGCCCCTCAGGAGTTACACAAACATCCACTTGGAATGAGTCCCATCTGGATAACAGCAAGAAATGTTCAAGAACAAACCTTGAAGGTTAGTTAACATATTAGCTTTCTCTAGAGCACATATCCTCTTTGACTTTCACCCTTTTTTCCCAGTATTAAGGAAAGGCCTTGAGACCATGTGCTCTGACAGTGGTCGCAGGGCTTTAGCCAGGTGAAAGCTGCCCCTGCTCTGGGGGCTGTGTGAGCCACCCTGAATTTCACTGAGTTTTTTTTAGACTTGGAAGGGACCGTAGAGATCATCTAGTCCAACTCCCCTGCCGAAGCAGGATTGCCCAGAGCATGTCAGAGCACGTTACTCAGGATGGCATCCAGGCGGGTCTTGAAAGTCTCCAGAGAAGGGGACTCCACACCCTCCCTGGGCAGCCTGTTCCAGAGCTCCGTCACCCTCACCAGGAAGAAATTTTTCCTCATATTTGAGTGGAACCTCCTGTGTTCCAACTTGTGCCCGTTGCCCCTCGTCCTCTCACTGGCAACCACTGAAAAGAGTCTGGCTCCCTCCTCCTTCAACCCATCCTTTAGGTACCTATAAGCATTGATAAGGTCTCCCCTCAGCCTTCTCTTCTCCAGGCTAAAGAGTCCGAGCTCTCTCAGCCTTTCTTCATAAGGGAGATGCTCCAATCCCTTAATCATCTTTGTTGCCTTACGCTGGACTCTCTCCAGTAGTTCCCTGTCCTTCTTGAACTCGGGGGCCCAGAACTGGATGCAGTATTCCAGTTGTGGCCTCACCAGTGCTGAGTAGAGGGGGAGAATGACCTCCCTCGACCTACTAGCCACACTCTTCCCTATGCAGCCCAGGATTCTGTTGGCCTTCCTGGCCACAAGAGTACACTGCTTGCTCATTGTCATTTTGCTGACATTGGGCCCATGGGCTGAGAGAGCTTGGATGCCAGAGAATTTGTCTCACACCTTAATCAGCATTAGAAACTTAAAGGGCAAAGTCCAGCTCTGCCAGTGGAGATGCCTCTGGCGTGGAGGGGTGTGTGCTGCTAATCACCCAGAAACCTCACCCAGCTACCTTTCAAAACAGCAAAGAGAAAGGGGACTTCTTACGTGTGGTTCATCTCCTCCTGAAGTCAAGTCCTTGCCTGACTCACCAGAGGTTTGCTTTGGACAAGCCCTGGTGCTGTGCTCCCTGCTTCTGTTGTGCTCCAGCCCTCTCTCCTATCTGCAGGCAGTTCACTCCTTACTTCCCCAGTTCATCACATTTTCTCTTAATGCTTTTGTTTCTGTCATAGATTCTTATGTGTGTGAACACGTGCTAAATCTGGGCAGGAACGTATTTGAATGTTTAGCCGGATTAGCCTGGGTTTTATGTGTTCTTGCTGGGACGTGCACTTCAGCCCCTGGCTGACATTATATTAATTGTTTCTGTTTCATTATCCTTACTTGGAAGGAAGGAGTGTGTGGGAAATGAAGAAATACTTATATGCTTTGCAAACATGTTTTATCTCCCCTTTGATTTCTCACCAGCCTGTTCCAGCATCAATACCTACTTTGAGCTGGTGACCCTGATGCTTCTTGCCCCTCCTGATTATCCGTTCATCCCTCTCCAGGACCGTACTGATTTCCTGCTCTGTCCTCCTCCACCCCAGGCCCTTCCGAATTTCTCCTTCTCTCCCTGGCCTGCCAAGGTCACCCTTCTCAGTGTCCACACTCACATCCTCCTGTAGCAAAGCCCCCTCATCCCAGGTATCAGCCTGCAAGACTGAGGGTGAGGTCTCTGTCAGGATGGCACACCCAGGCAGCACAGCCCTTCTCCAACAGGTTACTAAATTCCTGCTAATCCCAAATCCACAAATGTAAGAAGTGCCACTCTGGATCTGGTAGCAGGGGCAGTGAAGGAGACTCTGAGACTCCCTCTTCATTGGGGATGGGCACTGACTGCGCCTTTGCTCCAACCATCTCCGTGGGTGTCTCCAAACTCTTAGTCTGTCCATAAATACTGGTGTTTATGGGGTCAGGGTAGCTGCTGGGGCGAACCTGGGAGGCAGCAGAGCTGCCCACGGCAGTGGCCTACTTGTACCTTACTTCTGTTTGGAGTAATAAAACAAGGAGCTACCAGATGCCTCTTGCTGCCTTCCTGTGCTGGCAGGTTATTTATATGCAAATTTCTTGTATGTGGTGGCTGCTTATAAACACGATAACAAAACCTTCCGTGGAGACTGGATATGGGAGAGGTGTGCGAGGGCCTTCTGATCCAGCCAGGAGAGTTAATACAGTATTATTCACAACCAATTAGACATTTTCAGAAAGGAAGGGGTAGCTATATACTGAGACACAGTTTGTTAAACTGAGATTGTGGCTGGGAGCTGGGGAAAGCAGAGGAGAAAATCGCCTAGAAACATATTCAGCTACAATTAAACTGTATTGAAACACCAGCTCTTCCTCACCTCAAGGTCAGCGGTAACACTTTCCTATTGCAGTATTAAGAACCACCTGGATTCCTATTTGGTTCCTCCAGTTTCTGCAGAACCTCCTGGGCTTAATTTATAACCCGCTGTGACTTGGGACTGCAGTGTGATCAGCTGAGCTGTTGCTGTCCTACCCTGCCACGGGTGTCCATCTCCTCTTCCTAGGATTACACACTATGTGTTCTTTCCCTCCCCAAAATTCTGCATGGAGACCGAATAGATACCTTCTCAGTAATTTTTGTCTTTATTTTCTGTGCCGCGATGAGTTTCCCCAGTTTCTGGACCCTGTTTGAGACACAGAGCGTTATCTAGCAAAGTGTGTTTTCAATCAAGTTACCTGGAGCCCCCTGCAGTCTGGCAGAGTCTTGCTGAAGGTAGCTCACAGCCAAGTCCCCTCTCTGCCTTTGCAAAATAAGCTTTGATTAACTGAAACTTAAGACATTTTAAGATCCTTAGATGAAAAGTATTGGAGTGGTTACGAGAACAGTAGATTCACAGACCTGAAGAGGCTCCACTTATCATGAAAACCTACTTCCTACCCAGAATAGGCTGCAATTTCTGTATGAGGAAAATTACACCATTTTTAAAAGCCCCATAATCTTGAGTTTAATCCAGAGAGGTCCTGGGTCCTTAACAAATCCTCTCAGCTGTCCATTACTGCTGAGAGCAGCACCTGCATACCCTGCTCTCAAGTTAGCTCTAGCAGGGTTTTTTTTCTGGGAAGACAGAAACAGCGGGGAAGGGGAATTTCCTGGGAGGGGTCATTTTTTTCCATGTAGGAAATAACTACTTTATGACTAGTGCCATAAACTCCCTGCTTTCCAAGAAACTCTGAGTTAACCCAAAGGCATGACAGTAGGAACTTGTGTCCCTTAAGCGTGGGGCTCCTTAACCCAGGGAACCACTCGGCCTCACCTCTAGCTCGCTCACGCCCGTTGCCTACACCAGTTGAGGAGCTGCTGCCTCCAGACATCTCACCTGGACACAGGGGCAGCTACCACGGAGACTCGTGTGCTTGCTGCTGAGAGTAAGCAAGGAAAGCAGCCAGCCAGAGGCTTTGCTGCTGGCTCCTGCCTCCCTCCACAACCCCAGAGGCCATCACTGGTATCCCATTGCTCCAAAGAGGAGATGCTGATGGGTTGGGCCACGTCAGAAGATGTGTCAAGCCTGCCACTCACTCCCTCTGCTTTCCCAGGGAGGAGGACTAGAGGCGCCGCCTGTCACAATGGGTCTACCTCACCAGGACAGACCCTGTCAGCTCTCACTTCCCCTGTCTTGACAACATTAGGAAGTTCAGAGGCTTCACAGAGCCTCAGGCACTTAAACCTGCCTTTCTTTTCAGTGACTGCCACTGCTGCCTAAGCAAGGAAGGGCAGAAGGAAAGAGTGAGGGAGAGGAAAACTACTCCAAGAAGGAGGGAATAATGAGCAGAGGAGTTCAGCTAAATAGAGCAGCATTGGTGACCAGCAGGCAGAAGCCAAGCCTAAGCTATGAAACGCAGTTCTCCCTCTGACTAAAAGTCACATCTCTACCAACAAGCAGGACGGGCAGCCCTGCTCCTTCCCCCACCCCAGCCTCCTGCCCCAGCCCCACTTCCCACTCTGTTCCCCAGATGCCTTTGCCGTGGAGATGGGACCTCAGAAGCGCTTAAATAAACTCTAGGCCTGCCTTGCCTCCAGCTTATGCCAGGCGAGGTCAGCAGCCCTCCCACAAAGGCGTGCTGAGCTGCGCTGGCATTGCCTCCACCTCCATCCTGCTCATCCAAGCACCTGCTTTGGTTTGGGTTTGGGCTCCTATGGCCAGCCCCACCGCTGCTCAGCCCCCCAGCCCTGCCAGCTGCCAAACCCTTGGCCTGGGCTCTTGGAACAAAGATGTTCCTCTTTTTTTTTGGTGCAGTGTTGATGGTGAAACACTGGCAGAAACTGATAAGCACTGAATCTGCTGGTTCCAAAGAGGCTGTGATGATCACTGCAGGATCCAGCCATCCTCCAAAAACCCTGTTTTCAATTGCAATTTTAATTACAGATTAAACCAGGAGTGTTGGTGTGAAGTTAGTCCCCCAGCCAGGCTGACACAAGCAGCTGTTTGGGTTTATTCATTTCCTGTCATCCCTCTACCTCTTGGCTGCCGAGTTATTGATGTGTCTTCCAAAGACAGAGGGCTGCCAAGCCCTAAGATGCTCATGGTGTCATTTGTTTGGCATGTTGGAGCTTTCACATGGTCCAGAGAAGCAACCTGCAAACATGCACAAAGCCAAATCCTCGTTCCCCTTCACAGCTCTCCTGAAAACACCCTTTCAAAGAAACCAGCAAACGAGCAGCTTTAGCTGGGGGCTGCATCTCCAGCCCATCATGACAGACTGCCCCTGCTCCCAGCCTTATTTCTGTTTGCATTCCCTCTTTATCTCCTGGTATGTTTAATTTAAACTGAGAAGACCATCTTTTTACTGAGTCTTTATTCCTCTCTCAACACCAGAGGGACTGAACTGCACCTGAAGCTCCTGAGCAAAACCACTATACAAGTAAGATATTTGTCTAATTTACAACACTAAGCCCATTATAACATCATCAACTCCGACAGTACTGAGGTATTAAATGGGCCCAAAAATCTCCGTATTCAGATCTCCCACCTCCTCCCTGGTTTGTTTTTGTTTTGTTTTGTTTTTTTTTTAGATCCCTGCTTCAAAGCTAGGAGTGTACTTTGAGGAATACTCCAGATTTCAAGCCTGCTTTATCTATTTGTGACAAAGTGAAAGGACACATGAGTAACTAGGGAAGTGCTGATTTCATACACATCTGTAAAGACTGAGAGGAGGAGAAGGGGATCTGGGTCCTGAGGCCAGCCTTCATGATTCAAAAAGCCTCTCCACCTTTCACCAAAAAAGTGTGGGCTGGAGGCAAGCTTTAGGCTGGCAGATTGTGTCACAGGGAGACAGACAGGGTTTTTGCATAGCTGCCTCCAGGAATCTCTTTTCTCTGGAGCAATACAGGAGCAGAGAGCTCATGGTAGAAGGGATGGTCTGTGAGGCGGATGAGCCTCCTTCTCCAAGCCCCTGGCACGGGTCAGAGCTGCACACCTTTGACACCAGCAAGGAAAATGGATGGAGACCTCTCCCCTCTCTCAGGACTCACTCTGCAGATGCCGAGGGAACTACAGCAAGGCATAACCAGGCAGAGGGAGCAGCAAACGAGTCTGGCTAGCTCCATTTGCTACCCTGGTGAGTGACTTCCCCTGCAGAGATGGGGACTGTGATCTCCGGAGGAAGCTGTCAGATAACACTAGGAGCTGCACAGGGATTTATGCTGGCAGGGGCACAATATTTCACTTCGATGACACTTGCTTTCTTAATATTTTAATCATGCTGTTAACCTCGAGACTTGAGAGACACGGGCGGCTGCCACCCTTCCCACTGTGCCCTCCCCGGACGAAGCCAAGCCCCGCAGCGAGCGCCGCGCTGACAGCGTTCTGCACAGCACACGCAGCTCAGAACCTCTCCCGGCTCCTGCGTCACAGCCCGCATCACGCCAGAGACCAAGGGACCAATTACCCATTCTCTGCCACCGAATTCAATGGTGCTCACATCTCGGAAGGAACAAGAAGGAAAGTCAAGGTCAAGGCATCCAGGGCAGCAGGACTCACTTCTACATTCCTTAGTAACTGCAGATAGCAAAAGGCAACAACACGCTTGCTTTCCAGCCAGTCCCCTGCTGCATTCTTATGAATGACTGCTAATAAAGGCATCAGAGAAAGGCAAGAAACCCCCAATGTCCAACCCTGTGTGCGAGATTCATAGGATCATTTATTGCCTAACAAACTCCCTGCTATTTCAGTGACAGAAAAATTTTTTATGTCCTTGATCTGTTTTGCTTTCTCCCCTCAGGTTACTATAGCTCAGGATTTTGCTTTTGTTTTAAACGTATTATCCTAATGTCTGTATTCTAGGGAGATGTTTCCAAGACTCGTGCATAGAAAGGAGATTTTCAAGATGCTTGTGGACATATCTATTACGGGACTGCAAATTTGCAGGCGACTATATCTGATGAGCCAGATGATTGCTTCTAATCCAGGGTCCTGTGTTATATTAGTGTAAGATGAAAATTTACATTGATCATATCCAGGTGATGTGTTCATCTGATGCTCATTCTGTTCACAAGAGTAATCACACTATCTCAGACATGTACAAAGGGATGTGAAAGACCACAGAAAGGCAGAAAACTATTGAATGCTTTCCTAATTCTGTAATTCAACAATCAAGGAGATGAATACTTCAATGAACTGCATTTTCCAAGTCTAACTCGCAGCTTAATAAAGTCCTTTCTAGGAGAAAGATGAAAGCAAAGGCTCTGAGTTCTCAACTTCAACAGGCTGTGCAGATCAGCACTGGCTGAGCCACAGCAAGCCCCAAGCAAGGGGCTTACAGGGCAAGTGGGAAGGCAATGGCAAGACACTCTGAGTGCTGTTTTGTCTGGCAAATGAGTTGTACCCAGCCCTGCATGACAGAAGATTGCAGGCAGGTGGCTGGTCGCTCACAGGAGACAGGGTGATAAATCCTTCCTGCCACTTACTGTATTCCTGCTCTTCACCAGTACATTTTGACAGGGAGAGAATTGAATAGTGTCACTAACAGACAAGGAAAAAATTATAAGGTTCATTTAGAAGGCAGTAAAGAGGGAATTTTCAATTTCCTTTTAAAATCACAACATAATAATTCTTTCATAGTGGTTTCAACAGGGGAGCAGGAGCCAAAGGGACCTCGAAGCATTTCAGTATCCAGCTCCACAACCGGGATGGGAGAGCAGCTTTGAGACCCCAGCAGACAGGGGACTTCAGGCAAACACAAGGACTGGTGCATGCTTTCAACACCTGAAAATTCCAGCTAAAACTATGGCCTCTTTAAATGAAAAGATCCTTCTCCTTAAGGAGCTTGTATTATCTTAAAGAGAACAGGACATGGTGTTACCCTTCAGAAACAAAGCCCCCAGAGATGCTAGATGACATGACCAAAGCCTTATCAGTACTCTGTGGCAGTACAAAGATCTGATTCCAGGTCGGGCCCAAGAGTAGGGTGAATGGAAAATCAGGGTTCTGCACTGTGCGTATCTGCATATAGATTCTATAAAGGCCTAGGAATGCGTGCATGCTCACAGACAGTAGGGAGGATACACGTGACAGCATTAAAGTCCAAGTTCTGCCATTAGTTCCTGTTGGTTCCTTGTATGAAATGACTGTGATTTCAGGAGCATTCCTGGAAAACTGGAGCAGATATTAGGCATGTGTACAAGCATTGATTCAAGGTCTTTGAGTCGGTATAGACTGGTACACATGAATAAGGACAGGGTCCTGGAGAGGATATGAATACAGACCCATGCCAGACCTATAGAGTCAGGAATGGAACAGGCACACAAGCAAAGTATGCCTTTGCATGGTGCTAAGCAAAGTAATCACAGGCTTTTTTGGTTAACTGTTTCTCTATTATTCTTTCCATCGCCTTGTAAATAGCTACAAACTAGCCTCAGCTGGAGGTACAGGGAGGTGATTGATGCAATCAACTTATATGTAATTAGTAACCAAAGCAATAAGGGCAGTCTCCTGGTGTTTCATTTGGGATCTAATAATGATACATACATCTTATACAGAGGCATACACATACCATTTTCACACACATATATTTATAGCTATGCCCATGGTTAGATGATTAAGAGCCATGAATAGTCCTGAAGGCTCTGTTTTGCTGTTGTATTAGGGGTTTTGAGGGGATGCCAAAAGCTGATTGCTCCTACAACGCAACAGTTCCTGTTTAGATCAGAAAGGCCACACAAAAATATATTAACTGTTACTTAAATCCATCGTGCAATTCCTACTAGTTTAATTTATTACATTTTGTATTAGTGTATTTTTTCATAATATGGGCAAAAGTTTCATTTGCTAAAGCAAAGTGTGATGCCACAGAAATCAATGCATAATGATAAATTTTCTGTAGCTCAGGATCTGATTCTCAATCTTTTATCTGAATTACTCTATTGATCAGTAGAAAAAATGGATTACAAATAAAAATACAAGACAATTAAACGCTATGCAATTAGCACTAAGCCTCAAGAAAGATGACTTAAAGACAAAGGGTAGAACTCAGCAATCAGCTTTTGTTCCTACTTTTTTAAAGGATATAAACCCTCACATTTCAGTGCTCAGGCCAGCTCTAATTGGTGTATGTTAGGAAAAAGCTTTCCCTATGAGAAAACAGTTCTTCTAATTATCCACTGGTGACTTCCTCTCTAGCATCTGGAGCCATTTATTGTGGGAGATAGATACTGCTTTGGTAGACCAATGGCTTGATCCTCTAAGGCTATTTCTCCGGGAAAATAGCCAGACTTGAATACCAATTATCTCATTAGAAATCTGGAATAACTCCATTGACTTTAATGGGAATGGTTAGATTTGGAATAACTTCATACAGCGGGTTCATCCAGGCTGAAATGTGCATAGAGGATGGTATATTTCAGTCTAAACTAGAAGGACCTCCACAGGGAACAGCACAAGAGAACAGGGAGCACTTCGAATGCTGTTCTGAGGCAGTGTGACAAGATCATTCCCTCCAAAAAAACCCAGTCGCAAATTAGTTCCATAAATCTCTGAATTTGCTGGTATCATTAAGGATTTGTAGATGTGGAAGGGGAAGAGAAAGGGCAATTGGATTTATTACTTTGGAAATAAGAGCAAGGCATCCACCAAAAGTAGAAATGTTTTGGGATACATTAAGCTTGACCTTTAGGCTATGCTATGGTAACACACTTGGCTAGTATTATCCTGGGAAAACACTGGAGCAAAGATGTATATAGGCCTTTATTTCCAGTACCTAAGCACCTATAAGTTTGATAGCTCACTGCTAGCTCATCTGTGACCATAGGTCACTCTCAAATCTTAATTTATGTCAGGTAATGCCATGCATCATTGATTTCAATTGAGGAGACACTCATTAATAAGATTTAGTGTATTGGATTGTAAGACTAGCAAAAATACCATCTATGTCATCATAATGATCCAGAAAGCTGGAATAACTCATCGCATCACTACATAATTTTCATTAGATGCTTGGCATAGTTTTTGATGTTAACAGCTTGCTTTGAACGTTGGGGCCCTACTGCAGGTCTGAGGATTTAATACCCATATGGAAAATGATGTGAAGATTGCAAAGGCTTCCCTATTAGAATAGATTAAAAATATTAAGATTAGATTAGTTTGGGGAGGAGATGAACAAAAAGTGACGTGGTAGAGGCATGTAAGTTAATAAATGGCAGAGAGAAGGTCAGCTGGAGGCTCTTGATTTTACTTTTCATAATACAGGAATCCAATTAAATTAAAAGGATATTAATTTAAAACTGATAAAAGGAAATACTTTCCTCACATGCAGTGCAATTAGGCAGTGGAACTCATAAGTATGAAATATTACAGAGGCAGAAAATTTTAGAGTGCCCCAAAGAGGCAGAATATGCATATTTAGCTCTTTAGGATAGAAAGTTTAAAGGGGATGTAGACTCATACTTTAGGCTATACATAAAGAGCAAGAGACTTGGTTCAAAGGTCAGAAAAGCTGGCCCAAAGAGTCACTTTCATTTCAGAGGGACTTGTTTCTGTCTGTAGCTACTTCTTGATGGAATGAAATGCCCTCATAATAATTTAATTACTGGCCTTAGTGGGAAGGATACGCTGCAGCACTGTGTTTTGCTGCTGCAAGTCCCAGGCTAAAGAAGCCACCAATTTGAGTCTGGTGACAGAGAAAAAAAGTTTCCCTAATTCCATTCTTCATTGAAAAAATTTAGACATTCAGTTAAATGACAGAACCCTATCTATCTTTCTGTCAGAAAAATGAGTAATTATAAGAAATTAAATATCATTTTTTAAAGCAAACCTTTAGGAGGCACCATCATGTTAAGCAACATAAAGAAGACCCAGTTAATAAGTTTAATGCCTCTTATCTTGGGATGTCAGATGAGCAGTCACCAACATACCTGCTACAATAATGATGCAATATTATTTCACCGTTGTCATTATTTATTAGCATGCCAGAAAATGCTATCCAGATTAGGCTCCTATTATGCTGGGAATTGTGTATACACATGGCAAGATAAGTGCTGCTAAAAAGCACTTGTGATCTCAAATTAAGCACAACAGGTATAAGTAACAAACAAATGTAGATACTAAAAGAAAATGGATAAAAGCTCTAAAGATAAGAAGTGCCCAGAGGCTCTTCAAGTGTTGTGGGTTTTTTGTAAGAATCACAGAAAATGAATTGCCTGGAAAAAGTGTCTTAGACACTATGTTTTAAGCAGATACACGACGGAAAAACAAATTCGGAGTTTCATAATCATAAACATTTATACAGGAAATCTGATGCTGTGATTTATGCTTATCCAATCAGGGATTTAAAATATGCCATATAACCACAGACAAGAATCAAAGCTGCTCCAAATACGCTTCCCAGACACTCATAACTGACAAGCTTTAGGCCAAGATACAACAGTAGGAACTATTTTTGAATATCGTGTTGCCAATGAACATGTTTCAGAAAGTTGCAATCACGGAGTATTCACAGAAGGCGAAGTGGATAAAACTACCACCAAAAATTCATTTTGAATAAAATGAACGAGGACTTGAATGGAACTGTTTTCCATTTGAAAATGTCATTCTTTCAAAATCAAAATATGTTGTGAAATTGCGCTAATTTTGGCCAGGGGCCATAAAAGAATATTGACAATGATGAGATGTCTTGGTTTGGCAGATTTAGAATAATAGTCTCTGATGTTTCTTTGTGAGATATTTAAATTCTAATTTTTCACCTGATAAAGTAAAATACAAATATCAACACTGAAGCAAACCACTTCAATTTTGACAGCTGACCAAGTTCCACCTAAAAACAGGTTGGGTTTTTTTTTAATCTGTTCCTGTTATATCACCGCTTATAAAAACCTTCTCATGTCTGAGTTAAATGTATTCATGAACCCATCTGTTCGGTCCTTTTTTAGCTTAAACAACAAGACATGGGCTGAGACCTGCAAAAAGTCATCTGCAGAACGAATAGTGCCTCTCTAGAGCTGGCTGCAGGAGGGTATCCATCCTGTGATGGGTTTTGAAACGGATTTTGATTAGAAAATGCAAAGATTCCGAAACATATCTCCCTCATTCCACTCCATTTTGAAATGATGAAATAAAACGATAGCGATTCTTTACCTGACTGGGTCTCACGCTTGCCTTGCTTGTTCTGGACAGTTCTGAACTGTCCGGTACTCAAGATGGGCTGGACCCGTTTTCCCACTCACTCAAAACATGCACTACGAAAGTCTGCTCTTTTCTCCCACAGGACAGTCTGTGTGGCCAAAGCACTTTGGTGCCTTTCAGTATAACGGAAAGAAACTAATTTGGCTCAATCTCTAAAATTAAATAGCTGGGGAATCCCACTCTCCCACTTTTCTGTTATTTTACCCTGTTTCTGAGCTGGTCCTTCCATTCCTCCTGGCAATTACCTACCACTGTACACAATCTGTGGATGCACAGTACTCTAGAGACCATGGAGAGAGGTTTTGACAAAGGTCTCCGAGACAAGCCACTCTAAAAGTGACAAAAATGTAAAACCCTGCTGAGCGAAATGCAACGTGAAAAGGGCAAAGCTAAAGCCAGCTTGGCAGAACCGGTCCTGCCTCTGCTCAGAATAGACTGCCTCAGCGGAGACCAGGGCTGGCCTGCTGTTACCTCTCGGGTTTGAACAACAGGACTTTTCATTTAGCACCCGGGGGGGAGCGGGAAAAGGTCTGTGCCTGATGACATTTCTTGTCTCTGATCCCATCTGTGGCCACCAAAAGTTCATCTGGCATCTTTGAACATGATGCCTGTCTAGAAGGCGTCACACTGCCAGCAAACATTCCTGAGCGGCTTAGCCACACCACGAGCTCAGAAGGGAAAAATTCTTACCCTTACCCTGAACACCTCAATTAAAAGGTAGGGCTTGGAGGTGTTAAAAGAAGATGTGTTGGGTATTGTGTGTCCCTTGTGTTTAGTACACGAGCAACCCACTGCTTTAACCCACGCAGACACATGAAGGGAGCACAGTCATTCCTAGCAAAGGGAGAAAAAAAGAAGTCTCACAGAGGGAAAGGTGGAGGGGAGATCTCTGCAGATATGGCTTCAGCATCAGCACTTTGGGATCATGCCAAAACCCACAGGAGATCGACCAACAGATTTGGGCCGAGAACTGATAGAAACAAGGGCATCTGTGGAATGGCACTTTGTATTTTTTAGCTTCTCCACTCACAAAATAAGCAACTGAAGGCTTCCTTGAATTAAGCCAGCTTGCTAAGCTTGGGTTACAGAAACGTAGTGTAGGGACCGGCATTCCCACCGCAGCCTTTGCCACGGCTCCACTGTGTGCTAGGCTGTTTCCTCCCCTCTGCCTCTAGTCTACAACTCACAGTGCACAGTGAGATTTAGAGAGCAACAAAACAAAATAATGGGGCTAAATATTGCAGCAGAAAAGCAAAACTTTGCCAGTTGTCAAGCAAAGCATCCGTTGAGGGGGCCATGTGGGCATGCACGCCTGCGAGTGGGAATTGGGATGACTGACAGCAGCCACTCGAAGGACACAAGCCAGGCACAGCAGAGGGATGCTGCTGAAAAGAGGGATGCTTGGCAGTGGCTGGTGCGCTGCACTACCTAAGGAAACAGCAGCGAAGACAAAGGTGTGAATTCAACCCACGCAGCCCTGGAAAAGTCCTGCTCATTTCCTCACAAAATAGGCTCTAAATGCTGTGAATCACCCAATTCCCAATTTAATTCTGAAATTCAGTCAAGAGAGAGTGAACAACAGAGGAACATCTGTGCTGGTAAGATACACTGAAACTCCGATACTGAACGTTATTTTAGCGCAAATTAAACTTTTTCCCCTTCCTCATTCATGTAGTTGACAAGAATCTTCAAACAACAAAGGGGAAGGAAATAAAAGCATTTAGCAACACGTCAGTTATTACTTTTTCCTAGACAGCTGCTTGAGCAAGGTTTTTATCTGTCCAGAGGTTACAGTTGACTAGTTGTGCTAACATCATTAACAAACAACACCAGGAGCAGCTCTTTTGGTAAAGACAAACATCCATCTATCCCGCTCCTGGTCTCCAGTGGTGGTCACTGGTGAATGTCTGGGAAAGAGCATAAAACCAGGGCAAACAGATCATCCTGCCTTCCTCAGATGTCCAGACTCCCAGATTGCAACTGTAGGATTTGACTACACTTATAGATGAGGGGTGTTTTCTACCTCCTGACTGCAGTCCAAGCACGTACCACCCACCTCCGTGGGATGGCAGTGAGGTATGATGCCTCCATTCCATGGTCTAATCTCCACAGCAGAGACACTACAGCGTGGGCCAGAGAAGAGCTGCTACCGCTCTAACAGAACAGCAGTTTGGATGAGATGCATGGCTGCATACTTCAACAGGGAAGGCTAGCCACAGCTTTGGGGACTTCTCTTGTTCAACACTAGAATTTCAAATTATTTTCTGGTGGCTTCCCAAGATTAGAATAATTTTCTGCTTGGATGACAGCACAGGGACTGTGAGGATCTCAATGCTAACTAAGGATTTTGTATCAACTATGTCTTGAAAAAGCTCTCCCACAAAAGAGACAGAGAAGAATTCACATTGAATGGATTTCAAGAGTTTCTTTGCACTTGACAGACTCAGAAAAAATGCTAGGGAGGGCACTTTAACTTGCTACTTCTCTATATGGGCTCATTAATTAGGGACTCATAAGAAAGCATCCTGTAGTTCTCTCCTGCGGTGACCAGGCTGTTTAGAGAGATGCTGCTGCTGTTCTTCCAGGGCTGCTTCAATAACAAACACAAGCTCTGAACTAACAGAGAAATGGGAGCAGCTGCTCCCACAGGAACCAGGATCTGGGAGAGCTGTTCCAGCACACCCATGTTGCTAAACAGCTCATGGACCTGCAACAAATTCTCTTTAACTTGTGATGTTCCTCCTCTTTGTCTGATCAAAAAGCACCACCTCTTTGCATTGCAACATGTCTTTTTGAGAGGTTCGGTTCATACAGTGACAGGATCACACAAGGACTGCTTTCTGTTACTGTGACAAAGAAGAGCCTACTACAGGACAGACCTCTCCAGCAACCTCTAAGACCCTGTTCTCATCACCGCCATGGGGGGAATAACACCCTAGGAGCACCTCTGCCTGGATAGAGGGAGAGGGTATCTTCTCCAGGACAAATAGGCTGAGCCTGCTTTGTTCTTAAAAACTGACAGTTGATTATGTGCTTAAAACTGGCCATGTACATCCTTAAGCTTGTAAGTGGATGTAAAGAGCTAGGGCTTTAAAGCGAGATCATGCCCTGCCCTGGAGGGAATTTTTGCTTAAAATGGTGAACTTATTCCCTGGAACAGCTTCATCCAGTTATTTTCCTTTTAAGATGGAGCTGGCCAGCTTCTTTAGGAGCCTCAAAGCTCTCATTTCTAGCTTGCCCTAACTTGGCCTTCATCCTATTTCTTCCATGCCAGGAGAAGTATGAAGAGAAAGGAAGAGGTAAGGCAAGGAGCTGTCTGCTGCTTTCCCACCCAACCAGCAGTAAAATTGGCTGCAAACTCAAAAGCAGCCCTATCACCCTCGTGGGAGTTTCAGGTAGGAGGGATTGTGACATGGCTGGTTTCAACTTCTTTCCCTCCTGTCCTTAGCAAGCAATTTCCAATTGTCCAGCATTTCTTGTCTCTCTCTTTCTCTCTCCCCTCTAAATCTATCAGATGCTGCTGGTAGTGAATTCCTTTCTGCAGAAAAACATCAGCTCCTTCCTTTTTCTGAACCTCTGAGCTTAATTAGGCTCATTCTGCACCTGTCTTGATGACACGAAGAAAATTAATGGAACCAGCAGCCATTTCAGACTTCCATGTGGCCTGTGGGAGCCTCCAATTACTTCCACTGTGGGGCTATGTCACGGATAAGGATAAAGAACTTTAATTATTGACCCTGCTGTGCTGGGGAATGGCAAGAAGATGGATATTTGGCTACATCACATGATCAGCATGGAATCCTGACAGCAGCATTTGGAAGGGAATACAGCAAAGGTTGTCAAGAGCGAATAAATTCTGAGCGCAGAGCCTTCCAGCAGCCTACAAAAAAATCACAAGTCTGCCTGTGCTGGCAAATGAGCCAAGGCAGCATGAGGAACAGTGCTACTGAAGTTCATGGGACAACCAGTGATGCATGTTCCTGAGCACTTGCACCACCCAGTCCTGAAGCAGAGCATCTGAGCATCCAGACACACCTCTCCACACAAAACTTCTGACTTCACCTCCCTTTGCTTTAATCCTACATAACCCCACTGACTTGGGTGAATGCAAGCTATTGCACGAGCTTGAGGGTGAGAGAGAAGAGAGATTAAGTGCAAGAAGGAACACGGAAGTCAATATTTTTTTCATCAAACTTCTTTTCCTGGAGTAGAATACTTTCTCATCAACACAGAGAACAGAACAGATGAAAAATAAGAGAAAGAGGCTTCTTACATTTTGGGGGAGTCAAACACTGGTAATGTACAAGAAAATTTTCACAACAGAAATTATTTTTGACAGCAAAAATTTCTCTAAACCCATGTTTTTACACGTTCTAAGAAGGGCTGTGAGCACGCTTAATCTCATGTGTGTACACGTTCACTTGCAAAACAATTTCAACAAAGCCATTTAAAAAAAAAAAACTTAGGGAAGCAGCAGAAAACCAAACAAAATAAAAAAACCCAAACACTCCAAAGCAGTACCCTCTCCCATCCATTTCTAGACACAGAGGTTAAAATTCACTTTTGTGCAAATTCTAGCACAGAAATCACGAGTCATGGACCTGCCAAGGTTCTTCTCCTGCTTTAGCTCACGTCAGTACAGCCCTACACAGGCCCTGTTTTAACTTCTGGCACCAATCTGCCTCATTTCTAATGCTGCTCTTTTCCTATGAAAACCCTGAAATGCTTAGGATGGATGAGCTAACTATGTCATGAGGTTTTAAATAGACCCAGCTTTCATGTCATAGTTTCCAGTAAATAACTCACTATTTCATGTAAGAGGTGACATTTATTACCTATATCTTTATAGATTATCCAATGAAATTTTATAGAAAGTGTTTGGATTCCAATAAATCAAACCCAAAAGAGAGAGGATTTGTCACATCGCCATTAATGCAGGTCTATATTCCTATCAAACAGGTTCTCTGCAGGCAAGCTAGCTATTGCAACATTACACTCTGCTGCAAAGCAATGAAACGGGGTCTTTATGGACCCGCATCGTATACCTGCCGCTGCCATGTTTCACATCTCCCAGCAATGCGTCACTCCGCGTTAGCATGGAAAGTGTGTGGGCTGAACACCATATGGAGAAACAGGAGCAATTTAGGGAGATACGAAGTATCTATTTGGAGTTGAATTTAGCCAGGAGTCAATTTTTTTCTGTGCAGGGTTTTTTCTGGGTTTTTTTTTTTGTTTTGTCCTTTTTTTTTTTTTTTCCTACGAAGGATTTTTAACTTGTAGCAGGAGAAAGTAAAGGGTAAAGAAACCTCACATTCTACTCCCCCTTTTATATACCAGCTTATTTCCCGGTGTCAGCTCATAGCATCATATCTAGCACCCAACTTTCCTTGTAGCTCTTGGAGAACAGGGCATTTAAAACAAAGACTCACAACTAAGGCTCTTTAGTTATGAACTATCTACACCAAGAAGGCAATTTCATCCTGCATATCCCAAGCTCCACAGACCATAAACTTTTTTCTTAAATATATTGTCACCCATCTCCAAATCTGGCCACCACCTTATCTTAGAGCTCTGAAGGAAAGCAGGAGCAACATTGGTGCCCATCTTCCCAAATATCTCATTGCAGGAAGAATGGATGCCATTTCTGCATTTCTCAGTTACCAGATACAGTCACTCTCTTCCTTCCCTTCTTGAATGGATATAAAGTATCTCTTAATGTTTTTAAGACACATAAAAACAATAAAGCCTGAAATGATATGTAGGTGTGTATGATGTATGAAGGACAACTTCACTCAATCCTACAGCTGAATAATGGCTCTTTGGGTAATTAGTATCTGATATTTTTAAACAGATGGGTCCCTCTGGCTGAGGGCAACTATAAGGCTGAAATCAATCCTGAACAAGTATTATATTAATTTCAGAGATCCTTGTCTCTGCGGACAAAAATCCGCTGTCTTCTTGTGAACATTTTAATGATGAGAACATTAATATTAGATAATTATGACTGTGAAAGATTAAATGAAAAATGGTGATCATGAGGAAAAAGCATTACGTTAAGTAAAACTCCTGCCCATGTAGGCTGTTAACTCTTGTCTGTTGACAGATTCTGATTGAAATAATAAAAGCAAGAAGAAGGGAGAGGTGGTTTCTGTCTGTCCAAAGTGGCAGAGGTGCAACCCTGAGGCACGGACCCCCAGGGAAACAGAGTTATTCATATGGAAAAGGCATCTTCATTGATCTATAGAAGAAATGCTTAGCCCCTTTCTATAGTGCTTTTCATCCTCAGAGCTTTTCATCTTTTTAGTACATGCTCATAACAATAAAAACACAGAGCACTTTTAGAATCTTTCTTTGAAGAATCTCAGAATTCCAGGGAGAACATCTGCCTAACCTGTGATATGGACAACTCTTCTCATCTACCATCAGACAGATGTATTGTACAGGACAGGGATGCAGGTGGGCAAGCCTTGAAGTGAGAGCCCAACATCTGAAGTCAATTTAAAGACTGATCATCTGAAACTACACACAAGAATCAAGGTAGTTGCTGAAGATGTGGTGAGGAAGGATCAGTGAGGGAAGCATCAGAAGATGGCACTGGAGCAAGCTGAGAGGTAGGAGTCAGGCTAGAGCCATCGGCTGCTCCAGCTGTCCTCCCAGAAAGCAGCTCTTGTCTCTCCATTGCTACTGCTCTCACTGGTCCATTACCAAGGAACAGGAGCACAGTCCTGCTTGTCCACCAGGCTGATGGCTGGAACTGGGCAGAGCTCTTGTCCAGACTCCGTAGCCTTGGCAAGGAGATATTAGAGCTCAAAAAAACCCAAACAACAAAAAAACCCAAAGAAACAATTCCCTAGATCATTCCAGGAGTGGCCCTTACTCATATTAGCTACCATACCTTTACTCTCCTGGACAAACAGTACCTCTGCCCTGGGTGGCTGGCAACCCTGAGGGGCACAGTTCACCCCCAGTACCCCAAATACTTCAGCCTCACACATCCCTCACACTGTCGTATTCTTATCTTATCCTTTGAGGGTTTTGTCTCTCTCCCCATGGATATGCCCAAATGAGGCAGAAACAGTACTTAAAAGAGCTAGAGACCAACCTGTCCGTGCCTGTGCCCTTTGCTGAGGGCCAGCACAGGGCAGAATTTTAATTGCTCACCCAGCCCCATTCCAGGGCATGAAAGAGACATGTTTTCTTCCTACCTCTCTATTTTGCTTGCTCCAAAGGAATTTTATGAATATAAAAACCTTACCACTGTGTAATAAGCACAATCCTTTTAGAGCAAATCTGACAGGCACTGAAGGTATCTTAATAGATGTATTATTTCAAATGTTCCTTTCTGTTTGATATCTGGCAAGCAGAGGGAAATGTGATTAAAGGATGCTGGGGACACTGCATGGCTGGCCTTCCTTCCCACCTCTACTATTCGGATTATTTCCCTCCTGTTGGTGACCTTTTGAATCTGGCTCTGATCTGGACCTGAACTTAAAATTTATGACCCTTTAACAAGAAAGGTAAAAGAGTTTGTGTGCGCTAAATTCCTTTTCTCCTCCTTTAAAAAAAAAAGTTCTTAAATAAGGCTCAATAAAATCCTTTAAGCCAGTTGCTTTTATCTATTTTTATATGGAATTTAAGGATTTATGTCTTTTTTTTTCTCCACCTCCCTGTTGGTTCCTTTTTTGATTGAATTACATCAGGAGCAGAGAGCCACAATGTTCATCGTAACCATAATAAAGCTCCCGTTAAACTCTAAAATCACAGAAACTGCATCGCACATTAGCAGTGATAGCTCTGGGTAAGGATACAAGCATCTCCTTCACCCTCATCATCATTAAGATTTTAATGCAGATCTGGCTCGCCAGCTGGTGAGATGTTGCACTTTTTCCAGCTGTAACCAGATCCTAGTGTCCAGGCACATCAGGCTGGCAATTATCATTCATGCCTTTACCTTTGCTCTGCCCTACTCAATGTGGAAAATATTGTGTTTGTAGCAGACCGCTCAGTAACTTCATGGCTTGGGCAGACCTCCTCACTACTCTCCCTTGAGGAACGTTATGTCAACAGATCCTCATCAAATCACTAATTATAATAATTAGGACAGGGTGATCTAGAAATTAACAAGCATGGTGCCTGTACTTGAGCAGCAGTCAGCGTCCTTATCCTTCATTACCCCTCATTCTACTCCCCAGGCCAGAGTCAGAGCTAGAGACAGATCTCTCTCCCCGGCAGCTCCTGGGATTCAGGCAGCCAGGATGCTCTGGTAACCAAGGGGAGAGAGACTCCTGAGCTACCCCAGCTTCTGCAGCGGTTAATCAAAATAAATTAGGATGTGCCAGAGGAAGTTCAGAAGCTACAAAATGCAACACAAGAAAAACTCCTGAACTTGGATACTTGAAAACTTGATTGAACATGTTCTGGACTTCAAATTTCATGGCCCTGAAAGACTCCTGTCAATTTTAAGAGCGTAGATCAGGTCCTGATGCACATTGATTTCCATTATCTTTCTCTCTCCTTCTGTTCTGCTGCTAACGCCCATTCTCCTGGGATGCAATAATCCTATTTTAACATACTGCTTTCTCTGCAGGGGATATCGCTTCATTAGCAGTCTCAAAAGGTGGGAGGGAAGCAAGTTAGCTCTGGGACATATGGCTGAGACAGATCTATCCCTGGTGTAAATTCCGTTAACTCATTCACGTGTTCTAGAAGCAAATCTGGATTTGACCTATTTCTATGCTGGATACAGGCTTTTCCATTCTGGATATGCCGTTAACCTGCAACAAGGCTGAGACCAAGGATCAGTCATCTGCAGACAGAATTATAGGCAGATGAAGGGACAGATCAAGAAACACCTTCTCATCCTTATTCTTAAGATCTCAATGAAGAAGTGGCAAGGCAGGTAAAATTGTGGTAATTTGCCTTCTCTCCTTTAATTCTCTTCCCCACCCCCCCAAAAAAAAAATTCAAAGAAAGGAAGGAAAAATCTCAAAGCCAAAAAAGCACATTTTCTCCATTAAGCTTATGGATCAGCAGGCCACAGCAAGATCAAACATAAAGAGGGGAAAACTGCAGCTAATCACTGAAACAACTGTTTAACTGTTGATTTTCAGAGGCACTAAGCAACCTGTAGAGCGCAACAGGAACTTGCTGTCACATTCAAAAAATGACAGCAAGAAACACTGTCACACCAGCATGCTGCGTGCTGTACAAGTCAACGTGAGGATCAGCAGAACAAGAATGGTATGGGGGCACGGGTGTACCAACTTGTTCATAACTCCCGGCTAGTGGTAAACACCTGCATGTCCCTCTCGAGATAAATAAATCCCACATGCAGATACTCTTACACATGAGTAAACCTGCACAAACGCCCATATAAATGCAGATTGGGCAAATACTTTATTGACGTGACAGGCACTAGAAACACCGCCAAAACAGAAGAGAAGAAACCTGTCAGAAGGAGATACGACTCAGTAGCCAGGCTGAACGAACACCGCTTCACCTGGCACGGGAAGCGAGGAGATGCAGCATCAAGAGCAGGGGAAGTCCTGCATCACCAGAGCCCGGGTCTCCTCAGCCAACACAGTCTCACTCCCCAAGACGTCCCTGGCACCCGCTCTCTGCTTTAATGAATCTGCTATGCCAGAAACTCCTTTTCTTACTGTCAGCACACTTTCTGGAATGCTCTTTCTTCCATCCAACACAGGCTGTTCCCTCCCTTCCCTGCAGTATGTTTCCTTCTCAATTATCACACATTCCTGTCTCCTCTTGTTGCCTCACACCCCTACATCTTTTCGGACAGTAATGGGTGAGAGAGCGCCAGAGTCACTCAGTACCTTGGCAGAGCTGATGGAAACAAGGCATCGGTGGGTTCTGTGTCCACTGAAAGGTCTGCAACCAGTCGAGACCAACACGTGAGAATTAAGATGCAAAACTATAGGTTGTAAGAGATGTGAGTGGAAACAACTGGGAAGAGCCCAGCACCTCAGAAATGAATCATAACAGAGATCTGTAGTTGGAATGGAATTTCCCTCCAGGTGATGAGGGTGCAGCTGATAGACATGGTTGTGATTGCAAAGGAATTCTCCCCAAGGGTTTTGGCAAGGATTGAGGTTGAGGAAGGACAACAAAAAAAAAATATTATTATTTTCCTCTTGAGCACAAAGCAAGAATTCAGTGAATGCACCAGCTCATCTTTATGGAAACATTCCTCTATAACAGCCTTCAAGTTCCTACAAACACCAGCTCCCTGTGGCTCTCTCTCAGCCTTTCGAGGTCCAGGACATCTGGGATTCGGCTCCATCTCTAACATGGATGTGCAGGGGAACCCTGAGCAAATGCCTTTCCTCAGCGTGCTTCAGTTCATCCCTCCACCAGTTCCATAACAACAAGAATATGATTGGGTTGGGTCGGGCTGTGGGTCAGGGCTCAGCTCAAAAAGGGATGGTAGCAAATACTAAAGAAAAGAACAGAAGATGTAAACAATTGTCTTAAGGACTATGGAGAGCAGGGAGCAATGATGCCAAGAGACTTAATTTTATGCATCTCCAGATAAAAGTCATGGTGTAGAACAAAGTTAAATATTGCTGTCTGCTACATAACAATTGACCTGCTGTTCTGTGCCTCTAAGAAATCTTTCTGCTTACAGGAAATTGTAAGTTTTAAAAAAATGTTTTTAATAAACCATTAAAACAAAAGCCACTTTCTACTCCAGACGTTCACGGTAGCTGCCTCCACAGGTGACTGCTAAGTAGATCTCTAGCAAGAGAGCACATTGTGTTGCATAAAATGATCAGCTCTGCAAGCAAAACTAGACATTTGTGACTTCTGAGATTTCCCCTCCTCCCCAAGTTTGCTGGGAATCTCCTCCAGCTACCGATTCGACTATGAATCACAGTCTCAGTCCCTGGGTCAGACAGTCTCATGTGGCCGCCTCCATAGTCCTTTTCTCCCAGAGCACCGAGGGACTTTGTGGCAGCCAGTACACAGAGCTGGCAGCATGCCCCGGGAAGACAAGGGACCTTTAAAAAAAGTACCCCTGTGGCATGAAGAGCTAAGTTGCAGAGGTGACATTACTGGCCACTCCTTGAAGGAGACAGAGCTGCTGAGAGCCATGGGTTGTCGTGGCAGGAGAGAGAAACCTGTGCTTTCATCAGTCAGAGTTGTTTGCATTCAGCCCTCATGAACTTCTGTCTAGCCGCTGCCTGTGGACAATAACCACATTCCTTACCACTAAAATCCACTCTTCAGGCACTGTATAAACATATACACACACCAAGCTCACACCACCTATCCATTGCCCTGGGTGGAACATAGCAGCTGGTTAAAACAGCACACAAGGACACGATAAAAGGGGCTAGGCAAGGAAATGAAGGAGAATACATCTACCTGAAAGCACAGACAAAATTTTAATTAGATGGCAAGATGCAATTACTCATGTTGGAGTTTTGCCAGATAATATCTATGCAAAATACCATAGGTCTGAATGGACAAAAGGTTTTGGGACCTCTGCTTTATATCAGTGAGGACACGCAGCTATCCTGCTCAAGGACGAAGTACAAAAATCCAGGTGGAGAGCAGGGCAGTCAGGCAGCCTGACATCCCACCCTACAGAACACAACTGCTGCCAGAACAGTATAAGGACAACTGAAAGAGCAGCTCCCCTGATGGAGCTGCTTTCTGCACTCTGTGGTTCACCACGGTGGAAAGAATCAAGGGACTGAGCGCAAAACCTATTCTGTCCCAAAGTGCAAAATGCTAAAATACATTTTGGAGCAAATTCTAGACTTTAGCGTGCAGCAAACCTGGCTCTCACTAAAAATCTTCCCTCTGTTTCTGCTCCCTGACTCTAACCCTCTGCAATGTCAAGTATCTGTCCACTCTTCCACATGGAGCATCAGAGTGTTAGAAAAGCTTTCCTAAAATACAACATCCCAACTTAGGCAGATCAGCATGGCAGCAGAAGATGGCACAATGTTGCAGGGAACAACATCCCTTTCTGTTTTCCCTGTAAAGGTAGAAGTGAAATGAAACGCATGGAAAAACAGAATCCAGAGAAGCAGCTCACCTCCTGCCCCATGGGAAGGTTTGAGTTAGAGGAGCTTGCATTGCGTTGGCTGATTGCAATTACACCATCCGCTGTCTGGCTGGAAATAAAAATGAAATTGCAACAGAGTTCCAGCTTTAATTGAAATTTCCTGGGATCTGTTATTACACGGCAGTGATTGTTCTGCAGCACTAATGAGCCTTTGCTCAGATGATTATCCAAGTGTCTCTCCAGTCGCTATTTCATTATTGTATTATTAATGATCAGATAGAATTGTCACAGCTGAGATGAAACTCAAACATCAGACAACAGGCAGAGCAGTACGCAGATCAGAGCACGCAAACATGACTGCTTTGACACACGTTCCCCTGCTATGATGGCTGTAGCATCAGTGCAGGTACAGGAAATACAAGATGCATGCTAATTTTGTTGGGGGGCGGGCAGGACCTTTTCTATTTCTTTTTTAAAACACTCTACTATTTGTATGAACTCTGCCATCCAGGTGACCTTTCATGTCCAGTTGTGTGTGGCTGTTGGGAAGGCTGGTGTTCTCCAGACTTTGTTTTCCAAGAAAGATTTTCGTTCGTTCTTGGTTTGCTAATTCTGTAATTACAAGGTAAAGATTTTTTGCCTTTTTTTTTTTTTGTCATTCAGAGAAATCAGGATGGTAGCCTTCCCCTTTCTTTACTGGTATGAAGAGCCTCCAAGATTCCCCCTGAGAGATTATCTAGGTTTCATAGCCTGAATTGATCCCCAAAATAGTTTGAACATTTAGGAGCCACTTACTCAGCCCACATTCTGTTGCTTGGAAGTAATTCAGACCCCCCTCTCATTCAACAGATTGCCCTGTGCCGAGTCCTGCATGAAATCAGGCAGGATCCTGCAAGCTATCCACTTGGCATGATGCCACGCCAAGACTGGAAGCTGTTAATTTTGGCGAGAGGAGATTTGCAAGATTTGGCAGCTCAGGGAAAGACCTGGCTCACGGCAGCCCTACCTGCTTCGGGAAGCAGCTTCCCCCTGCCCTCCAGGGATGGAGCTCTACGAAGTAATGTTGCTGAAAGGACGGAGCGACATCTGCGCAGTGACGCGCGTCATGTCCACCACTGTCCCACTGCTGGTTCTCCTACGGACACGTAAGCAAACGAGTGGCCCATTTCCTCAGTCAGGTGCAGGATTCTCCCCCCGTCTCAGCACCATCAGTTAAAAAGCCATCATTCATAGAACAGCCCGGCAACAGCGTTAGATAAGCTTATAAACTCAAGTTCAGAAAGACTCGGAAAAAGGTGTATTTTCATAAGCCTGAAAGGCCTATTTCACTTTATAAACAAGAGTGATAAATCACCGCCGCTACAAAATACCTGCCCATCCAAATATCACTGATCATCACCTCCTGACTAACTGGCAAGAACATTTCAAACTGGCAGAAGCATTTCTCAAACAACTGGAGCAGCACTACACGTGCCCCCAGGGCTAATGCAAATCCTTGAAAAACACAATCCTTTCTTTTGACCAGAATCCAGGGGTTCTGGCTTTTGTTTTTTCTTTTTCTGTTTTGTTGGGTTTTTTTTTGTTAGAGGTCGGGGGGGGGGGGGGGGGGGGGGGGGGGGGGGGGGGGGGGGGGGGGGGGGGGGGGGGGGGGGGGGGGGGGGGGG
>JAOTQQ010000010.1:5008814-5059179 GCA_026546715.1 Gallinago undulata
AAATGTGATGTCTGACAACAGTGGTGAGATGGGACTCAGGGCATTTTGTTTGTTAAGGGAGATAAGGCATTCGGTTTAGGTTCTTATTGTGATGTAGTCTTGAGACAACCCCGGGCTAAGCCATTTTGCAGCTCCCTCCAAGTCATCTCTGCAATAGAGGAAGCAAGGCAGAGATGAAGCTGAGTCGCATGACAACTCCCTGCATCTCGCCTATTGTGCTCCGAAACCGGTTCAGCTGAGTGCTCCCATACACTTGATTGAGGGGGGAAGAGTAACCCTTAAAGAACAGACTGAGGTCAGTTCTCAGGATTGCTCCAGAGTCTCTAGCCTCATAACCTCTATGGAAATAATCCATTGTAAAATTCTACAAGAGGGTTAAAAACTTTCTTATCAAAAAACAAGTCATTTTTCTCTAAGGGATTTTATAAAGTTTCAGGAGCCCCCTCACTCTCCATTAGTAGTTTGTTCAACATCAAATCAGGTGGGCTAAGAATTGGCTGGTACAGGCTAACTTAGTTCCAGAGATTTAGATTAATTCAGGGTAATTTGCATTCATCTAGTGGTGATTTGTCAGGTTGCACTCATTCAGAATTTGGCCTTGTAGACATCTGCGTAAGGACTTTCTCCCTCTGCCTGGCCTAGCGTACTTGACTGACAGATGTGACCTCTAACATCAGTTCGCCTGAGAGCATCCGTCCTCTGTTGACAACATTTTTAAGATGAGGGTTGCTTTTCAGGTGCCTAAACCAGCTGATGCATGTTACACAGGGATAAGAAAGCTTCCCCGGAGCATTCATCTTTTGCCCTAATATTTTCCTGGATGGCAGCTCAGCAGGGAGGCAAAGCACGCAACAGGCCACTGTGAGAGCGAACCCTCTCTGTCTTCCAGAAAAACTGGTAAGTGATTAACCGCTTCCTGGAGAGAAGTGACATGGAGACATGAATAAAGAGACACTGGCTGTTAGAGTATAAGAGCAAGTGGAAATTACTGATAAGCCATGGGATTCAGAGAAATCTGTGATCGGTAACTGAGCATGTAATAACTGTATCACCAGAGGAGTTCCCGGAGTGCCCATCTCTCCTCCTCCTCGCACCACTGCAGACACCCACAGTGCCTGTCAGCTGCTGTGCTGAAGGAAAGTGAGTTTATTGTCTTTATTAGGATCTGGATGGAGATTTACATCTCCCCTTTTTGGAGGGGGGCTCTACATTATATTTTACTTCATTGGTTCTGCAGGAGTCGTGGCCAGTCTCTCCACACAGTGCCTGCCCACCTCCAGGGAAAGACATTTCCTGAATCGTTCAGACAGAAGCAGCGAGATAGGAGAGAAAAAATAACCTAAGAGTCTCTTGTCTACCAATATGCTACTTTTAACTTCTGCAAAATACTAAACCACTGTTGCATTTCAGAGAGTCACATAAAGTTGGAAAAGACCTCCAGGTACCACCTCGCCAGGTTATGGAAAGCCCAGACAGATTCACAGGTAGAGACTAAAAAAAATCCAAACCGAATACGCTTACTGTGTATGAAATACTAGCTGTTATTTTTAGGACTGCAGCAGGAAGCAGGGTCCTCTCTCAGACTCTGCTTGAGTTTTAGAGTGGCCTTGTAAGAGCCCCTGATGTTCTTCCTCCTCAACACACTCCTTCACCTCCCTTCTCTTGCCCAAGTTTTCTGAATGTCTCATGGTGTGCCTGCAACAGTAGTCATTAATGAGGACCTGATCTCACCCTGAGCCTTAAGCTGTTCCCATAACACAAGTAATAATAAATGCGGGCAGATTTCAGTATAGAAGAATTATCAGGTTTCAATAGCTGCAACAATATCCAAATTATCAGGTGAAAGCTTCATGGAAAAGCAATTAGATAATAACAGGCTTGTATCAGAATCATCAGACACTTTTCATACTGTGCTAGAAAATCAAGACCCAGAATGAATTTGATTGGATTAAATAAAAGAACCGATCTAACCCCCTCATGATCTACACAGAACTGAAGCTTTACAGAGCCTTGAAAAAACAATTGCAACATTTTATTTCAAGATTTCTTTCATTCCTTCCCAGCCTTGCAATATGAACACAAAAGAGGAATTCTCTCTGTCCACCTTCTCTCCCAAATGCTTTCTGCTTTATGGCTTTTTTTCAGGAACTTATATCCAGACTCCCACCCCAAAATCCCACTGATAAATGTAACAAGGAGAAAAACTGACCTCACTGTTGCCCCTGATGTTTCAGAACGCAGAAATTGAGGAGTTTGTGTCTCTTGTCCATTCCCAGAGTGCCTGGAGCCTTCCAGATGAAACTGTTGTTTGAGGATGTATCCTGTGCCCTGCAATCTGAATAAAGCAAAGGCAATCAGCAACCTAAAAGAGCCACCTGATTAATGCTTTACCACAGCTGTAAAGCAGAGACCATCTAGAGCCACAGAGAAAAAGCAGTCCCATAACAGGGTAGTTCTGAATACCTCTTCATTTAGCACCATATTTTTCTGCTTTTTTTCCTTTACAGAGTGTCTTTTATTCAGCTCCCTTGTCAAGAAGGTCCCATCACCTCCTGAAAAACAATTATAAGGAAGAGCTGTTAAAAAAAAAAAAGGCAAAAGTCAGTGAAAGACAGTCAGATGGTTTTCCTATGAAAAGCATTTGGTTGAAGGGAGAAGAGCCACACAGAACAAAGTTGTGCAGGCTGGGGAAAGGTGAGAGAGCAAGGACTAATGAGAGATAAATTATACAAGGTCTTGAAGACAAGGACAAACCCATCAAATCCAATGACTGCCCAGGGATCCTGGAAATATTGCAATCATTTTTAAAAAGAACAATAAATTAAAAAAAAAGAGACAAGAAATGGGAAAACCTCTCTGTCCTAAGGCCCACCTAATTAGAATTTTCTGTCTCAGATAGTATAATAAGGGTTTATGGACTAAACCTGTGTACAATGCTACACAACCCAGCCTCAGTTTTCCCAGTAAGGGCCAGCTGATGATCTTGCATTGCCATATGAGTGTGCCTTTGCATGGTTCTGCAGCTGGAGTGCCTGTAATGATTTGTTCCAAGAACTTTGAAGTCAGAAACCCCAAAACAAACTGCAGGGATTGCAAACTTCTGCAAATATAAATAAACACACACTGGTGAGAGACAAGTGGGAATGGAGAGAACTGGGAAATTCACAAAAGCCACCCTGTTCTGCCATAAGAAAAGGGAAAAGCCCCTGGAAATGAGGTCTTGTTTCCTGGTTTTAAGTAAACAGTTGCCAACAGGACACTGTACAATACCCTGATCCTGCTCTGTGCCCCCAAAGAGGGGGGGGAGAGGGGCAGAAGTAAAAAAAAAAAAGTCAATTAAAGCTCAGCAGTGAACGCAGAAACCCACCACACAATCTCCTAGTGGAGGCAGGAAAACTTGTAAGCAGTGGAAAGTAGGTTAGGATTTGCATGCGGAGAACATGCAGGACAGCACCGGAGGTTAGACCTAATAACCTTAGGCAAGCCAAAATGTGTGCAAACTTAGTTTCATTTTTATTTCACTCTGATGCCTTCCCTCTTTTTATTTCCCATGCACCTGTGATGATTAATATCAAAGGGTATTATTGCACTCCTGACATTCAAACCAAGCAATTTCAGAGCCTGGAATAAGTACTGAAAAAAAGGAAGGGCAGATGGTGAGGTCAGCTCTCTCCTAGATCCAAGCTCTTTTTCTATTTACCTTAATACAAAGAAGAGCTGAACGTGCAGAGAACACACAAGAAATGTCATCTCTGTTCATAGACTTTTGCATTAAAGGTAAGAGCTGAATATTTATCATCCCTTCCAGCCACTGAGCTCCACAGGTCCATTAGCTCGGGGGCAGTCCTGTTTGACTGCGGGATGCAATGGTGACTGCTGCGGCATTGGGATACCTCTACCACCGTATATTTATCCACAGGCACATCTCTCTCTCCTGCCTTAACTAAAACTGGTAACACACTCCAGAACTTGGACTCAAAGGTAAGGAGAAGAACCAAAGTTTTTTCTTCAAGCTTTAGACATAAAGCGAGTAATTTGGCAAATGTTACTTAAAATGAGGGTTTCATAAAATGACTTGTGCGCCCCTTTTTTTTTTTTTCCCCTTTTTCAAAATTGTTTCTTCCCTCTCCATCTTACTTTTCTGCCACTGATTGACAGCTCTCTGATAATAAAGTCTCTCAGTTGGCAGGCATTTTTTTTTAATAACATTTCATTCGTGGCACTGCAAACTGGATGGTCCCTCTCTACCTCCTCCAGTTTCTCTCCCTTTCCAATTGCTTCTAGGACCAACAGCAGCAGAGATTGCAGAAATTGAAGAGTGCCTCTACAGGCGCCATGTTTCTGCACTGGCAATAAAGCGCATCAGTTTCCCAACCTGTAAACCCTACAATGAAGTCTTCTGAGATGACAGGAAAGAAAGGAGCAGAAAACTCTGCCCAGAAAACAGATTCACACAGAGGACAAATGACTATTTTTCTTTAAGTACAAGATGTGTTTCTCAACCCAGCCCAGGTCACTCTCAGTGTGGGCATCCTGAGACCACCAGCCCCACGGTACCCCGAGGTGCATCTGCAGCTCCAGAACAGTGGCAGCTCTAGAGCAGGGCAGAAATAGTTCACATACACTTAGTGTATCATTTCTTAGGCGACCCAAGGGATTTGAACACTCAAGTGGCATATTAATTCGAATCAAAACTGATCGGAGATGAGAAGATGAGAAGAACCGTACCATTTATGTTGTGGGCAAACAGCAATTTCTTTTCAGGCTAGATCTCAATAAAACACTTTCCCTTTGTTGAGCAATCACAGACTAAAACGCAAATTCAAAAGAGGCTCAAAATAAGTCCATATTTTCTGTAAGAGCAATTTGCACAAACATTGTGTTCTCCATGTTTACTTTGTTTGCCAAAATTAGAAGTGAAAGCCAGAGCAGCAGGATGGGAGACACTCCCCTGGTTAGAATTATTTCCACTTTTCCATGGGGTTTCTTATTGACAGTGTAAATTTGGGGCTTGTTAACACATTACAAGACATCAAGCATCACATAGCTTTTGCTTTTCAATCTGCTTGTTTCTGTTGCTTAGTTATGGTGATGGTTTAAATCTGAGCAGGAGGAGGGCAGCCTTCGTAGTGGGAATGCTGGCTGCCTGGCTGTGCTGGTTTTGCTTTCAAGTTTCTAAAAAGGAGAAAGGTCCTTTCTAACTAACAGGAAGTCACCACGACTATCAGACTTGGAATCTGGGAACTGCAGAGGCTGGCCATTTGTTTCAGGGCAATCTCTAGTCATGGAAAAGAGAGCAGGGGGGTTGTGTTTAGCCTGCTAACCCTTCTAAGCCTGGCTCCCTGCTTTGAAACAGAACCCAAAGAAATATTGTGGGCAGCAACTTTGAACCACCTCTTTAAGTGCATTAAACTTTGAAATGCCTCAGTAGAAATTATGCACCTAAATGTCTTCGAGGATCAGAGCCTGGTCTATAGCCAGATGAGATTTGCAGAGATTTCTGTGCCGCAGGCAGAGGACAGTGTCTGATGAGACTTACAGCACGCACATCGCCAGCTGCCCGAACCCAGCTTGGCACTCCAGCTTCCCATCAGGAAAATTGCAGATAATAGTACTCTCTTGTCTTACTAGGGTGGAGGGAGGAGAAAGACATTAAAGATTGTGTGATGCTCACCTAATACAGCCCTAGGGAGCAGATAAGTGAGATTTTTCTCAAGTATTTTAACAGAGAATAGCTCTACTGACTTCAGTGGTGAAATGGAGCCAATTTGCACAGCCCAAGGATCTAGCTCTTGATGCTTATCTAAAGCTTCTGGGACTACAAATGAAGGCTGCAGGTATCACAGGCACATCCTGCTGTTTGCTGCTATGAAGTGCAGCACATAAGCAGTTGTAATAGCACTGTGAAGTTTCTGGTGACACTGCCCTCAAGGTGGGTAGAGCATCGTGTACATTTCCTTGCTGGCAATAGATAACATAATGAGTAATAATTCTTCTACTCATCGTCCTCAAGAAGGTCCTGGAAGAGCCCTTGGCAGGGTGGGAGGAGTCATTGAGAACTTGCTCTGGAATTTCTGAGTAGGTATAAATCCAGCCTCAGATCAAGCCTTCTTCACTTCTGTTCTTAGAGCAGTTTTTCCTCCACACGATCTCCTGGCATATCACAGTGCCAAGAGACCTGTACAAAACCTTGGAGCTTGCTGTGCATCTCAAATGCAATCAGATTCCAGACTTTCTCCCTCCTTCAATCAGAGCCTGCAGCCTCTCTGTGGTCCCCAATCAAGACAAATACTCTCTTTCCAATGTCTCACAATAGCTTGAGTCATTTTTCATCACCTTTCCCCTCTACAAAGCCCAAGGTTGCTGTTTCCTGTCAGTTTTCCCCCCAGCTGTGTATTTGCCTGTATCTTAGTAACCTGAGACACTGGCCTACATACTGATCTGTCTCTTCCCAGTGCTTCCTGCTTCCACAGATGCTACCAAGATCTCCACTGAAGATTTCCTAGCACCTACAAGAGATTCATGCCTAAAGGACACGCAACTGCTGAAGAAATCATGCCCATCCCTTAACGCCAGCCTCATTCCCAGACCTCCATCACTCCAGTATGATCTGTGGGTACGACCAGCACTTCCCTCTGCACAAGAAATAATCTCTCTTGGCCATTTCCAGTAATACTCTTACTGCCCATCAAACCCTTACTCAATCAGCAGTTGGGCTTTATTAACGGTGAGTATAGTTAAATAGTCAAGAGAAGAAAAAATGAACAACGCTTTGGTCTTGCAGTTAGAAAATAACATGGGAAATCTGACTTCCAGCTATTTTCACATTCAGAAAGATTTGACACTAAATCCCAGTTTACAATGAAAAACCGTAATCCCTGAGCTGCACGAAGGAAAAGGGAAGGCAGAGAGATATAGATAGAATAAAATCCTGGACTTCAGAAAATTTGGACTAAACAGAACATTTCTGCAAAAAAATGGCACATTTAGCCAACTGTGGGGCCTTAAATCGATGCCTGATTCAGGGCTGAATGGAAATGGAATATCCATTCAAAGCTGGGACCAGCAGGGACATATTCTGCAGGTGGGTAAGAACAGGTTGCTCTGGCTAATTATTAGGTAATCAAATCCAGTGTAGCAGTTTTCTGAGTGGTAACCAATTTACCCTACATAGAAGGTTTCCTCTGAGGTATCTCCAGCTCAAATTGGAGATTTCTTGATTGGAGGTTTTTCAGTTTAGCAAAGTAAAAGCAGCTGCTGTTTCAACTTACAAAAAATATCTGAAATAGCATCAAGGGCCCGGCATGTGGTTGGTGGCTGCAGAGAGAAAAAAGGAAGTCCATTCAGGCTTAAATGCAAGGTTGGATTGAACTTCGGAGGAATCATTGAAAGCTTAACTATCTAAAGCCCACTCTGTCCCCTTTCTGGCAAAGACCAATGTGACAGCTGTAAGTCTTCAGGAGTCTTCCATGCCCAGAGAGGTATGGCTTGAAATAATCCATAATTTATATGTAAAAATATTTTTTTTTTAGAAATGCACAAAATAAACCACTGCAAAAATGACAGCTGGGATAAAGAAAACCTAGATAATTTGATACATTTCCAGGCAGTGTTGGAAAGTTCTTCCCCACAAAGAGGAACTTTGTACTGTTGTCTGAATAAGACAAGTGAGAAGAATTGTAGCAAGACTGAAAAAATACAGTTCCTGAAAGCTATCTGCAGGCTGTGTATTACAGCTGAAATGCTGATGTTAGCTGTATATCAAAGAGGGCTCCTGGAATAATCATTTTTAGTGCCAAGCTGATATTCAAATATGATGGCGCAGGTAGTTTTCCTCAAGAGGACCCCTGGAGGGACAGAAAGAAGCTGAACTCCAGGAACCCAGTAATTTCTCAGGGAAATGGGGGTAGATGGAGAACAAGGGGTGGGGGACAATCTCCACTTTTATTCTGAAACTGCTGTGAACTTGACAGAAATATGAATGGGATTTGGTTTAAGCATTGTGCAAGTCTTGGAAGAGTTTAATGTAAAACTCAAATAAATTCAGTTAATAAGTACAGTGGGTCATGGGAAGGAGCACTTGGTACATACGCTGTTTTAGTCAACATGCCTTGGATAAAACTCATTGCATTTACTAATCCTTCTCCTCTGAATGGTCGAATGCCCCATCCAGTTAAAGTTGCCTCTTTCTTCAACTTTAAGACATAGTTCGGTAGTGCATGAGAGAGGCACACCACGATAAACATACATGTTTTGTCTCTGCAGCAGCCTGGAGCTGCCCCAAGTCAGTGCGTTGAAGAAAAACTCAGAGACATACCAAGTGGCTCAGCTCCAAGCTGGCACCACACAAGGTAACAGAATTTCTCAGACAAGCACACAAGGTCTAGGGAATTTTAATATCTTCTTCCCCTACAAGTAATTTCCAGTGTTTATGCTCTGTGGAGCTCCTTATGAGTGTCAGAGCAGAACAAATGTCATTTTTAATGGACTTGCTAAATCATAAAAACCGTTTGCAAAATTGCATCTGATTAAAACATGAAAACGTGCCATTATTCACAGAAGGATCCCAGGCAGCTCGCAACAGCAGCAGTCTGAAGAGACATTTTGGCCCACAGGACTTTACCTCAGTAACAAAAAGTAATCCTATGGTGTACTCTAGCCAAATACAGAGGCATTTTCCTGGAAGGATGGAACAAAGCTTAGCATTCATCATTACACCATTAATTCTTGTAGCAACATATGAAACCGCACAACACAATATGCATGACAATGTACGACTCAGCAGAATCCATTGTCATTGATAATATTCAAACGCTACTGAGATGTAGATCACAGTTCCCTTTGGGAGAAGGCCAGCTCTTGGATAGGCCATAATATTTCATTTCTACAGTGGATGTCACTGAAAGAGTTTCCTATTATTTATCCCCATTCTAACTTGCCCACATTAACCAAAAAAATGCCTCTTGCTCCATATGGAGGGGGAGTAAAAATGGAAAGTTATTTTCCAAATGGACAAAGCAGATGTGGCAGTAGAGTGTATATTGTACGTAGGGGCTGCTTTAGAGAGTAAATAGCACTAAAACTAGAAAGGACAGCCATCAAAATTATGATGTTATACCATTTACTGGCAAGAACATAGAGGCTTAGTTCTAACTGTGCTCTCTAGATGGTGATGCAGAGTAATTACACTTCAGTTTACCGAGCGTGTAACCTTTGGTAACAGTATATTCTGAAAAGTGACAGAAAATGATTTAGCCAGACACGCCACATCTAGGTAGCTGCCTACATCCTAGATGTCAAACAATACATCAATCAACCTTTTATTGTTAAGCTGTTATTTAACTTTCAGGAGATTCGGGAACTCTGTTCCATCCCAAAAGCCTATTTTTTATTTTATTTAACTAAATAATGCAGCTTTGGGGAAAGCGGTAGGACGGGAACCAACATTATTTTTTGGAAAGGCAAAAACATATCGTTTAAACACATCCAAAACCAAAACATTTCATATCAAAAGGACCCAAACTTTCCATTGTGATGTATGTGCTACTTTCTAAAAGGACCGAGTAGCATGATTAACTCCAGCATTTCAATGGTTTGTTGTGAGGTTACCAAAGTTGATTATTTCCCTTGTGCGTCAGATACACAGTGATCTGACTATGCTAACATGTTTAGTTTGAGGATTGTGACAGGCAATGCAGGACTACTTGCACTGACTGATGCTGATGAGAAGGCACAGGGAATACACTCTTTTTCTGCCTCCAGATATTCCACACGTACTACAGGAACCACAGATATCCATTTACATACTGGAAATGTCTACTGCAGTCTTTGCTGTTCAGGTTAATTCACCTGTAACATCACCTGGTAAAGTTTTGACCAGAGCCAAACGTTGTTACATGAATAAATTCATTAAGGCAAAGGTGCTTTGAAATAGTTGGATTAAAATGTCAAGTAAGAGTAAAAATCAGGCTGTCCATCAGTGCCGCTGCAGTATTTTTCCCATATGCCAAACAGCGCCAGAGAGATGTCGGAGTTCAACTCAGGCAAATTTCCTACCATTGTGCAGTACAGTTTTCATGCAAAGGTTAATAACTCCTGATACGTTTTGTGAATTCAGCATTTCTCCGAAATTTCAGCTTGATGTACTGCCCTTTTTACCACAAACACATTTCTTCCTGCCTGCCTGCCTTTTGCTAAATCAGTTTTATCAATACAGCCTCAGGTGAAGAATGGCTTTCAAGACAGGTAGACTAGTAGATAGAAATTCTTGCTTAATGCAAATGATAACAGTCAACAGCCTTAATAGGCTACAGAAATCCAGCCGTGGCACAGAATCACAGCTGATGTAAACTTGAAATAGCAATGTCAATTTACACCGGAAGCAAGCCTGGCCTTGCAGGTTTATAAATCTCAATGCTCTTTAAAAAACAAAACACTAAATCATTTCTCCCAAGAGATGAGAATATCAATTATATTGCTCTATATCCTTCACCATAACCATTGATTTGTGCTTCCCTATTTCATCCTAGGATTTTCAAACACAACAGAAAATTTATGGCTCCATTCTACAGAGAGGAAAACCAAGAATCTTGTGAATTGCTGGTGGTCAGTCAGCTATAGGAATCCAACTTCCCATGGTCATCCCAACGGAGTACAAATGCCACTCTCACCATCTGGAAAAAACAAATCCCTTATAGCCTGAGAGCTCCATCAGCAGTGTTCAAGGTGCTCATTTTCACAATCAAACTGCTTGACAGTGTCTCAGCAAATCTTGAGAGAGACCCTCTGTCTCCTGGTGAGTTTGGAAGATGGCAGCATAACGCCTAATTTTCTGGATTCCCCAGAATGAATAGCTCCAGTAAAATACAGTGCTTTATAGTATCATACAATTCTGCAGGCACTACACTTAATCCTTTGCTCTACCCAGCGAACAGTTTCTTTTGAACTGTATGCGGCTCAGTGTCGGACCAGAGTAAGAAGAAGCTGGACAATTCATGCTCCCTGTGAGATCTTTCTTCTCCTGCTAGACCAGGACACGAGTACCCCAAATCCTGCTGAGCTTCTTCTCCAAAAGGTCACTAAAGAGCTCTTGGCTTCATGGCAGACATATGTTGATTTCTCTGAGATGAATACATGTACATGTCAAGTTTAATTCTGCTGGGATTCATCTGATTTCAGGAGAAAGGTACCTGTATTCCCTCCCCCTGAGCAGCATTTGGCTGCCACTGAGCTCAGGCCCTTTGTTATCCTGGGCAAGGAGGGGTGAAGGGTGGGTGGAACACAGAGCAGGTTTACCCTCCCAAAGGACCCGGGCAAAGGGATGAACTAGTTCTATAAAGGTTGCAGTAAAGTAACCGTGGCTGCATTTGATTAAAATTTATATTAATGTTTAGCATTAATGCACATAGCATTTGTCATCCTGAGACTTAAAGTGATCAACATAATCAAACCTTGTTTAGAGTGTGAAAAAATGATTGGCTTAAGGTCATGTAGAGTCTCAGGGGAGGACAAGGATTAGACCTAGGTCTTTGACTGGAAATAGCACTGAAAAATATTCTACTTCCTCCCTACTTAAGTTTTTCCTTTTGATCCTGCTTCTCTGGATCTGCACTTGTAAGAGCAGTCTTTTCTGTGCAACAATCCCCAATGTAATCAGGGTGACGGATGCCTTGTTGGATCTTTCTTTTCTGATCTAAGAGGTACATCTGCTATGCAGACACCCCCAAGCCTAAGACAGCAGGTGAATGGCAGGGATAGACAGTTCTTCCAAATCTCCAGGCACGTCAGAAGCAAGTTGAACTGGACAAGACTAGGATAAACATAGTTCCTTCCATCCAGTACAATGACTTGAAGCAGCCAAAACAAAAAATTAATCCCATCCTACCATCAAGAAGGAACTATACGGGAAGGCTCATGTTCATCAATTTCTCCAGCTCCTAATTAAGGATGGGAGGTACTCGACTGTTTTTTTACAATGGTACACACCTTTTCCTAAAGAAGGAGGGGAACCAACACTGCCTCATCTGCCAACGCTTCCTCTGCAAGGTGCTGTTCGAAGCCACACTTCTCTTGCTGGGATGGGGACACCCCACAGTGACCCCTTGCTCCCCAGGTTCTCAGCGGAACCAAAGCAGCACCCGACCACAGTGAGGGGCTAGAGTCACATCACTTACAATATTAGATAAAAACAATAGCACAAGAAGCAACAACCCTTCCCCTATATTATCTTTTGTAGAGCTGCAGCTCTGCTCTTTGCTTGACACTGAGCTTAGGACAATCAGAGCTAAAAACACAAGCCGTTCCCTGCTGAGATAAGCAATTAGTAACATCTCAGCTCATTTTTGACTCCATGTTAGTCAGATGGGATCACGTTCCCTAGAAACTGAAATACTTCAACTTGACATCAAAAGACATTCTCAGCTAGTGCAAAAAAAAAGTAATTCTTGTGACCCTAGTGTGTTGCCAGCTTAGCCCAGCTGAGAAGTTGGTGTATTGCAGACATCATTTACAAAATATTAGTTCTTTGGTTTACAAGCACTGAGACAGTTCATGAGCAAATGAAAGTGAATCACTGTATTAGATGGTTTTGTTGTTTTCCCCACATGCTGCCTTCTCCATGAAAGGTTTACGGAAACATTAATTTAAAATCTCTCCATTAAGATCACTCACTGCCAGGACTAGAGAACAGAACGTTGTGAGGTACATAGAATAATATGTTGCACAAGGAAAAAGTACAACCCATAAAGACAATAAGAGAATAATTGCTTTGGCTCTTTAAGCTCTACAGAGGTATGCAGCAAGATACAGAAAACCACTTTTGGAATGGAAACTCCTCAGCTCTAGGTAGCAAGTGGCATCTTGTATTCTTGCTATAGGTTGAAGTTAGAATGGGAAACCAGAAAGAAAACAAACAAGCAAGCAAAGATTATTTTTTCCTGCTCATTCTCCTGACATCCTTCCTGGTGTATGGTGTGACAGGAGCTTCTCAGTGGAAGCTACATGCTCTTCACAGGATGGCTCATCACTGCTTCTGTAACCCACTGATTCTGTTAGGTAGGAATGTCTCCACGCAGGAGATCTCAGGAATTCCTTCAGTGAGCTAGAACTGAGAGCCAAGTCATAGCTTAGGCACTGCTTATGTCCCAGTTAATTACTGCAGGGAATGTGCCAGTAAACCTTGTGCAAAAGAAGCAAGATGACCTCCATGGATATCTCAAGGATAACTGTCAGTCAAGAACATACCTACTGCAGCTTTGACGGACTGCAGCCAGGGGCAACAACAGAACCGCGTGGACAATAATCATGATTTCTCTCTTCTGTATTCATTCCATAACTTTTACAAGCCAATGGCTTTTCAGCTCAAGCTGCAGAGAGTCATTACTAGAGATCAACTTTGACCAAAGTAGAAAAAAACAAAGGACTTTCTAAAGATGCAAGAAATTAATTATACGACTAACTACACTGTAGAAGGCATCAGCAGTTTTCCTTTTAACTTCCTGCCCTCAGTTCCACAGAACTCCGGTTAATTTTGAGCCAAAGCATTTCAAAGCTCAATTCTTCTGCAGAAAAGCCTGATGGAAACTAATTGATGTGAGAGAAATTCAAGCATGAAACAAGAAAACGCCTCTCTCCCTATCTATTATTCACACTTCGTGGTGAGGGAACCTCAAAATGGGTATGTGAAATTCTTGTTCATATTGTTAGCATAGATTTGCTGAATTCTAACTCTCAAGCCACAATTTTTCCCCCTAAAAGGCCAGCAGTCACAAAAAAAAAAAAAACAAAAACAACACAACAGAGAGGACCTAGAAAGTCTCAAAGGTTTCCAGTAGTAACAGACCCAAAGGAATAGAGTTGGAAGTTACAGAGTAGGAGAGTCTTTTATCCAGTGTCCTGGCTACAAAATGGATTTTCTAGAAATCACTGTCCAAGTTGATGGAACTACCTCGTGGCACCAAAGGGTCTGACCTTTTCCTTCTCCACTGCTCAGCAAGTGCCATTGGGTGGGAGGAACTGACATTATTGAGGCTCAAGGAGAAATGCTGAGCAATAGCTCCGTGCCTTCTGCCAAGCGATCGTGATCAGACTGCAGTCTGCCCATTTTGTTTTCCTCCAAATAAGGAAGCTCTGTTTTGTTTTGGTATTTTTCCTCTTTAGGCTACAGCATAAAAACAAGCCAAGAAAACAGATATAAATGTCCACAACATGACAAGATTATGCTGCAGAGCTGAGATGTGGGAAAATGAGAGAGGAGAAGATGTACTGGTAACTCTTAATAGAAACCACAGCCAATAAACAGTAAGGAACAGGGAAATCTGTGCTTACTTCTCACGGCCTTGTTTATGCTAACAAAGGTTTGGTAATGAATTACTGGTAAGTGGCCTCCTTTCGCGGGAAATTATTCAAGCAAGCAGGTGCAGTGTAACAACCATTTATCTTCTTCTGCCTGCAAGGCACTCCAGAAGATGCGCTAAAGGGACCATAAGGCACCTGCTACCTGTACAGACATCCACAGCGGGCTGCTGAGAGGTGCCGACACAGACAGGCAAGAGACTGGTGGGTGTATGTGGGGAGGGAAGGTTGAAACTGCTCAGGCATCCATCCCACTCAATGCCAGCCCTAAATTCAGCATCCTAACCAGTACAGCCCTTGAAATCTCGTTGACCTCCGTGGAGCTTATTTTATCATTCTGAGAAGCCCATTCCTAGATTGCTTGAAGAACATGAGGAGGAGGGTTTGGAGCCCTAAACTAGCATTCAGGGATCCAATTTCTGGGTACCACCAGCTTTGAGCGTGACTTCTGGCAAGTCACATCAGGCCTGACTGAGATAGTTTTGCAATCACATTTTTCCAGGGCTCTCAAACTACCTCAGTTCCTCAGCTTTGCCCATGCTGGCAGCTAAATCCCATTTTTGCTTGCAAAAGGCTCAGGCACTAATACAACACTCTTCATTTCAGTTCCTAGATGGATAAATACTCTCACTGCCACTCTAAGCTGTCACAAGGATTTGTATCTGCCTTCATTACATCCCTTCCAGTCACAGTATAATTAAATCCGATGTTGCTTTAAGTCTCAGTGAGCAAAGGAAAATTCAAGAGATTAATCAGAATATTTTTCAAAAAGAGTTCTAAAAATATTCTAAATAGACCAGAAAACCAGATGAGTGGCATTCTCATTTATTAGTGAGCCAAGCTCTGGATACAACAATCAATTGACTTGATAGATAACACAGATCTTCTGCCTCTCCTATTTCATTCTAGAAGCTCTTATTCAGAGCCAGATCAACACGCAATTCTCTCTATTATTGTCTCCCTCGCTCACTGGAGTTTATTTTTGGATGTGTGTTTTCAGCATTCTCTCAAGGGGTGTGCTGTTGTCATGATTTTGAATTAGGTTTTTCCTTTCTCATTGTCCCCATCCTGTAATAAAATTTTTTTGGAGCACATGTGTCCTAAAATATTGCTCTATTCTGTCCTTCCAGAAGCCTATGAGAATTTTGTTGTTGCTTTCAGGGCAGTCATGATGTAATTGCAGGCGTGCAATAGAAACTTCCCATATGGTTCTTGAGGCTTTTTTACACAAGCCTGGACCGGCTTTCCAAGATACATAACCTGATGTTTGCAAAGCAGTTGTAGCTGTTTAAGCCCCTCAGCCCTCAGATGACTGATCACTTTTCTGCATCAAGTAAACCAGGTTCATCTCTGCCATCTTTAAGAGTAACTTCATGAGCTTCTTGGCAAGCTAACGTTCTGACTGCATTCGTGCATGCTTTTGTCGCAGTGGCATAAGTCTACCCACTGGGCAAAACTGACAGCTGATTTACGTCAAGAGCAGGAGAAGGAAAGCAGACACCCATCGTTTGCAGCTGGGCTGCACAGAGGGGATGTAAATATTCCCACTGGAGCAGCCAGAGAGATCTGATCCAGGGAAATTTCAGCGCTTAGATCAGTGTCACTTTAGCTGCTACCGAGAACATTTATTACAAATATATAACGCAATAAAATAAGGCACTTGCTTTTCACAGTGTAAATGACCTTGCAAAGGCATGAGGGAATGATGGAAGAGGGCAGTCAGTCTCTGTGCCTCGCCTGTGAATTCCTGCTCTGCTTCAAAAATGTTAACTCCTGAGAAACACCAGATGCCATTTGCTGACCCGCAGAGCGGGGCTGTGGGGCCTGGGCTGCCAAAGCTCATGCCACCTCAGCATCCTCTCCGCATCTGCTCTTGCATTCCCGTTCCAGAAAGGCCTTGGGTCTGACAAGCACCAGCAGTCAGCCCACAACTGGAAAGGAATTCAAAGCTCCTGACGTACCTGACTGTTTATGTGGCTGGACTAGAGCTCCCAGGGGAGGTAACTTATTCAGAAATTAAGAAATAAACAAACCAAAGCTCCAGAGGAACCCCGCCTGCAATAGATGGCCTGAATACACTATGAGCGAAGGGAATGCAAGATGGCAATGTGCCTGCAAGATGGAAATTACATGGGGAAAGAGGTAGGTAGCACTGGAGGAAGGAAAGGATATTAAAAACAGAGCATCATGATTCAATGCCAAAACTATTAGGAAAGCAAAGGAAATATGCTAGAAAGCAACATAATCCGTATCAGTCATTGGACGCTGTTCCACTGGGGAAGACTGGAGGTGCCAAGGTTGAAAAGCCTGCCATTCATTATTTTTGATTTAGTGCTGCAGAGACAAGAAGAGCTTGCATGATGCATTGGTTGTATATTATTCTATTGATCTCTCAGACTTAGTTTTCTAAACTTCCCATCCATCACCCCCACCAGTCCAACTCAAATTCCCCTTGAGAGGAGCCTAAAGAGAAGCAACTGTCCTGTCTCTCAGGGCCACAGTCCAAATGGTTTATGAGAGCCAAGGACATATGGGAACTTGGGTTGATCCACTACCTTTATGATAGATTGGCAGCATTTGCAGGTATTACTGTCTTTCTACTAGGATGGCTCTTGTGAAGGGCAAAAGCAGCCTCAAGGAGGATGTGCTCCCGAATCCTGCTTAGGTAAGACAAACTGATTGTGAGAGAAGAAGATTTTATGATTCTATGATTTCATCTCCAGCTTATGCACCACTCGCTCCACTAACACTTTATTCCACATACACGGAAACTTAACTCTGAAAAACTGCCTTGCTCCCAGGGTACAGATCTGAGCTCTCTTTCTAGCTTAGCCACAACCTCAACGTGGGGTTTTGAAGGACACATCACTTCACCAACTGCACCACCCATCTTCCTCTTCCCTGTTCAGCCTGTACCGTCATGTACCCAGGAGTAGTTATGTCCCAGCGGGTGTACTCAAGGAACGAGAAGACAGCTTGTGAAACAAATGCAAATGCAAAACCTCATCTACACCTACTTATCTGCTTTCTCATGTATTATCCTTGCCAGCAAGCACTATTTATGGACTGTGTTGGCCTGGCTGGGGAGGGCTGGGTGGGCAGAGGAAGACTCACGGTACAGGCAGCAATATAATCTAAAGCTATGGCTAAGCTTGTGCAAATTTTGAGCTACGGAGTCATATTTTTGTGATTGTAAAGTAATTTCTTGACTCTCAGATGTCAGGATAAGGTTTAAAATGGAGGACAGATTAGTGTTCATCTTTTGGGAGCTTTTTACACTTTCACCAGAACAATTTAAAAGTAGCCTTTGCTAGAGAAAATATGGCAGCTCTCACAAGTCAGCTTTCATTACTAGCCTATGGAAAGAGGAAGGCTCTTTTAGAGCACCAGAGGCAAAATAAGGTGATATGATATCCTCTACATATTTAATGGTTATTTCTCTGTTGCCCCATCCCAAACAAGAACTACCTTCGAAGTCAGCACCAGAAAAAATTAATGAAAAACGGAAGCAGTTTTGCCCCAAGCGAGGACTGAGGAAGAAAACATCACATGAATTGTTTCAGGATTCATCTCCCACATGTCCAGCTATCATTTTCTTTCGCTGTGCTCTGCAACATGTCTCACAAAAGCATTGATGGATCTGACAGTCTTGAATCCATCATCTTAATTCTTACAGAAACTCTGGAAGGATCTTTATAAAAATTCTCACAAAGCTTCTCCCCCGCCCCTTTCTTGTAAAAGATGCAGATGTGAAGAACACAAAGCATTATTCATTTCCTCCCTTTCTGACATTTCAGGTATAAAAAAGGAAGCCAGGTATGAAGGGGACATGTAGGTTAAGAGCAATCTGTCTATGCTCAATAAGAGATGGAAAAAAAGAGAAGCAAAATTCTACATTATTATATGATCTTCAGTTGCCCTCTCAATGCAAAGAAGAGCAGCATTAGGAGATGGGGAGAGTTTAAAACCTGCAAGTGGCTCCAAGGGAGAAGCGCTCGCTGGGGGAGGGAGAAGAGTTACTTCCTAACAGGTTACATGCCAGGAAATGTCAAAGTTTAGAAGAAAGCTGAAAAAGGGTTTTCAGAAAAGGGTCTTTAGACAACTACACAAACCGGGGCTGTGCTCTGTTTCTCTGTCCGTGGGTTAGTTAGCTCGCTATAGCAAACCCTCCCCTGGCAGCACGGCATGCCCACGGCCAGAGCCCCAGACACCCGCCTTGGAGTTAAGTCAAGCACCAAGCAGGGAGAAGAGAAAGCGGACGCTGAGTGTGCCTTGTGTTGCACTGGCCCAGGAATACGTCATGGGTTCAAGATAAAAGCGTATCCACACCACAGCCAGAAATAACCTTGTCCAGAGGAACAGCCGTGATATAAGCCTTTAGGTTTAGAAAAGAAAGATCTGTTTACCTATTACCGAACAGCTCTACTATTAACCAATTACTGAGAGGTAGCAGAGAGCAGCAGTGTTTGCTGGCTTGACTATTATAGTTCAATATTTCAGGGCCTACTAATGGGAGATAAATTCATGTATGGGAAATTGCATGCAATTAGAGTAATTTTAGAAATAGTTCAGAATGGATCTGACCTTTGCTTTCACATGTGGGGTCTAACAGGTATATTACGTTTAATATTATTTTATTTGTTGTGGAACAAAGCTTCTGTGTTTGCAAGTACCAGAACAACAACTTCCCTAAGCAAAGAAAAACATGGTGTAAACTAGGGTTTAAAGAATGGACTAAGATTTAAAATTCCTAAATTCTAGCCTCACCTTTGTCACCAACTCAGTGTGACAGTAATTTTGCCTTGCTATGACTCACTTTACCCATCTTTAAGGCTTGGCTGACTCAACAATCCCTTGTAGCTCGCGATTATGCCCTTCTTTCTATTTGACACTTCCCTTATTTGGTGTTGACACCTTTACAGCACTTAGAAGCAATTATCAATTTCCACTGAGAATCCACCTTGCCAAGTCAGCTGAGCAGTCTGGTGGGAAATCAAATCATTCTAATGGCGAAGGTCCTTTATTAGGATAAATATTAGGGGTCTTTTCCAAGCCTGCTTTCAACAGCTGATGCCCAAAGCAGTCCTTAGCATCTGAAAAGCATGCACTAGTCTTAAACAGCACTACCATTTCAGGGGTGACTAACCAACAGAGCCATAAATGAAAATCATTGTCTCTAGCGAGTCAGAACTGGATGGACATGAAAACCAACTCTCATTGTATTTTCAAGCTTATATATCTTCTTCTCTTTTCCACTGCTGTTTTGTGCACCCAGCAGTGCTCCCCAGTCATCTCTCTAACCTCAGGGTCTGCAGCTACCAGTCAAAACTCTTGGAAGTCTGGCATCATGGGCTTAATACAAAAAGTGCTTATTTTTAACACAGACTGATGGCTTTTCTCCTAGATAATGATGATTGATTCTGTTTTCCATCCTTTGTCAAGGCTCAGCACATGCCTAGAATTTTAACTAGTCCTTCTTCTGATACTTCCATACATCCATCTGTTCCTCTGAATCTCTCTCATTCTCCTGCTTTAAATAATGAACTTTGCTACACTCAGAACAATTTATTAATAAATAACAATCTCAGAGATTACACAAGCCAATTAATAGTAAAGCAGCATCAGGAACTGAAGTGATAGATGCCGCTGAATGGGAGAGGTGTGGGAGGGCGGTGAAGCTGCCAGTCCTTGTACACACACAGGATTGGCAGAACTCTCTACAATAGCTGCAGGGCAAGGTTGTGCAAACAGTGCCGTAAACATACAGTAATTAAGTATGCACACACTTCAGTGCAAATTATGCGTGAGCAACACGCGGGAGGGGGTAGAACTGCATTAATTCTAACATTCTCTAACACGAAGTAAAGATGTTATTTGCAGCTACAGTTCAGGTACATCAAAGAGAAAGTCCGGCTCCTGGAGCATTGGGAGTACTGAGCATTGATGAGTTTTTCCTCCTTTAAATTATTGTTTGAACATAGCACAACTGACCTGGTAAAAGACATCAAGGATCTCCTAAATCCTCTCTGTCTGTTTTCCTATCAATCCCTATGGTTCTGCTCCCATTTGCACTGATAAAGCAAAAAACAACTGGCAAGATCCCAGTTAAGGCTCATTCACTTTCATTGCCACCTAGTCCCATGACAAATGAAGCAAATGACAAGAAATGAGAGTAACAAAAGATGAGGACGACACACGGGATACACGCTGTCTCACTTCAGCTAGTTGACTTAATGGACATAGCAGAGTTACCATGAGGTGGACGGAGCCCACCTGAGGTCTGGAAGCGCTTACGCCTTTGGCAAAGCATCAGCCACAGACAGCTGTGTCTGTGACACCCTTTGTGTCACCCGATCAAAGGGTGGCTCTGCAGAGCTATGCTGCTCTCTGTAACTGTCGGAGTCTGGCAGTACTCTTCCCTACACTACCGGGACATTTTGGAATGGTCTAAACCTTTCACTGAGTTACATTAAGCGCAGGCTTGAATGTTTAGCTGAACGATGTGCCAATATGTGCCACTATGCTTCTAGTGGGAGGTGTCCCTGCCCAGGGCATCGGGGCTGGAACTAGATAATCTCTAATGTCCCTTCCAACCCAAACCATTCTGTAATTCTGTGATATCTTTGTTTACTCTGATTGCCATCTTGGTTTGTTCTTTTTATGTTTGTTCTTCATTCTTCTGTCCTCTCCTCCTTTCCCCTTCATTTCTCAGCCCAACTCCTGTGGTGTTTTTTTTTCTTATTTCTCCTCCTCTCTGCCCTTCATAATGACTTAATCTGGCAGGCAGTGTGACAAGCGAATGAATCGAACACGGAATTTTCCTCAACTCCAGATTCATTTGAAGATTTCTCCCAGATGCGGCTCTAAAGCCCCAGATTCAATTTCCCTTTGACATAATAACAGAATTAGTCTCATATTGTCATACATAAACTACTCACAAGCCCAGTGCCAGGAGAAAAATAAAGAGGGAAAAAAAAGAGAAGAATAGGATTCAAAGGAAGGTGTGACTGTGACAAGCAACAACAGAATAACAATAGGCGACCATTGGGTGACATCTATCACATCTGACAAACAAGGAGAAAGCCATCTCTATATCAGACATAAGAATTATTTACCTCTTCTTCTCTTGGCCCTTGAGCCATTAAACCTTATACAGAGGATTTCTGTGTCTTGCAAAGGACACACAAAGTCTAAATAACTCTCAGGCTGAAAAAAATTGTATCTGACTTGTAGCTTAATGGGGTGTTTTTTTCCTGTCTCACAAGACACCATTCATAGAAATAACCCTACTGCCCTTAGCTGGGAAAAAGAGACTGCTCCTGCAGAAGCCAGTAGAGATAAGAGCTGGACAATGCCCTTCCCATTCCCTGAACTGATTTAAAGACCTCAGCTGCTCCCAGCCCACAGCTCTCCCAGGCTGTTGAAGGGACACACTCACACTGTTCCCTCTGGTACTTCACATTTTGCCTAAGTAGCAGGGCAAGGGAGACGATTGACCAAAAGAGAATCCATCTAGTCCAGGGTTCTGCCTCAGACTGACATTCCAGTATTGTAGGAACTGATGAATAACAGCTCAACCTTATCTACTATCCTCATGATTTTGTAAACCTCTATCATAACTCCCCTCAGCTTTCTCCTTGTCTCCGTATCACAAGGGAAACAGTGCATTTAGAAAGGGTACAAGGAAGGGCACCTGGGATAACTGATATATGACTGACATGGCAGTTTGTTATTGGGCACAGGTAGAGAAAGTTAACAGAAAGGAGATTCAGACTTCTTTTGCTTTGGTTCAGTACTGGAATGAAGCAATCAATGGTGAAAAACATTTGAAAATGAGACTTCATATGTTGTTTTTTTCCTAGCTACGACTGCAACTATGTTCCAATGAAGTTCCAGTCTCTAGATTTTAAGAGGCTGGCAGAAAGACACAACCACTGAGGCACGCCACAATCTGTGGAGAGGAGGGAAAGATGGTTCAAAAGCAGGCTGATTTATAGACTTTGGCTTTGAGGCTACTAATTTGAACGCATCCCAGAAATTCTTCTGTACAATGGATGCTCGATAGCACTTGCTACATGATTCTGTCTGGTTGGGCTAGTCCCCAGTGGGCAAACACACTCATCTGGAAAGCTTGTCTCCACCACAGATGATATTAGGGAATGTGCCAAGGACTGGCAGGTGTGGTGTCGGATAAAATGTCCTCATCCTTTCCATAAAGGCTTCTCTCCTCATTGCAGAACTGGTTTTATAGCTGGAATAGAGCACACCAATAGCGTGCCTAGTTCATGAGTAGTCAGGAGATAGATATCTATCATAGATGGATAAGCTCTCAGAGTAGCAATAACATTGACAGCATTCCACATGAAAGGAAAAGTAGCAAAACAACAAAAACCTCTGCCTATCCATCCTGTCCTTTAATTCTTCTGTCTGCCTCCCGTACCAAGGGCAAATGGCTGGGTCTGCAGGTCTAAACGAGTAGTGAGACATTCTCTGTGAGAGCTTCCTGGCCCTAGCTGGAATGCCACAGCCATTCAGGAGAGCTTCCTCACCCAGACAGACAGGAGAATTGGTGCTGAAAGGCTCATTCATCAGCTCAGCGTTCCGTATAGCAGAGGATGAGGCCCAGCAGAGCTCCGGGTGGGAGAGTAAAGTCAGCCATTGACACAGCTCCTTGGCAAACAAGGAAACACAGAGCAGAAAAATACAAGCAGTTGCAATCTCCATTTTGCAGCACAAGGGAGGCAGAGAGACACCAACTGCTGCCTGGAAGGTCTGGATGGCTGGTGATACTGTCAGAGGACACGCTGTCAGCCCAAAGTAGATTAAACCTGCCACTCAGACCTACCCATCAGAAAGATATTGCTTAGGATGGAGCAGGCCAGCTCCTGCATGGCATCAGCCTGGCTGGCCAGAAACCCCTGGGAAATGCCTGCCTGGCACTGATGGCTCAGAAGGGCAGCCAGAGCACAGGCAGGGACACGGCCCTTCTTCCAGTTCATTTGACCCATCACCTGAAAGGTTGTCTCTACTCTATCATGACAAGGAGGAACTTGCTACTCATCGTCTTTAATAGGCATTATCTGAATTTTCAGGTACAGATTTAAAATTATTGAAATACACCGGGAGTAAGGGAAGAAACAGAGAGAAGAAAATCATTTAATTGGCATCCAAGCACAGGCATTCAGGATCAGAAGTGACTGTTTTAAAAAGCAGTCAAAACCTCGGGAAAAACCTGTGGAGTTTGATACAATTCTATCGAACTTCCTTAATAAAAGTCCACATATTAGAGATTAAACAGATACCTCACAGTTGATTACAGTTCTGTTTTTTTTCCCCAGCATCCTTTTTTTTTTTTTTACTTCATCTCTGTCTTTTGAGGTCAGAAACCAGGAGCTACACCTATCCATAACTTAACTGAGGGAATCATGAATCCTTAAACCTTTTGCTCTCCCTCCTCCTAGCACACACAATGCTGTTGCAAACTTAAAACAGATTTGGGACACGCAACAGTTAAGGCATAGGCACTGTTTTCAGGGTTGCTACAACAAGGACTTGCAACTCAACACAACGCTGACCACAAAGCACTCAATGTTTGCGACTGAACACTATTTCACCCCACCTTTTTTTTCCTGCCTGCCTCACTGCTGTGATGTACGATCATACATCAGTGATATATGTCAGACAGAGCACATCATTTGGCTGTCATTTGAATGTCACTGTGCCATGGGAAGGCATACTCGATGGTAGGAGTCTGCATTCTCCTTAAGAGCAGTCATCTGAAACTTCACATCACATCTCACTCTTCATCTTCCAAACCGCTCCTAGTAATAAACCAAGCTGACCTAAACAGAGACAGCTTTGAAATTTCAAGGAATCTCGACAGCCTTATGTCCCTCATTAGGTAGCTTCTGCCCTTCTCTTTTGGTCTTTGAGCAAGCAGCAAATTGGGAGTTAGGAATTGAATACAGAAAGTGAAATGTGGACGATGTCAGCAAAAGGCACTTGAGTAAGCAATTCAGAGCAAAGCTGTAAATACCTGTAGGCTGTGCCAGGTCAAAAAATGGTACTACGTGTTATATCCCAGCTGTCAGCCTACTTTGAAGCCCTCCAATTAAATACATTTCAGGGGATGAACAACTGACAGGATGCTCACAAACCCCAGAAATCCTAACACTTGAGCATCACTTCTCCCAGGTGCTTCTCTCTAAGGGGGAGAAGGCAGTGGAAAAGCCTGTTTTCCCCCTGTTGACCCACCCTGCTTTTAGCTGTGTAAATATTGGCTGCCAAATGACACTGTGCCCCCTCCAAAAAAAAAAAAAAGATACAGGGAGCCCCTGAGTTTCTAAACACCTGGCAGGGTGTGGAAGTCCAGACCACAGTCATCTGCAGAGCGGTAAGTATCAGCCTCAGGGATGCTGAACTTCAAACCAAAGCCAGGTTTTATTTGCCTGTTGACAGAGTGAATGGGTTTGTTGGTCTTTCTAACCCATCTCTGAAACAGTAAAGGTCTCTCTAATCTAGCAAAAGCATAATAAAAACTAGTGGCTTAAAGCTGAAGCTAAAGAAATGCAGGCTGAAAGCAGGACAAGCTTTATTTTTTTTTTCCAATAGAAAACGTAATAAGACCTGGGAGCAGCTGGCCTAGGGGATGGAATAGATTGTGTCCTTCAGTGTCTTCAGTCAAAACTGCCCATCTCCCATCTCAAGCACAAAAAATGAATAAAAACAAACCCAAAGTTCTTCCTCAAGGAAAAATTACAAGTTAGATGGGGATTATCAATATATGTTTCCTGCCGTGGCTGTACAGAAGGCTAGAATACTTGACGCTAACATCCTTTCTGCTTTTAAAAGTCTGCAGAAAACTTGACTGATCTTTGGATCACCCACTGCTTTGGCTTAAGACCAGCTTGAAAAAATTAAGGTTAGCAATTTGAGCTATCAAATAAACAGCATTTGCTGTTAGTGCCATAACGTGCGCAGCCTGCAGAAATCTGAGTGGTTATTAAGACTCATGATGTTCCTGGCTGAAACCATGGCATATGGTTGGGCTGATTTCAGGTCTGACTCTTCCCCTACCTCCCAACGCAACACAACTGGAGCGCACATGGGCTGCCCATCTGGATGTGGTGCCTGCAGCATTTTGATGATTTATTCCCTTGGCACAAAAGAGACAGCTGCAGGTCTCCTCCTGGCCTCATCCACTAAAAAGCTTTTACACCCCAAGCCTGTCTCAACACACTGCAGGTGGTGGGGACACCCCCCTGAGGAATCGCGGCCCAGCACATCAACGCTGCTGGGACAGGCACGGCGAGCTGACGAGGTGCTTTGGTACTGGAGTGGAGCCACATTTGCTCATGGCTGCTTTCAGGCCCCGACAGACAAAATCCAGTCCTCAGCATCTTCCTCTTTAAAAGGAAACTGCGGGATTTAGTTGTATACTCTGCCATGAAAAATTAAACAAATCTTCTGAAAATAGTAATGAGGTAAATTGGCAAACAAGAGAAGTAATTTTCCTCTAAGCACTATTATTTATTTTTTTACCTTCCTCTAAAACATCCCTGATACTAGGCAGTCCACCTTCCACCCAACATCCCTGGGCAAATCCTTTCTTTTCAGTTTTGGCTGGATTGCAGCTACTGGAACTCACAAGGCTGTGCAGGGAGGGTCACACAGTTTCCGTGTCCACTCACTATAGCCCAAGTGGGCTTAAAGAGCAGCAAGACTGGTTCAGGTTGGACATTAAGAAGCATTATACAATAGGGGAGATAAGCACTGGAAAAAAATTGTGAAAAGTGGAGGTGAAATCCACCAGAAAACTCTTCCATATAGTTTAAGCAACCAGTTCTGCTAGTGCTACTCGGCCTGGAGATCCTTGCAAATCCAGACACATGAGGAGCTGCTGGAAATTGAGAAGATGCTCTGAAGGGAAGAGGCTAGGCTGACTTTGAAATCACCCTTCCCTGAGCCCCTGGCACTGCATGAAAACCCCACTCCTCCGTTTCCTTCCAAGAGGTGCCAAAGCCCCTCAACAGAATTGAAGGAACTTTACACAGCAAGAGGCTGGGAGGTTTCTCTCTCCCTCCTCCTTCTTCCCCCTTTCATGAATAACGTCAGCCATTGACCTTTTCAAAAACAGTGCTTACTGTAAAATATTACGTTACAATTATCACCAGTACCAGTGGAGGAAGGGGCTGGGGAGAAGTCTCAAGCCTGCTAGTGTGCCAGATAAAGGGCTCTCTGGTTGTAACAACCTACAAGGAAATTTTATGACTATGTCTCTGGCATTTAAAATTAATATAGTTATTAAGAGAGATATTGTTTTACAGCATAATGGCTTTTTAACAAGGTGAATGCCATGAACCCCTGCCTCAGAGGAGAAAAAGGAAAAAGGAAAAAAGAGTATGGAGGGTCTCCATGCGTTTGCACCTCTTGAAAGAGACTGACAGTGACAGAGGAGCTTTAAGGACCAGTTGCACCCCTCAATGAGACTGGATTTAATTTATGTCACTTGTGTTATTAACCCTCCAATTGTGCACAGAGATCCCTCAAAGACCAGAGAAACAGGACAGATTTAGTCCAAAGATTCTTCCATCACAGTGCGATGATGGGCTGGGGATGGACTACTCCAGGGCCAATAAACTGTAGTTTCACCTGTGCTTTCAGTGCTTCTGTCCTGCCCCTGTCTCCTCGGCTATTCAAGAGGTATCTCAGCACAAAATGGTACTTGCCTATCTGAACAATTTCTGTCCAGTGTTCCAAAAAACACCACTGGAGCTAGGGCACAGGAATGAGGAGCCTGCATTGATTTTAATTCGCTGAACATTATTGCTACATTTAACAAGATTTTATTTTTTTTCTTTTTAAATAGAATCAACCAATGAATCAAGAAGCGAGTGAGAATAATTGCACCACTAGCTGGATGGCTGCTAAAACATTCTTTGCAAAGCCACCAGATTAAATTCTGCTAAGCCGGGCATGATCTATTTCACAACAACATCCCTAAAAAATGCCACCCAAAAATGTTGCTTCTTCCAGAGGCTGCAGAGGTGCCAATATTTTGAATTACTGGCCACAGAAAGAATCTGCATTTTGAAGATGTCTCATTCAGGGGGCTGAATTCTCTCCTTGTTTACACCAGTTCAGATTGGGATTAGCTTTAGTACAACCAGAATACTTTCAAACCAAGATGTAATTACATTCCCTGTTACATAGAGTGCCTTTGACACCAGAGTATTGTGCACCATTTATTTGGTAGAAGCAGGGCTGTGAAGTAGCTAAAACACTGTCCAGCAGGGCGAGAAAGTCTACCTCTGGCAAACTACAAAGCTCCCAAATCCTGGAATTTTAGTTCCTAGATGCATTGGATGTTTTTAGTTGCTACAGAAGAATCTGTTGGACTGTGACCATTTATGCAGGGAGTTTGCCTCGCACTATAACAATAACGACATTGTTTGCAACATCACAAATCCTTACCTCATCTGCAATCTATCCCAGCAAAGGACATGGATCATCAGCTAAATCATTAATAAAAGTATTGAATAGCTGTGGACCAAAGTAATCTATCCCTGGGGAACCTGCTTGAAACAACCTTCTTCATTGATGTTATTCCTTGAACAACTGCATTTTGAGCTCTGTTGCCGAGCCATGCTGTCATCCATCTAGCACGTGCCCTATTAATTCCACCTCACGAAAGCTTTTCTTAATCAAAATGTCAGGTGATACCAAGTGAAACACCTCAGAGGGAACTAAGGACAGGCTACCAACACTGTTGCCCATATCAGCCAGATCTGTACGCCTGTCAAAAAAGACAACAAGTTGGTTTGATGAGACCTACCTTGGAGGACACTATGGCTCACATTAATTTTATTTTTATCCTCTGATTTGTTCTTGCCCAAATACCAGATTAGCCATTCCTCTACATAACACAAGTTTGACCTCAGACTTGCTTCGCTCACCATCTGGCTTGCCTCTTTTTACCCTTATTTAAATCTTGCAAATCTCCAAAGGATATTGGCAGAATGCTTCAGAGCAAGGACTGTGAAGGTTTTTCTTCTCCAGCTAGGGCAGAACCACATAGACACGTCCCATGGTCAACCACACATACCTCCTCTTTCAAAAGGCCTTATTAGCTAATGTATCAATGTGGCTTCTAGACATCAGAGCTGGCTTGCATCCAGCCAGATCAGAACAAGGGCAGAATGAGCTCATGTCTGTCTATATCCATCCATGTAGATGGTCCCATGAAATGGAAAGAATTTTAACTAACGCCTTGGTTCCTAAGTAGGTCTCAGTGCCTCCATTTTGCATATCTGTGGAGCAGAGCAGAGCGATACATACCACTCAGCTAGCTACCAGGCATGCCTTCAGCTGCACTGGAAAGACTTCCTTTTTACATCATTTAGGTAATCTGTCACACAAAATTTGTGAGATAAAAAATGTCAGCGTTGAGATAGCATAGGCTGGTGACACAAACTATCTTCCACGTACGAGAACTAAACTTTTTGTCCCTTCATTGCATACGCAGAACATCTGTGGAAGGAGCCAAATCTAACCTCACCTTAGCTATGTAATGGGAGAGGAAGAAGATGCCTTTGTTCTAGACTTCTGAAGTCTCTTATGCAGCTGTTGCTCCTTCCTAAAATTGAAGGTGCTCCCCTAAATCCCACAGAAAAGCCGCCATTCAGACTAAAGCTCCAGAATCTGGAAATAAATGCTCTTTCCAGGCTATATCTTGGCAGGAGATAGCTTCCCTTTTGTGAACGTGATGCAGCAGAGCAGGTAAACAATTGGTTAAATTTCAGCATAATCCTTCAGAAGAAAGTGGGACTACTATTCACCTCTCAAGTTAAACATGCAGCTGCTGGTACTTCAGGATCCCAGATGCCAACAGTTCTCGGTTGTCTTCATCCTGCCCTCTCTCCGAGCAGTTGTCTCCTGCCTAAATGCTGCTGAGGCGCCGAGGTGTGCAGGACTGGCAGCGCCGCGCTTTACAGGCGGCAGGCACTCCAAAAGCCCTCGCAAGGAGAGGGAATAAATAAACTCTGAGTGACACGGTTCTTAACAACAAAATCATTCTACGGACAGAGTGTGTAATGAGTTCCAGTCAGAGCAAGTTATGGAGGAATAATTTCCTAGTACCTGGAGCTAGCAACTGCTTCATGGATGCTTTTTATTCCTAGGTTGTAAATTGATTTTATACATCATTTATCAATGGAGGCCTGGCTATGTAATAGGTATATTTTAATATTTATGCCTCTCCACCCTCATGCTCAGCAAACAAATGGGAACAATATGACATGGTTGGTGTTACAAGTCACCGGGATATCTCCTCCTGCTCCTAGGTAAGGGTGATGAAGGTCTGCAAGTGATAGATAAACCCAGAGAAATTTGATTATGTGATGCATAAAGAATGACTCCTGTGTTATACTGAAGAGGATTAAAGAAGTGCTGAGGGCCTAAATTTTGTGCTACATTTCCATATATTACCTTTATAAGCCAAAGGCACCAGCATCCACAGAGGGAAACCCAAAGCCTGCCATGTCCATGAGGCTGCAGATCCCCAGAGCACAGCATTTCCCCAGGACCAGTGTCTGGAGGCACCGGGGGGCTGTGCTGGGACAACTTGGGCTGCCGCGCTGTAACGGTTCCTCCAGACCATGGTGAGCAGAAGGAGCTGAATGCAGACAGCAGGGATATATAAACCCACTTTGGGCAAAGGGCTTGGCGTCTACTCTGGGGACAAGGCTTGGCTATTCTGCAGGTATGGAAGGATAGGTAGTAAGCTCTCCTTATGTCTCACAACACTGACCTGTCCTTCCTTTACTGCTCTATAGCTTTCCGTTTCAGTGGTTCACCTGCTGGGAAGCAGTTATACTGAATATTTTCCAAAACATTTCATGCCTCTGATTATTTTCATCAAACTGTAAGTAAAACCTCTGACAAGTTTCTTTGTTCGTGCTTGGGCTATCAGCTGTATTACATACACTACAGTCAAACAGGACTCCTGCAGAAAGATCTTGTGCCAAGCCCCACCGCTCCAGGGATGAAACATTAATATTCAGCAGAGAAACTAGGAAAATACATTTACTCCCTACTCACAGCTAAAGCTGTTCTTCAGGCAGCAACTTAATCCGTGGACACTGTGCTATTTTACTTCCAGAAAGGAGATGAATACTCAGAGCTCACGCTGGTTCTGCTTCAGAAATCCAGACTTAATTCATGGGCATGGGAGCCAGGACCACGTTGGCAGGCTGCTAACAAAACCTGTGCTCTGTCCCCTTTAGCATGAGGATGTACCCCTCCAGAGCCATAAACCGAGGGAGTTGCACTCCACAACTTTCCCCTGCAGTAATTATCTCCCCATTACTGACGTTGATTAGATGAGATACGCTCTCTGCTACGTTAAGTACCATACTTTTTTTACAGATACAGGTACAATCAGGAAGTATCACAACCTCAGCCAACAATAGCAAAGCAGGAGCAGCTACAACACGCACCTCTATTTTCCTTCCCACGCGCTCATTGAGTGTCACAGTTAATAACAATACCTTGTTAACATTTTGCAGCCTCTCTTAGCTGTGTACCTGGAAGTGCCTTTCCAGCTCCCCAGTGGCAGTTTGCCTCGGGAAGAGGAAGCGACAAAGGAGCGAGGTGACTTGATCAAAAACTGTACAGCTGAGCACACCTACTGAACCCTTCTTGCCTCTGCTTTAACCAGGAACCCAAGTGCCCTTTTTCAAGGGCACGCAGGAGATCAGAAGCTGTGCCTCCCAGGCCAAAACACAGACCTGAAAGTTGTAGTTACGTTGCTAGATCTTAATGCATTGCTGTGTGTCAGCCAAGCGTGCTCTTAGCTTGCAGCAAATGCAGCCAATGAGGCTTAACATCACACCCATTCCTTAAAAGATCAGCCACCGATTTATCTGCCTTTCCAACTGGCGACTGTGAAAGCTGTTGGCTCAATACGGGGCGAAGGTCGGAGAGCAGAGGACAGCAATGGTTAACTGGGCAAGTAAACAACCTGGGTTTGACAGCATACCACAACTTCATTGTCTATTGCCAGTAAAGGAGAGCATTAGAGAAAATTCAATTGAGAGGACAAGGCATAATGTAGGTAATGCGATGTGCTCATCACAACCTCAGCCTCCAGGTAATGAGTATCTGACAAATGCTCCGGAGAACGGGAGCACTGAGCACCGCAAGCAGGAGGCAGAAGTGAATACACTGAACAGTTCTGCTTAGTAGCAGGAAGAAATCATGAAGATCCTGAGGCTCTGCCTGTTTAGGAAGATGGCCTCAAAGTGCCTCTCGCTCTTTTTCCCTGTTCTCCTTCTTAGGTGGTGCTTTCCCCCTGCTATTCCTCCAAATTTTAGCAAAAGTTTCCCAATTTCTATGAATTGGAAGACCTTTGGGTAGCAACGTGGCTTTACTCAATCTCTTACCTTATGTTCTTAATATGCCGTCTCCTGACAGATGCTAACTTCGCAGTGGCTAAGTAGGTGGAACCTGTTTATTGCTTTTCACAATGAGATAGATTTGAAGTTATTGGCTAATTAGACGACAGATAAATTCAACAGCATTCGCCGGGAATCATCAGTGGTATTAAAACAGTAAGAGGCCAGATATGACAGATGGAGCTTACTCAAGATTATATAGCATCAAAATTTCTTTTACTTCTGATGGTCCCCTCTGAAGATTTCAGAGGCATGCAATTAAATAACTACTCAGAACTGGAAGTCACCTCTCCTGGTTATAAAAGCTGAGGGTGGAAGTACAGCGACCTGCCCTACAGTGCACTAACAACCTATGGTTTCCACCTAAAGGCTATTCCACATACTCCTGTTGTCGCCTCTCAAAGGAAACTGTCAGAGGGATGAACTCCAAACCCCTTACCTTCCACACAACTCTTGCAGCAGGATGCATTAACAAGAATAATCCAGTGATGAAGGTCACAGCTGAAAGAAAAGGTACTTGGAGATCCTGTCTATTCCTTCTCCATTTAGCACTCTTGATGGAGAGATGCTGCTTTTTCAGGTTACAATATTAACAGAAAGAAAAGCCAGCAGAATTTAATCTGTCGAGGCAATAGTTAAATATACGAACATCACTAAAAAGAAGATTACAAAGAGGAAGCACAGGAGAAAGCAACATAAAGTCAGATAATTGTGAACATCTACGTTCTTCCTTCTATGTTAAACTTGGTGAGGAGCATTTTAGAAGAGAAAAGAGTATTTTCAGTCTAAAGAAATTGCTTTGTCAGGCAGGAACAACTTCCTGCCCCCCCTCACCTCCCCCACAGGGGCTTCCAAGGTCACTCTACAGAGTTATTCAGCATGAAGTTATTCTGAACTCATTTGGCTTAACATGTCAATTTTTTCCTACCAGGCTGCAGGCCAGTATCTTGGAGAAGCCGCAGCTCATGGCAGCATTGGGAGACTAACCAGAAAAGCAGCGTTGGAGTCACAGCTGTGCCCTGAGCGACACCGACCTGACAAATGTCATTGTGATGTAGCTGGAATTCTGCAAAGCCAGAAAGGGGGGGACTAAGCCACCACAACCCTGTCCCTCCCAGGAGCCCAGAGAGTTTATTTAGAAAGACGCATTTAACCACTCCATTTAAAGAAAAGCTACGGTGTCGGCAGAGGAAGCTGGACTTGAAAACTGATCCTTTTCCTACCGTCCCCTTCAGCAGCAAAGCTGACACGTGAATCGAGGTCAAGTTTGTTTTCAAACACAAGGAGAGATTTGATGGGCTTGGTTTTGTGCCTGCATCAGTACAGCTGCGTGACAGGATGCTCTGCGACTGCTGTCTCACCAGCTCAGCCCGCGCGTTTGACTCACGCTTTCTCAGAGTGAGAGGTGGAGGATACTACAAGGAAAGCTAGAGGTCTAGGCTTAGTTCCCAGCTCTACCATAAAGTCCTGCAAGATCCCAGATGAGTCGCTTAATCCAGCCTTGGCCCTTGTGCTACTTCTGCGAGAGAAATCAGCATCGCTCTTGCCCTTGCGGCCGCTCAGTCCGGAAGCTCTTGTGCCTGTCTGGATACAGTGCCAGGATGATGGAGAGCTGTGTCCATGGAGCCTGGGGCACCGGTGAAACACAAGTAACCATAGTGATCCAGGCTGGAGCATGTATGAAGGAAAAAGAGCACAGCTGGCTCTGCCCACCCCCCAGCTGTTTCAGTCAGAGCCAGAGTCCCAAAAACACACCTCAGCGACTACTGTCAGGGCCAGATATTTAACAACGTGTGACTCAACAAGCAGTGGCAGCTGCCTCTTTCCTGCAGAGGTCCCCATCTCTCCTGCTTTGGTTTATCACAGCACAAACAGAAAGGGAACACAGGAGATACAAAGTTCACAGCCCCCTCTCCATCCTCTCCCTTCCTTATTTTGCCCTGCCCAGGACTCCAAGCAATGCATCTCAGTTCTGGGACCAAATCCATCCTGCCAAGCCTCTGGCCAAACACACACCCTCACGTCACTGAAATAACTGCGACACAGGACCCAGCCTAGCAATGAAATGCTGGTGATTAAGCTTGAATCTTCCACCCCCCACTGTACATTTTCAATCCCTCATTTCCCACTAAGCTCCTATTTATCCTAAACCACAGCTTTAGCCCGCAGGCTCTGTGGCTCCCTGGCAGCACCGAAGTCCCCTCTCTTGCGAATGGGCTCTAATTTGGAGGCTAAGTCATTGAATCATTCAGTTAACATGGTAATGATGAAGAAATGTCCTAGTACATAAGCACACAGTAATACTGAATACACTGGAGAAAGGAGTACAGGTAGGTGGCAGGTCTCTTGTACAGCCTTTCAGCCCCTAATGGTTTTGAGTGGTTTGGTTTCTTTTCTGTTCTCCCACTGGTCCTCAGGAGGATGTGCAAAGCTAAATAAGTCCTGATAACTTCCAGCTTGCAGGGCAGGGAGTCGTTCCTCTCCTTACTTTGCCTGTCTCTTATGATACACTTGTACATAGAACCAATTCTGCTCCTAGATGGGAAACATACCCCTGCCTTGAAAGATCAACCCAGCTTCCTACTGATGCATTTGTAGTCTGTCACTCCGTCTTCTGAATGTGTCAGTCATCAGTAGAAATCCCACCTGCCTCCTGTTGCTCGGGCATGAGAAGGGTGTGAAAAGGAGATCCCAACATCCTTCTGCACAGATTAGATGCAAGGTGGTGTTCTGAGAGAGAAGACACCACCACTAGAAGAGGAGCAGAGTCTTTCTTCCTATGGCACAGCACCTGTGTTGCAGGCCAAGCAAAAAAGTGATTGATATCAAAAGCCCTTGTTTCTAACATTTAGTGACCTTTGTAGTAGGCTGAGAAGTGGGTGGATACAGAAGCTAAATTAGAAACGCTACCTCCGTAGCAGAAATTGGCCTGCAGGGGAGCACATCAGAATCTTAAACATCTTTAAGCTGCCGATTGAAGAATCGCCTCTTCCACCACAGGAACACAACCACTTCTGGGGTGGGACTTGGCAAGGAGCTAGCAGCAAAGTGACACTGTGATTTAGAGCCATGTCTCCTTTTGGTGCTATACTGAATGTCAGTCAGGAACCTCCAGCGAGCACTAAAGGTGCTCTCCCCTGAGGCTGGGCAGAAAGATGCTTGCTACTTCTTGATTGCCAGGCAGAACCTCTGTGTCTATAAGCTACAGGAGGAATCCCCGATAGCCTCAATAAATGAGCCTTTGGGAAAGAAATGAGGTTGAACTTCATATTCATTGATTATAATTTCTCCAGACCTTCAGCAACGCCAAACACTCACTTTTCACCCAATCCTTTATCTATGTCTTTACTTTTTTTCTTGAACTGAGCTGCCAGAAATCATTTTTCTCTGCTCGTAAACACATTTCCATTTAAGAAAAGAAAGTAACCTTTGCTGCAGAATTGCTTCACCCTTCTTAGCTGCAAGAGCTCCTATTCTTTTGTTTCCACAGATAAGAATTTCCTGAGAGGTGGAAGCTGCAGGCAGGGAAAGGGGGTTTAGTGTGCACTGCAGATTCCTCCTCCTCCCCAAAACACATCCTGGTTTGTCACCCCACTGTTAATGAAAGGGCCTCAACAACATGCAGTCTGAGTGACTGTTTATTGAAAAATGATTACTGAGAAATGGTTGATGTTGGGAACACAGAGACCTTCAGTTGTCTCTTTAAAATACCATATGTGAAGCAGTATTTCTGTTTTGCAGATGGGGAGCTGCAGCACAAACTCCTCTATGGTAAAATCTGGAAAGCTGTGTCTAAGCTATGCCCCCTCCTTCCCTCTGAACCTGCCTTCTTTCTACTCTCTACTGCAATAATGCAATAGCCTAATTGGTTATAAAGACAGCACTTTTTGGATTTTGAGTATTTATTTACATATTTAGAATCTTCTATTGCAGGGAAATCTCAAAGGCACTTTTTGATTGCATCCCATTTTTGATGGATGACAACGTAGCATGGGCCAGTTTCAGTCATTCTCAAAAGAGGTTCTCTTCTATTGCATGGAAGATTTGGATTGCCATGCATATCTTCCCTACAGCAGCCAGACTGAAGGAATGGAAGATGCTTGCCTCTGTTCCAATGTTACTTCCATCTATGAATATCTAAAGCTTTAGATCCTTGATTCTTTGTCTTCTCTTGAGAGACAGTGATAAAATGCATTCATTACCTCTACTTCAGTGGATGGAAAATGAGGGGAAAGTGGTTGTTTGTTAGATGTTGAGAAATACCAAACCCTTTTAACTTGTACTCTAAAAAAAGGGAAAAAGGTAAAAAGGTAATTTTCCAGGAACCTCCTGTCACTATTTGAAAAGAGAGAGTAAAACCGACTGCTTTTATTATCTTCTTTATTTATGGTTACTTCATAACGACACAGACAAGTACATTAGTTGCTCAGCCACTTCCCTGCTGCTGCTTTTGTAAAGACAAAGGAGAAATCAAATGTGTGTCTGTTTGCCAAAAGCTGAACTCAATAGTCAACCAACAGTAGTTTTCATGTGTCTAACTTGGGGGGAAAAAGGTGTAGTGCAGAGAGGTAACGGAGATTTACATGACCCTGGGTCTTTGGGCAGCAAGGTTTAGGGAGAGAGGCTAACTAAGAAGGGATAAGGGAAAGCAAGAAGTGAGTTTTACAGGATTTCCTACTTTTTTCTGGGCAATTGTTCATTTTGAAACTTGTCAAATGAGAACTTCTTGCCAAGATGGGAAGCAGAGATGGGTCTGCAGCACCGTCACCCGCAGAAAAAGGGAACTAAAGTGTTAGCCACATTGCCTGTGCTTTATTTTAGGCTTGAATTCTCTAGAGACAAGTAGGTTGAGAAGGAGTGTGGTTACAGAAGAGTTGTTCTCAAACATCCCTGACATCTTCGTTTCTCAACACCGTGGAGGATCAAGGCCAACCAAATACCAGACACAGTGGAGGGCAGGGGGAAAGAAGGCTTTGGATTTGGGGCCAGAGCATTAAGGTAAGCTTGCTTCAGGATACTTCAGCATCAGGTTAAGAGGTCAGTTCCTAGACTGGAACAAAGGCAGCTAAAAAATTGCGGATGCCCTTACAGGAGATCAGCTGTAGGGCCAAGAAACTTGGAAGGGTTTGGGGAGTCCAAGGAAGTTGGTTTGGTCCCAGGTCCCCCCTGATATTTGCTTTGATTGAAACTAGTACTTTGCTTCGGTGTGAGCAAATGTTGGAGGACAACACTCAAAAGGGAACATCAACCATGCCTTTATCTCAGTACCCTTTTTTTTTTTTTGCATTTAAAAGCAAACAAAACCAACTTAGATGTTGTACAGTCTGTGTAGCCAGAGCCAGAAGAGCCTCCTAAGCTGAGACTGCAGACACGTTTGTCCAGCCAAGAACACAGCATTGCATGGCAAGAGCAAAGGATAGGGATAGGAAGGGAGGGGCATGGAAGGACAAGGCAATATTCCTTTGTGACCTCCTTGAGAAGTCTGAGCCATGGCATTTGGCATGGAAACTACATCCACTTAAATAAATCCAGAAGGATTTTTTTTGGTGTTTGATATAGATTTTTTGATCACTCTGTACACACTCTACAATATAGCACAAAGCTTTCTTGCTACCAGGCACAGAGAGTTCTTAATTAAGTGGCTTAACTCTGTAGTTATTTATACTGCACACAATGATCTCTGGATCCAGTTCTGTATCACTGGGGTACTGTTGACTTTCAATAGCAAGCACTTAAAAAGATTGGAGGTCTTTTATACACAGCTGTTTAAGGTGAATGAACAATATATCCCATGAACATTACAGCAGCCAAGAGGAGAGAAGTGATATGGCTATTAAAATCTGTTTCTAATAATTCAGAATGGGCTCGGAGCTATCCCAAATATCCTGCTATACAGCAGAGTGTTAATATGCTATTAACCCATCAAGCAGCAAGCAAAGCGGGGTGCAACAGCTGTGAATGGAGCTGGGGACAGAGCAATATGTATGGGGAAAGGAAAGACAGTAGCATCAGGACCTTGGACACTGGGGCAGGATCCTGCCCAGAAGGTAAGAGCTAAGGTTTGTGTTGCCACCTGCTTGCTTTTTGCCCTTTAGCAATTTTTGCCAGTGTTCTACAGCAAAGAACTTGTAGCTGTCCTGCACCATTTCTGGCCCCTGCACCTACCTCAGAAGAAAATGCAGGTTTGCCTAGCAGGTATCATATGCTGAGAGAGGAGCACAACAGGTTGCTGCTGCACAGGTCACCTGGTTAACATATCACTTCCCACCGCAATCTGCTTGACACTTGTTTACTCAAGCACGGTAAGAGCCAAGCTGTTGGTTCCTTTGCACACACTCCATCTGGCCTGACATAGCTTCAGATGTGAGCTTTGGGAAACAGAGAGAAACATCCTCCAGCGGCTTGTGGGAAGGCATAGGGCATGGTGGCCTTCCTTCAGCTGGAGGGGTGGATGCAGGAGAAGCTGGAGGAGAGGGAAAGGAATAGTGTAGAGGTGTGTATCTGCCCATGGGTCTCTTCACGGAACAACAAAAAAAAACCTCTCTAATGTATTTATTAGATGGCTCACTCTTTTTATCAATTCTTCAGCGCAGTTAACTAGGAAGGTTAAGGGGCTTTGGGGTGACTCCAGGATAAACTTAATCCATTGTATTATTCACGAAGTAATTCTCCTGACTGTTCCCCAAGAAACAGCTACTCTGCTGACATAGGCAGACTTGGAACATCTAAGAGCAGGGTATCATTTGTACCCTCCAGGACAAAGATGCGGCCTTCGCATCTGTGTTCATACAGAGTCCAGCACACCTAGGGACCAGTAAGGAGTGAAAGTCTGGGCACCATACTCTCTAAGGAAAACCAGGACTCAACAATTTCTGCTTCTCATTTTGTCCTGAATAAGATTCCTTTTATTGTTTTGGCTTTGTATTTTTCTCACATTTCTATCTCTCATTATGGTGTCTGAGTGCAGTGCCCAGCAGAGTGGCATCCTGACCTCTGGTAGGGACTCTCAGCGCTGCTGGAATACAAATGCACAGAAACTGTGGCAGGGCCACGGTCTTCCCATCCACTATGCCATTACCCACAATGTGATGGCTGCCACAGCAGGAGCTTTTTCACAGAGATGATGCATTGAAAAAAGGTTGCATAGGGAGGGAGGCAATATTACCGTCCAGGTGTTACATCATTTCTCTGGTTCGTGACAATTCTCTGTCGTGGCATTCAATACCCGAGACCATAGTGGCTGTTAGAGATGAAAGAATATACAGCTACCCAGCTGAGAAATTATGTCTGCTCAGGAAAGAGCTGCAAACAGGAGCAAGGCAACAAGGCAGCAGCCCTTCTGAGTAGAAGTGCCTAGAAGTTTCTACCAACGTAAAAGCACTTCTGTGCTAGGCACCGTACATATCTATAGACAGAAACAGCCCCCACAGGTGGACTCTGCTGCCCAAAGGTAGGAAAAGACAAGGACAGAGTAAGTGAAAGGACTTTTTTAGGGAAATGAGTTTAAGAGCAATGAGGCACCATTCCCTGCCTTAAACACGGCCCTGCATCCCATAGCCACACGTGCCAACACCTGACAGCAAGCTACATGGATGCACGAGTGTCACACCATGCAGCAGCAGATTCTCTACTGCGTGTCCACCACAGGTCTGCCCTGAGGTATCCTGCCAGGTGATAACGCTGCCAAAACACCCAACACAAATCTACTTGGGCTTCCTCAGAGGCTCTCAGTCAGAGCTCCCAGCCAAGCAACATGCTCCAGATGCACAACCAGCAGCGGCACCAAGGCACACGTCCTCCCCATCCCACAGCTCTCCCTCTGCTGCACGCAGTCCTGCCCCTCATCTGATGGAGCATGGGCTGGCTTAGAGCAGACAAAACCAGGGCAGGGAAAAGAAAGGCCAGCCACCAAGACTGGATGCACCAAGCATGATGCTTTGGCTCAGAAAAGCTCTGATAAAGGGTTTAGGGGGAATGGAAGAGAAAGAAAAAAAAATGCCCTGCAAAGCACTGCAACCCCATCTGTCTCTGACATGAGCAGGTACATTGGGCGCTAAGGAGTTTGCTGTTAGGTGTTTCTCCTCTGCTGATTGATAGCATTTCCAGAGTGTTATTAACTGCACTGGACTTTAACACTTTGTGGTGATCTATGGAGCAGTAGCAGCTTTAAAGTATTTGGCACTCCAGCCATGGATTATAGAAAAGAGTAAAAATTGAAGCAGTTCCTCATAGCATCACCATCTGTCAAGGTGTGTGTGTGCACGCACAGGGGGTGTGTGAGAGCATGTGCATGTAATACAAGGGAGCAGCTGAGGAAGGGCAGCTGGCTGGTGCAATGCATCACTTCTCTTAAAAATGAAGACACTTCAATTTGTTTCCAGAAGCCTCAGCTGCTCACAGGAGTGAGAAATTGGGTGACCACACTCAGAAAACCAAAAGAGGGAAGAGAGGCGGGTGATGGAAAGAGCAGACATTTTCAGAATAGAAATGTCAAAGGAGGAGCCTGCTCAGGACACACTGTCTTGTGTGTCTGGAGACCAAGGGCAGATGAAAAGCTTGGTTTGAAGGCAGGCGATTCCCCATTTTCCACAGCATATGAAAGTCACATCGCATACGGCTAATCCTCTCTTTTTTAGAAGTTAAGTGACTGTGGAGCTCGAACCATCTTACCCAGCATTTCTAAAGGCAGGAGAAGGCACAGGGTGGCTTCCACTCCCAGTCACTAAGCATTTCATGTTCAGTGAGCTGGTGCGTGGACAGCATGACTACTGGCTGGAGAAGACACTTGCAGAACGAGGGTGAAATACGTCCCAAGCAGCACCTGTGTTGCCACTTAACTCTCTTCTGAAAACATAGGTGCATCCTGGGGTCACAACAGTAATTTTGAAGATTAATTCATCTTATTTTAAGCAGTTCTCACTTCTGGCTTGTGATCTGCCATACAGTCACATTTTCAAGATTGTCTTTCACTGCACCCTAAATTTACCGTGGCATAAAGGAACAGAGAGTCAGCCCCACGCCTACTGGGTATCGGTACTGCTTGGCTAGTTGCAAATCCCTGGATCCACACACCATCAAATTCCCTCCTAGGGGAAACAATTTGCCAAACTTAGCATTAATATATGAATCATTTCAGTCAACCTGAAACTTGCTTCTGTAATATTTATCAAATATTCAGCCACTAAGAAACACTGCCTTGTTCCAGTTTCATGGGCCTAATTAAATCATGGCATGAATTGGAAAAAGCCATTCTTCTAGCAAGGCTGAGCTGACTTCCTCAACTCATTTATTCACTGATAACCATCACGTGGAAGCGCTTGACACCCCGGTGGGAAAAGATGCTGCACACCCCAAAGCTTTTTCCTAACTTGAGGAAGCAGCTCTTATTTTTGTTATATGACTGCATTCACAGATCAGAAATTATTTGACCGGCTACAAAAATCCTCTCCCTCACCCACCTCTCCAAAGGAGCCAAAGCGATAGGAAATCGCAAGCGTGGGCTCAATTGTTAGAGGAAACATGGGCAAGCAATAAAGTGATGCAATGGGAGCCCAAAGTTGCATTATGAAAGGCGACAGCTATTGCTGTTGGACAATATTTGAAAATGTGAGTAATCATCAAGGTGTCATTTGTATTCTTTCTCTGATCAAAGCTGGAAAGCAATGGACAGCAAAACATCAGCTTCTGCAGGGGAAATATGCAGAGGTGCCGAAGAACCCACAGCACTGGCTGTTAGGCATCCAAAGCATTCCCCAGCTGTCAAGAGAAATTTAACTGTTTATGGCCTTCTGTTCCTATGAGCCATTAAAAAACAAACAAACAACAGCTGCTGCTTCCTTCTCCTTCTCAGTATCTAGCAGGACTGGATTTGTTCATTATTAATCCTATTTGGCATTTATATCTCAGGGGTACAAAATCCTGATCCCAGACCTTGTGTTAGATGCTTAACACTCCTATAACAAACATGTGCTTGCTAACCCAGTGCACTTACAGCCTCGCGGTGGCTAACTATGCCATGAGGCAATTCATCTAGAATTCACCTTAACACATTCAAAAGGAATCAATGCAGAAAGAAATTCATCATCCCTGTCCAGGTGGGGGAAGGGAGACACAGCAAAACCAGGCAAGGTTCCTACTTGTCTACTGCCCAGATTCCCCAGGTCTCCCCAGGAGACCACAGGTGGCTCTAATAGCACAGCACTGCCTTCCCACACTGGCGTCAGCTCTCAAGAGGCATGCGTTCTCGTGGCATAGGACAACAGATCTCCAAAAGCCTCTGTGATGGTATTTGAGTGTGTAAGGATGGGGTAAGAAGAGCACTGAGGAGATCAGGCCAGATTTTTGACAGTTGCAGTAATACGCAGGGAGAGGCACAGAAAGCCAGTAGCTCATTAAAGTGTTGTCTCTGAGCAGAGGTCCACCTCCCATTGCCATGTGGCCACCTGATTTCCATAGACTGCTTTAGAAATGTCATCCTCAGCCACTGTGAAATGAAAAGGCCAAAGGAGAATTTCAGAAGCCCGAGGCTCAACACAAGCATAGGGAGTTGTTGTTGACTGTGCTTGTACAGGATTTTGCCCTAAGAGGAGCAGTATAATCTGTCCCACAGGAGCAATGACTCTCTTACAGGGTTCTCCTGGCCGCTCACCCATTCATTACTCCTCCTTTAGAGGAAAATAGGAGGATTTCTGTGTTCTACCCAAAGACAAATGTGCCCTGTTCCCCTCTGCTCAGTCAGAAGCATGTAATATTTAATCAGGCGATTAGCTGAGGCTGCTACATCCCCCCAGTCCCTACGAAAGGAAACACTTTGCCACACAAGAGTGATGAAGAAATTGAACGAATAATGTGGCAGGGCAAAAAAATCCCAGGTGCTGCTCAGTTGAAAGAATATGGCTCCCCTGCACAAAAGCTCATTAGTCTGTCTCTGCCTGGCTGGGATCCATTCCTGAAGTCACATTCAGGATGCTCACAAAGGTGGGGATCCAGGACGAAAGCTGGCACTCATGCAACAAGCTGAAAAATAAGCTGAACCACAGAATATCACCTTTTTACCATGGTCAGCTAAAAATTTTTCGATCCCACTGTTCCCTGTTAATTCCAGTTATCACACTAATGTGGGGTGGGAGAAAGAAGATTCTGTTACTGGATGGTTAAAATTGTGGCCAAAGATGGCTCAGCAACACACCTTCCTTCTTTAAAAGCATGCCACTGTCTAATGCACAGACACCCCTCCAATGTAACAAATGTCCCTTTGGAAGGAAGAAATAAATAAAAAAAAAAAATAGCTCTTCAGTGAAACTCCCTCTCTTTAGTTCCCTCCTTCCTCAATTGTTGTCTAAGCGTTCCTGCACTATCTTCTCTCCTTGACCCATGGTCATATCTAGGGGAGTTTCTTCACTATTTTCTTCCAAGTCAGTTTAAAAAAGTCTTGGTAATATTCATCATTCTGACATACCCCTTAGCTAGAGCCTCTGTATAAAGTCGCCATTCATCTTCCTTGCTCTCAGCTGCCCTCTTCTGCAGACTGGGGGGTCTGGACATAATCTCTTTAGGGACTCTTCTTTATCCCTCTTTAGTGGGGGGCACTCTCCTTAATTTATTATTTGAGAAGGAGCAAAGAAAGGAGAAGCTAGCTCCCTCCATACCCTTGGGATGGGTACATAGAGGGCTCCAGGGATTAGACAAGAGGATGGCTTTGCTTTCAACTGATAAATTTGTTCAGATCTCTCGGCCCAGATGGAAGCAGATTAATGTCTCCTTTTCTTCCTCTGGTATTTGAAAGTGTACTCTATTACCTGTCCAGCTACACTGCCACATTTATTACTTCTCTTCTGTTCCACCTAATCCTTTGTCACCTGTCCTCTCCCACCTTTTTGGAGATAAGGACCTGTAAAAACGGCTTTTTTACCCAAATGGGAGGCTATTAGGGGATTAAGCACAGCAGATGCGAAAGAGGCCTTCACACTGCTCAGCAGATTTGCCTGCAGAAGCCGAGATGTTTGGAAACGTATGGATGTTAAAAAAAACCAACCCTCATGTAAAGCATTTTCTTTACACTGGGAGAGAGATCTCCATTGTACCATTTTGGCATCTGTTGCCCTTTCCTGAACTAGGTGCCAAATTCAGAGCACATGGCAAAAACTCCTGCTCAGCAAAGACTAAACTCCTTGCCTCTTGGAGACAAAAGTGCCACCAATTGAGCAGAGCAACATCTTCCCTCTTGACCAGGGATTGTGGGTTCATCTGGACATGATGGCTCAAAGGGACGCACTTTCTAAAATAGCATCAAGGCTTTCATAGTCTTTACCTGTGATCCAGTACCCCAGTGAAATCAGCTCTACCCTCTGGAGTCCCCTTAGGCCAAGGGATCCACACATCCATCATCTCAGTGCCACTTGTATGCCCAAACGTAGACGCAAATGCACGCTCCCAGCCCAAGGCAGCCAACATCATGACACAGTCATGCAGCCAGTTCCAGGCAAGATGCACATGGAATAGACATCAACTCAGTTTTCAACCAGAACACATACACTGCAGTGCAAGGATTGAATTACTTTTGTTCAACTATCAGCTTTTATCTAAACTACAGAATGTTTTCTGCACATAACCCAACCTTTGGGTGTAGCCAGAGAGGGCGGCTCATCAGGAATCACAGCAAAGCCCTCTGACAACCCTACTACTACTACTAATAATAAAAAAATCTTCTCTATTGCATATAGCAATCAAGGGCAAGAGCAGATGGGTCCCTGCAGTGCCTGCCTCCTCTGCTCAGTACTCTTGACTTCTTTCATTTCCATCCTCCCTGTCTTATCTCTCCCTCCCTCCCCTGCTCTCTCCCTGCCATCAGCACTAGCTGTTCTACAGCACAGAGATTCCTGGGGCCAGTACTAAAGCCTGCTAAATTTGGTGTGTGTAGATAAGATTTCTTGTTCCAGCATTTGCACAGGATGTACTAGCTGACACTTTGGACAAGGAATCCCAAGAGACACACTGCACCTTTGCTCCCAAAGCAAGGGGCAGTCCCATTCAGCAGTTCCCAAAAACTAAGCCATTAAAAGCTTCCTAGATTTTCCTGACCCTCAGCATTGCTAGATTTGCATGTCCTGGACCACTCCATAGTTCAGTCTCTACATTACATTATTCCAAGAGCTTATAGTTGAGATCAGGGTCAATGAGTCAGGTGAAACAAAGCCTAGGACAAGTCATTCCTCTGTGCTAGAGTGCACAAAACTGAGCAGATGAGGCAACCCCAGGACAGGAGGGGAAAAAGGGGTAAAGAAAAGCTACTCATTTGATTAGCAGAAGAAGGGTCCAATGGAGGGTTATCTGCTAGGGTAATAGTCTTCAGCAAAGCTACTTCTCAACGCTGAGCGACAGGGTTCCCAACATTACAGATGGAATGGAAAAGAAATTGTGCAGAAAACTGCCCAGTGAAGGAAGAAAATTTGTTTTCTCCCCCTTTCTTTAAGCCTTTACGGAGTTACGCAAGTTTACTTTATCTATTACAAATCCTCCTTTCTGTTGTCAGCACTTGGAAAGTTAAAGTCCTTAATTCTCCTACATACAGTATAGGCTAGGTTGGGTGATATCTGTTTTATCCTTCCTATAATGAATTCCATCTCCTCCTCCCTGGGCTGCCATGGCTATTGATTCCAGCCTAACACCTTGGCTTGTTTTCTGTCAGCTCAGACATTCACCCCTCATCTGCCCAGAGAGGTTTTTCTTAATCTGTGATTTTCTTTCTTGTTCATTCTGCATTCACTTAGTTTCGCCACATACTGAAGTGACATTGGGGTTTTGTATCAACCCGGGGTGCTCCTTCACCAGCCTCTCCCTGACAGAATTCCTTTACAGGAATCTACTCTGGAATGCCAGGAGGTCACTGCCAGCAGCCAGCAACGGGATGGTGCTGGGGAGGAGGGTGGAGGACATTCAGTTCTTCTCTTCTTAATGCTCTCATGCTCTTTGCTCTGTAGAGCCCAGTGGACATCTTTGCTCTGCAGACCTACCACAGCCACAAATTCCCTTGGGCATTGCTCCTCGCCTGCAGTTTGTAGGTGGTATCACGCTGAGGTTCAGCTATGCTGCACAGCTCAGGCTCACTGTTCACTGGTACAAGGGCATATTTGGGCAAAACTGAACTGCAGGCATCCAGCTCACAGCAAGGGAGTGCGGGCAGGGTTTAGGTGTTTCAGGAGCAGAGCTGAAGGACACTGGCCCCACAAGGGCTGCATCTAATGTGTGTGCAGTGCAGAGCGGGGAAGGGTAATGCATCAGCATGGTAGAGCTCAGCTTTCCCACTGCTGGGAGCTGTACCTTGCAGCCACCAGCTCTCAGGGAGAGCTCACTCCTTGCCAGCTGAATGCAGCAGGTCACAGGCTGACAAGGCAGCATCCTGTGTTTGAAGGAGCAGTACTCTCCCCAGGTACAGTTTGACTTCGCTGTACTGCACCCAGCAGCACTAGGCACAGTGGGGCAGCTTGCAGCTTCCTCACTTCATTAGCAAACCAATACCTGAAAGGCAAGAACACCCCACTACAAAAAAAAAAAACCACTGAGGGCCCCAAGTGCCAAAGCGATGCTGCCGGCCATCTGCAGCTCTGCAGGTTCCTGAGGACATCCTGACATGGCTTTTGCCTGTGGCATCTGCATTAGGGACAGGGCACTGAGGGGAGAGAGCTGCACAAAACTGCTCCCAGGCTCCTTCAGCTGTGAGATGGGGGTGCCAAGAGATGGGAAGAAGGAGCAGTGGGGGGAAGTGATGAAAGGAAAGGCTTTCTGTAACCGGCTGTGTCTGTGCAATAGCCTGAGTGCATCTTAGAATTCCCCTGGCTACACCTGACCCTGGAGGATACGTTGCTGTGTTAACATCTGCAGGGCCTGCCTCTAGCTCACACCATAACAGCTCACACTTTTAGCTCTGGAGGTCACAGCTCCTCTTTCAGCAGCTAAACTGGTACGTTTAGGTAAAGTTAGCTTGAGGGAAGCAGTAGAAACAACAGGCCCCACCATTAAAATCAGCATGGTGCTGATCACGACAGGGAAACCAGACTAACTACTGCCCTGATTACCTCATAAGCTCGTGCAGGATTTCAGTGGGAAAATAGCAGCCATTGGAAGAAATGCTAGGTCAGTGATTACCACTAAATCCAGGCCTCTGGAGCTTATGCAGACACATACCCATCCTGAGCTCTCGGCATTGTCCAGTCCCCTTCCCTGCATGGTTCTTTTGTGAACTCTCAATCTCATCCATGACAGATCACTGTTTTGGAGATAAAACCTCTTTGGCAGTCCTAGACTGAACAATAGAATCTATTAGCCTTTCCGGATTCTGAAAATCTCCAATGAACTTTTATCTGAATCCCTTCTCCCAGCATCTCAAACTGCAGCCTTCTTTTCATGGCTTCATTTGTTTGTTTGCCTTTCAAAGGTTTAGCTGCAGAAGAGCTGAGCCTAATTCTGATCTCAGTCATGTGGTGATGACTTGGTGGCCTGGTGCATCTGCTCGGATAGAGAGCTGAAGCTAGCAATAAATTTCAGACATAGCCCTTGGGAACACTAAGTCTACAGCTGAAGGAGGGAACAAACAGCAGCCATAAACACCACCTTGATGGCTAAGGGAAACAGCAAGATGGGAACATTTGTTTGCAGGTGGTAAAGCCTCTCAGCAGAGATCCCACCAGAAGCTGGCATTCACTCCAGGCTTTTTCCCCACTGAGCCCTGACTGGCATCAGGTCACCAGAGGTGGGACTGGTGCTGTTACAATCCTCTTTTACATGAGCTGCTCCTTCATCACCCAGCCAGGTATCCAAGGGGGTTCATGCCCCCTCCACAGCCAAGGGAGCTCCTTCCTGATCTCACTTGTGATTCAGAGCATGTCCCCAGCACACAAAAATGAAGGCAAGTCTTATTGTGAAGGCACGGAGCCCAGAGAGCTCATTCCCTGCGCTGCTGTACACCGCAAATGATCTCCAGCAAAATCACCTCCACCTCGTTCCGCTGCATGTTTTACATGCTCATCTGTTTGCAGTCAGAGACACAGTCACACAGCGGAGCCCCCTCGCCAGTTCTCAGGAGACAGGCCTCACCTCAGAGACCTTGAGAGTTGGCTGAGGACAGGAACAGCTGGTGGAACTGGCCAACCCCTTCACTCTGCCTTGCCACCAGCTCACCTTGCAGCTTTTTATAGACGTGGTATTTAAAGTTTTAAGCCTCTAATAATATATCACTTATTTCTGTGCTGCAAGTGGATACACACTTAACCCTGTCAGCTTCTACCTTGTCCTCAAAAGGAGGGCAGGGAACACAGCCAGGTGAGGATGGAGAGACAGATGCTGCTCTGACTCACAGTGGGGCTGGTGGTGCAAGGAGACCATTTGCTCCCGCTTCAGAAGGGCCAGCATGTTGCTCCTTTATCAGTCATTTTGTACAAAAAACTGAGAATTGCTGAGGGAGATGAGTGCCTCATGGTTCAGCTCCTACAGCCACTTCTGGAGTCATTTTACAGCATCCCTCTCCCTTTTTTTTTTTTTTAAATTGCAATATAAGACTTAGAAGGTCAGCTCTTTTTTTGTAAAAATAAATTTGACTCATTATCTGTTAAAATGTCTGACTTGAAAAGAAAATGTGAATTTGCTGCAGAAAAATAAAAACATTAATGAGATCCAAGAAATATTAACAAGTCTGGAAACTAGAGAAAGAGAATGTGGGAGTGTTAATTAAAGATAACAGGCTCCAACCCGGGAAGTGGGAACATTCCAGTGCTACTCAAAAGGAAATAATGCTCATGGGTTGGATTTTCCTGAGGCTGTAAAACCGGGGGAAGATTTGACCAATTCCTCACCTACACTTGCAAGTGGATGCAATGCTGCTGCTGATTTGCCAAAGTTGCTATGGGGCTGTTTCATGCATTAGGGCACAAGAGGACCTCGAAGGGAGACATGCTAATATTTGGGCCTGAACAGGAAGGGCAGAATGTACGGTTATGACATATTATTCTGGCATACAGAGTGACCTCTATCAGGCCTGCTTTGCTCCCCTGGGGCATTTCATATGCCCAGAGCAGCAGACTGGCATCTCGGTCTCCACTCACCAGTAGAGGAACAAGCAAATCGACTGGAGCTGAGTGGGGAAGAAACAGGCGATTTCTTTCCTGAACCAGGTAAAAATTCCAGACCCAGGAGGAATATTCTATATTCTCCTAGCCCAAATTAACGTACACATCCACCAGGATGCTTCTGAAACCCTCTGCTGTTAGGACCAAGTGCTGCCTCCAGGAACTTTCTTCCAAGAGCTGCCATCAGAGGCGGAGGTGGGCTCTCCCCTACCTGCCTCCCATGTCCCCTCCCTCCCATCACCAGTAAATCTGAGTGGACTGCAACATTAAACAAAAAAAATGCTACCTTAAAACCTCCTATGATTAAAGGACAGGCAGTGTAATTCCACAGCTGTTTAAAGTGAAATCCATAAAGGTTAAGTTTAATATCAGGGAGATAAGATTTCACCTCACCAAACCTGTCAGTCAAACCTGGGCCAGGGAAGCTTTTACAAGAAACCTTTGGTGGCCTTTCCCTTGCTGGGACCCAGGGCACAATCCACAGCCTGGCTTACACCTAGGCAAGAGCTGGTGGCTGAAGGAAAACTGCTGTAACACCCAGTAAGGAGGCGCAGAAAATGCTTTTTACTCAGGGATAGAAGATAGATGCATCTGCTTATTTCAGGTTGTTAGCTGGCGCTGCCTTTGACTGCTGTATTTTAAAAGTGCCTCATGTCTTAAAATATAGTAGCTTTCCACTCGCTCATCCACCTCACCTTGTGGCTCCCATACCCCCTCCGTCCCAAAGCCTTCCAACATCTCTTTCCATTCTGACCTAGTCCTGTCTCTGTTGGAAATCACTCCACACAGCTATTCAGAAAGTCCGAATGCGCTTGCCTTTGAATTCTGAATTGCTGCAACTTCACTACTGCTGCATCACCAACGCAATGGGAATCTGTCCAAGCCAATAAAAAGATCCCAACAAGAGACATTGCTGTATCTGAAATTGTGCGCCAATGAAAAAGAGAGAACAAAAAGTAAAAGCAAAGCTTGCCCCCTCCAAAGACGACGACAGTAACAGCATCAGCTGCTGAAGCTGCTGTCACAGGCTCTGGCTGTTAGAATCCGTAGGGGAGGGAGGGAGGGAGATCAGTGGATCAGGCAAAGAGTGTGATGGAGACCAGCTCCGTGCTGGAGTCCTAAAATGATCTGACACTTCACTAACACAACTCTGAGCAGTTGCTGTTTGAGAAGAAACCAGCAGCTTTCATTAGAATTCCTTTTCAAGCTTCTGCCAGCATCTAATTCCAAACAAGCTGCTCCTTGGTAAAGTCTTTGAAGGATAAGTTTGTCTTGGGATTATTTCCAGACATCCGAAAGAGCCCTTGAAACACCCTGACCGCAGCACTGTGGGGGTGTAGGACACAGAATGATAGAATGGTTTGAGTTGGAAGGGACCTTAAAGATCATCGAGTTCCAACCCCCTGCCCTGGGCAGGGACACCTCCCACCAGACCAGGTT
>JAOTQQ010000010.1:5062094-5106573 GCA_026546715.1 Gallinago undulata
GTCCCCTTCTCTGGAGATTTTCAAGACCCGCCTGGATGCCGTCCTGAGTAACGTGCTCTAACATGCTCTGGGCAATCTTGCTTTGGCAGGGGAGTTGGACTAGATGATCTCTATGGTCCCTTCCAATTCTAAAAAATTCAGTAAAATTCAGGGAAAGGATGTTCTTGGCCCTGCAGCAGGCTGTGCAGAGTTCCAGCTCATGCTGCCGTGTCCTCCTGCCAGGGCGTTTCAGGGGGTTGTGAGGTTCTTTGCAGTACAAGACTATAGTTTCTGGTAGGCTTCCTCCACAGGGTAACAACATCAGAAGCAGGCTCTAAAGATAGAGGAACTCAGGAGACAACTTGAGGGCCAATTCTTGCTCAGTCTTTGTTTAATTTAACATTCATGAGCAGTCCCAGCTGGGGAGCTAAAAATCTTCCACTCTTAAATCAAAATGATGTATAAAAGCCTATTTAAGCTATTTGGGGGAAATGAAGTGACCTTCAGAACTATAGTTTCTACGTGCCATAGCGCATCCCAGAAATCTCCCAGGAATAACTCCCCCAGACCCACAAACCTCATGGCTGTTCCTTGCACAGCCTGTCAGCAGGAAGTGCCGCTGGGACGAGGTGTTCGGTACAGCACAGTATCACATGAATGCTAATCCAAGCCCTGATACTACTCAAAAGAGGATGTTTCAACACTTGTCTGGAAAAGAGGTGGAATCTGGGTGGAACTGGGGCTACAGATCAGCATTGATTGAAAACCAAGAAGAGTCCAGATAAAGTAAGGACCTGAACCTCTAGAACTTGAATGAGGAACTTTCTGTGAAGGACCATTTTACAGCCAAAACAAGGCCTGCAATGCACATGAGTAGACCAGCATAGCCGAGAGGACCGCTCTTTTGAGAATTATACGTGATCTGATTCATTTTGAAGTATAACTTGGACAGCAAATTTGCAGGTTTCTGAAGCACTTCTTTGGATTTTCTTGCCAAGGAAGAGAGAGGGCATCTGCTGAAGTGGCCTGATATACAACTGTGTACCTGGCTGGCTCTCCTCAAAGCATCAGAGCATGCTGGCTGCAGGAGAGAGGGGATGGTCATATTTATCTGGAATGCTGAGTCACAGCCAGATGCTTCCGTAGCGAGTCACATTTCTCACAAAGGGCAAGCTGACCTAACCAATAGTGACTTCCACCTCCCAAATCATTGCATCTCGTGGGAAATGAGAGCAGAAGCAAATCTGCAAGTTTACACACTAAAAGCATATCTTGGGGTAGCAGGGTCTGGACCTGCTTGTTTGGCAGTGTAATAACCCATTCTGTATGTGATTCTAGGGAACAAGATCAATTAAGCACTTGGGAAACAATTCTGCAATATCACTGAAGATTGTATAGTCTGTTTTATTGTTTCCAGCCAAAACACCTCTTCTGCTGAAGTGAGTTCAGTGCTGCTGCTAGAAGCTGGATTAAAAATGGCTATCCTTCCGAACACAGGGAGGAAGGTCACCTCTCTTTGGCTGATAGGCATGCCCCCAGTCAATTAACAAAGATAATTGCCGGTCCCTTCGCCAGAGCTGCACTGCTGAAGTGGGTTGAGGATTGCACAGCAAGAGTCAGTTCTAGGAGAAGCCTATTCACACCTAGCCCCTGTTTGAAAGGTGCTGATGAGCCAGGGGGATTTCAGTCCAGCAAAACACATCAGCTCTAACTTCGCAGGGAACACATACCAAACACACTGAATGAATGTTCCATTTTGAATTAATACAGAATTAATACAAAGAACTCAGAAATGCCAGCGGAAGGTGGACAGCCGGTACAGGCTGACTCACAGCAAACAGTCTGTTTCCAATATCCATATCCCCACGATGGTGCATGTACAGCATGGCCTGTACCACTTTTGTAATTTGTAACACCTTTAAGTACTATGATGTGAAAAGCAACAGGGATGAAGCTGAGTCTCCCTTGATTGTTTCCCCCACACACTGTCTGTTTTTCTCTGTTAACCCTGCAGTATGGTAATACCTCTTCCAACCTGGCCTGTCTCTAAGGCTTCCAATAAAATACCTATTTTCATTTTCTCCATATCTTCCTTCTGCAAAGCTCCTGCCTATTCTTGCTGCTTGCGGCAATTTCCCCTCCTTCCTTGCGAAAAAAAAATGCTGAATTAAATTAATTATATCTTCATGCACAGATTTTTCCCTTTTTCCCCAACTGCTACAGCTATACTGATGCTCACTGGGATCCTCTTAGTCCTAGGATAGGATGCAGGAAGGTCAGTCCAGGTTATAGCCACAATGGGGAAAGAACAGCGCTACCAAGATGAAGACCTCTCCGCAGATGGTGCTCAGCTCCTTGAATCGAGATTGTCCCACGTGGTGGACTAAACATAGGAGGGCTTGCTACTGGAAAGATGCTGTTCCTATAGATGGTAAATTTAAAAAAAAAAAAAAAAGAAAAAAGAAAACAGACTCCCTTGTAGATGCCAAGATCCTATGCATTTCTATTAATTAAAGATCCAAAGGTAATTTGTCAAGAGATTAACTTTGATGCCAAAGACAGCTCCTAGAATGGATAATTGCATTCTGTCCCCACTGTTGCACTTCACTTCCCTCCTCTGAAGGTTGCCTGCCTCCCTCCCTTTCATTACCCAAGTCTAACACACTTGAACAAGTGTATTCTGGGTGTCAGGATGCATTACTATGCTTTATCCAACACAAGAGAAATTAAGGCACAAAATCAAGTGATGTGAGAGTTTATGCAGATCCAAGAGTCATACCTCGGTCATTGTACACTCCCAAGGCAGCTGTAGGTTTTGGGCAAAAGGCAGCAAACTGAATCATGCAGAGCCTGCAGAACAGTTAAGCTTCCTACTGCTTCTTCCTAGCTCCTAAGGGCCTCTCAGGCTGAGAATATATTCCCTTGAACCACAGCCGGTGTCCCATCAGACCAGCATGCAGTCATTGTGCTTCATGGGTAAATGGTCCTTCTCACCTTTCTCTGCGTTTCAGGCCACCAATTCCTACCTACGGCCGGTCACTTCCCTTCCAGCCACACTCCCCCCTGCCCCATGGGACCCACTCAGTGCTGCTGGCTCTTCCCACTGTCCCTCTGGAGCCAGGACGGGGATCCCACTCAGTCAACCCACCTTTCTATACCTATGGGGCTGTTGCCTCTCAGCCAGATAGAACAGCCCCCACCAGCACGGGGCTTATAAGGGTTAGGCTAATCAATACCAGAGGAACGGATTCAGGGGGCTGGTTTGCAGCCATCAATCAGGACCATTTACACAAGGACTGTCAGACTGCAAATAGAAAAAGAGGCCATGTGAAACAATCCTATCTGGAGGTTTTTAGCACTCTTTACAAATTGCTCTGGTGAATAACTTGTTGCCTGTATTTATCCCTTTTCAAATTGTCTCTTAGCTACAGTCATCCATCTTCATTCCTCTCCGCTCGCTCCAGACACTCTCAGCTGCTACCTCATTATTTTACATTTGTACACCGCCACTTGGCCGTGCCTCGCTCAGATACATACAGCAATCTCGAGAGGACAGATTCGTCCCTGGGGCAATGCCCCTGGCTTCAGTACGAATCCAGTAGGGCCTTTTCGCACATTTCCCCACATCTCTCCAACCGAGACAGCCTGTCTGGAAGGGATCACAGCACTGGCAGCAGGGCACCGGGGTGCCAGCCGGAACAGCACTTGGAAGTGCCTTGGAAGGCAAAAGCGCCCACTCTCTAAAAAAAAAGGTTGTTTCATAGGGCACATGGTGGGGCTTCACTGAAACACTTTTACGGTGATGGGCTCAGAGATGTTTGAGTCAGGTCAGATCTTAGCAAGCCCGCATTTGCCCTCGCACAAGAGAGACAGCTCAGCGTGTCACAGCGGTGACAATTCCTGTGCTTGAAGCCCAGCTCTCCTTCACTTTTCAACTGCCAGCAGTACAAGGCACATGACAGTTACTCTAACAGTCCTGCTCTGAGACAGGAGTGGCATACACAGTCCATTTTAGAAGAAAATTGCAAATCAGAGATGTCACTGAAAAACAGACATGGCACTTAGACAAGCTTCAGCACCACTGCGCTCGGGCGTGCTCTAGAAAAGCACCAGACATGCAGCTAGTGAGAGTCTACCCTTCTTCAGCAGACTGAAGGGTGACACCAACTCAGATGTTGTTTCTATTCCAGTTTTCTCACTGCTCCCTATTAGAGGAATGCTGTTGTCTTCTATCCTCGAAGCCCTCCCACCCAGCCCCAGGCATGCACCTTTACCTGCTCCTTCAGAGCACTCTCCTCATGCCTCCAACTGTCCTGCTCATTCTAAAAACCTCATCTTCAAAATGAAATATATTGGTTTTCCCATACTTAAGATTTTTTCTCTCTCCTTCCTTTGCCATCTCATGACTGAATGTCCTAAATATATTTACTAGCCGACAGCTCAAAACCGCTGCTTCCCCTAATTTGTACTCTGTATGGCCTCGTTTTTATTTGCCACTGAAAAGGGTTGAGGGCATACTGTTTGTATGAAAGATGCTACACAAAATAAACTTGTATTGTTATAAATCTCAAAGTACATCTAAGACAGGCACAAAATTACAGGCTACAAGTAGGTGGTTTAAGAGTGCGTGCTTATGTAGGAGGGAAGAATGATTCCCTTCATAACAACCATTGCTAGGGAAAAACGTAGCTTGTATTATTCAAGTGGTCAGGCTACAGAGGGCTCGTCTCTTCAAATCCATAACTCATAAGGTCAGGCTTTGTTAAAAGAACATTGACAAGATCAAGTCCCCAGAGCCCTGGAGACTCTCTATTTCTGTCTCTGGTGAGGACCCTGCCACTTAAGACAAAACAGCAGAGAGAAACACCTCGGCCAAGGGTAGCGTATGAGTCAGTGGCAGGAGTGGGACAGACCCAGAGACTCTGAAATTTCTGTGCTGTGCCACCCAAAGAAAAACAAAAAGGGAGAATCTGAAGCTGTTTTGGTGTGACTGGAAGGCAAACACACAGAAGCAGAGCAATGTTTTGCAAGGGGGACAGCTTTGGTGGAGAGAAGCTATCTTTCTTATAAGCAAGAGGAGAAAGAGCACTGAAACAACCTGATGAGTTTTGTGATGTGTTTCCCAGCAAAGGGATGTGTCAAGGCTCCATCTCCCCGCCTCCTGAGCCAGTCGGTCTTCCCTGCAGCACCTCCCGTGAAGCCACATCTCACTTCAAGTCCCCCCCTCTCAGCTTATTATTATATCACAGGCACTCAGCCTTCCTCACTACTTTCCTCTGCTGCTTTGGGGAGAAGCAGAATCCAGTCTGATATCATCATTGTGGGGAGCATTCCTCAGTCTCACCTCAAGCTTATTCTCATTTCTTCTTGCTGTAGCAATCTTGACTTCCAAACTACAGTGACAAGGGGTTGGATACCTGAGCCTGGTGCCCAGAGGGGACCCGTGATCTCTGTGCTGCCACTGGACCCAATTTATTCAGCACCAGTGCTAACCAGCCTACTAACAGACAACCCTAAGAGCTCTCCACTCCAAACCACGGCCTGCCTCTCACATTAGGTAACACCTCTCCTCCTAAAATATTCCCCAAGCTGAAAAGCTGTTCCTCTAATAGATGAATGCCCCGGCTGGACACTTTTATTTTTATTATGCTTAATTCACTTTATCCATTGCTAATTTCCCTTTCGCTGTGTGCCTGTCAGGAATCCATGCCTCAGCAATTCACTGAGCAGAGCAGCCTAAGCATATATCAGGCCTCCTAAATAGCACCCCAGTGGCTCAGGCTTGCTGACAGAGCTGCCAAGCAATACTGATCTACCCTGATCTGCCTCTGGAGGCACAAGTCCTCTGGGGTCAGACGGGGTAACCGTCTTCCAGCAGTACTTCCCAGTTTGCTCCCCACTACCTCCCCCCGCAAGTCCTTCTCCCCCATGCCCTCCCTTTCTGGCATTATTACTATTATGTAGTAGCCACCACAGACTCCCGGCAAAAATTTATAAAACCCTATTTGTGCTACATACTGGGGAAAGATATGCTCCAAGCACCGCCAAAAATAGATGGCAATAGGGGAGGCTAAAAAGGGGTTGTCACCTGCTGCTTCACAAAAAGGGGAAAAAAAGCACAGGAGGATGAAAGGACTTTCCTGACGGCACTCAGAGAGTTTACAGTCAAGTCAGTTGACAGCCCATTCCCAGGTTCTGGCTTTGTGCACACAACCACCCCTTCCCAGCAGGGGAAGCAGGAGCATCAGCGTTACAGACACCTCCAGGGGCAGCACTGCATCGAATCATCCCACGGAGGTTGCACAGAAGGTGACCATAAGAACTTCCCTCCAGGGACCAGAGATAGGCACAGCTCATCTGCCATTGTGCTGCCTCGGACTCTCACTGCAAGGATTGTCGTTCACCTCACAGCTAGTTTAAGATCTGAATTCCCCCAAACACAAGCTGAAATAGGTTATCATATGGAGACAAAGGGCATTTGTATTTGAGCTCTGTGCAAAGTGATTTTTTTAATATGCTAGCTAAAACTGAAGCATCTATAAAAATATTCTTTTCATGCCTATGGAAAATAAATATGTCATTGTTTTTCACGGGAATAATCCTCCCTCCATGTTTCAATCCCTGCGTATACAATCATATCATTGGGTTTGAGCAAAATGTTTATCTTTTTGCTGAAAACTATTAGTCCAATGTGGCATGAGCTCATGAATAGCTCCAGTCAACACAAATTGTGTTTTCCAGCAGACGAAAATATTCAGCCTCCCCCACTCCTTAAATCAGTTTTAATTACGAGAGTAGAAGAATCAGAGATGCCCTTGGAGATGGCAAAATGAGTGTTACAGAGAGAACAGGCAGACATAAAACAAAAAGTCTTCCTTATAGGGAGCCAAAGGAGAAATCTGGGGTTGATTTCACTTTGTAACACATCAGGCAAAAAGTTATTTATGCCCTTTTCTGAGGGTCATGTGTAAAATGGTTGCCCTTCCCAGCCACAACCTTCCTATTTCTTCCAGCAGCCTGTGAAGAAGTCTCCATCTCTGTAATTGCCAGGACAGCCAAAAACATCTATGTGAAACCAGAAACCTCTACTTTCTCCAACCACAACATGTACCTGCACTGCCTGCTGAAGAGCCTGCAGGAGCATTTGCAGCCCATGCAGCCATACCACCAGCTTTAAACCAGAGGAGACTGCAGCAACAGCTTAGCAAACAAGAGTTCATCATCTCTCCCCTGATTATATACTGATAGGTCTGGCAGGTCTTGCAACCCTTCTGCATCCCATGATGTACAGATAGTTCAGATAATTCTACTTGAGGCTCTCTTGCTCAATAGAGATATTTTAACTGAGGGCAGCAAGGAGAACCAGCCAACAGGATCAAGCATTGCTCTCTAAAACTCACCATTAAACCAGAACCATCACCATTTTAGACTAAGTGCTTTGGACCAAAGACTGAGGTTTATTGTCAGGCTTTTTAGTATCTGATATAACTTGGCTCTGGCTGCTGCTCTCGAACAGAGAGATACACAATTAGCTAACAATGAAACCAGACATTTCCAAACTCTTCACAAAAAGAGAAGTAAGGCAACTGATAAGCAAAAGTACTTCAGTCTAGAGATCCTGGGAGAAAATCCAGAACCCTGACCATCTATCTGCTGCTACAGCCAGGACAATAATCATGCTAACTAAAAGGAAACTGTGCTCCCATTAGCGCATCGAGAGCAAAACATTTCCTAAGACTGTTATTGCTCACAGCCTTTGTGCAAAGGTAGAAAAGCTGCAGGCAGCAGGTTTTTTGAGTATTTTGCAGTATTATTGAGATAATATTTGCAGTATTTTTGAGATCATTCAGCAAAAGCTCCAGAGAAACTACATAATCATCAGGAGGAAAAACATTTGCCCAAGTTGAGAGTTTGGTTTTGATTTTATCTAGAAATTCTGCCTTTGTCCATCATTTGAATCAGGTTGGGATTTTTTGGGCTTTGGTTTGTTGGGGGTTTTTGTTTGTTTGTTTGTTTTTATGATTCTTCCTGTTTTCCCATTATTACATTCCTTTTAATGAGCTTTCCCTTGACAGAAAGCAAGGATAGCCTGTCTCACTGTTTCTGCTAAAAAGGAAACTCCAATTAAATAAAAAGGAAAAAACCCAACAAGGACATCAAAGTATGGAAATGATTAAAATTTACAGCCATTACATAAACAGTCACTATGTGCTGCTGATTTATTTTGTCTTTCCCAAATCAATTTCCAAGTGATCATAAACACAAACTCACATCTGGCATTAGTAGTTTCATAGATCCAAATCAGACATTTGGAAAAAAGTCTGCAAAGTCGGTTATCCCAATGCATTCACAGCAACAAAATACACTCACCAATAAGGCTGAATACTGAACCACAGGCGAACAGTGAAATCTAACCAGGTAGGTGGATTATGTTTTTCTACACCAACTTACAAACAGATCTTACAATTAAAATTTAATATTCTCCTTCCTTTTAAACTAACCATGAATGAGCTTTTAGATCACTGAGCCTTTTTGCGTTTATTAGAGCCCTTAAGCCAGGTGGTTGTAAAGCCTGACTGACCTTCCAAATCTTCTGCTTTCAGGGAGCAGAAGACAGGATGGGTTGTCTCCAGCTTTATTTATTATTTATTGCTGTCATCTGTCTTGAAGAAGTGCATTCTTCAGTTGGCTGGGATCAGTCACTGTGCTCAGCTTTGCACACCCGTATGACAAACTAGACTGTTCCTCAGGATGCGGGTCCTGGCCCCAGCAGTGGGGGGGAAGGAGGCAGAGAGACCCAGGGGGGGACAAGACCAGGTGCCCCTGAGCTCACACATCAGTTGTAGCAGAGGCAAGAGTACCCTGGCTTTGCCAGCCTTTTCTAAAATCTGTATTTCTGGTCAGGGAGACTCCTACTTGGCTGGGCTCAAGTCAGACACAAGCCATATAACATCCATTAAATGTTTCACTAGCCATAAAATATAGACCCATCTCCCCCAGACCTGGCACAAGAGGCAGGTAGAAGACAGAGGAAAAGAAATATTACAAACGTGGATGTCCCTTGATTAGGTATGGTTTGGGGGGGAACACACTACAAAGGAATACCCAGAACAATCTGGAAAGTCACATTTTGTTCCTCTGCACAGCGTGGAGCTGGAGTGTGACCACACCACAGCCCTGCCCTGCCAGAAGGATCTCTTCCTCCCTCTGAACTCGCGATATGCCAGGTACACTGGATGGCGTAAAGGTTTCCTGACGGAGAAAAAACAACTTCTTTTGCAGAATCTGACTAGAAAATAAGTTATTTCAGGACAGCCAGCAATCTTTTACCTCCAAGGAAAAGGAAATCTTGAATTGTATTTTTAAAACTGGAAGAAATATTTTGAACTATACATAAGAGAAGACACAGTATACTTGTGGCTGCACGGGGAGAAAAAAAGTTACTTGCTTGTTCTCTAGCAGCTTAAAAACTGGCAATTAACAAATCGGTATGCAAATGTGATCAAACTTGACAGGCAGAGCTACAATACAGTAATAACACCAATGGAAAAATACAAACAGCAAGAAGAACAATAATATTTACAGAAAGCAGAAACAGCAGGTAAATATTTTTATACAGTATAAACTGTGTACATCTTAAGTGCTTTCAGTGTTACTCTCAGTGCAATTATTTGCATTGAGCAGAATGTAATGGGTCCTGGAAAAAAGCGTTGTGCAAACAAGAAATATGCCACCCACTACAAAAAGGTTAAATATGGAAGTTGTAAGACAACAGACTGTCAGGCAGAAGTGTGTTGTGTCAATGAGATGGTACTGCTCAGTGCACTCAGAGGCAGTTTTAGCTTGCCCTCTAGCAAAAGTTTCTATATATCAACACTTTATGATATTATGGTCACTTCCAAAAGCACTAGATCAAGGTTTGGGTGTTGCTATCCCCAGCACATTGCTAACACAGCACAAAACTCATCTCCAGCCAAATGGCATAAGCAGACAGATGGGCAGAGGGGGAAGATTCTGCAGAAAAGCAAATCAAGAAGGAACAGTTTGGCGCTCACTTACAGACTGCAAAGCTTGTGGCTTAGCTTATTGTCTTGTTAAATTGTTGGCCTTAGAAGTAAAAGGGAGGGGAAAGAAGGGAACTAGCAAAGTCTGCCTGGCATGCAGAGCCCAAAGTGGGCCTAAAAAAAAAAGAAACCAAGAGGTTTACTGCCATATGAACATTTCTGGGACAAGACAAATTGTGCCCTGGCATCACCTAAACAGTCTTGGAAAAGACTTACTCTGCACTTGAAAGAAAAAGGTACTGAAAATAGGGTCATCTGATTAGCTGCCATAATACTTTCATTGAGCTCTTCCAAAGATTCAGTCCTAGGGATGAATGAAGCTAGAATAGGCAGTGAAATATCACAGCAGCATGCTTCCCTTAGTTACCTATTACAACAGCAAAAAAACATTGCCTGAGTAACTGGAGCGTTGAATCCACATTCAGTTAGCATAACAGGTTTATTTCGGGAAAATATTCCTTTTTCCTTTAGGTAGTTTTTGTTGTTTCATTTTTTAAGAGCACACAATAATTTGATGGAAAGCAAGCCTTGATACTAAAATATTTTGATTTCTTCTTTATTTGCTGTTGAAATAAAAGAGGATTTAGTTCAGCAGTTTTTTTTACAAAGCCGTGACCAGACACAATTGATATTATATGTTTCTATAGGCTATGTGTCACAAAAGCTTTGCTGCTGATTCAGTAATGTTATCCCCGAGCACGCTAATAAAAGCACGAGCATGTATGCACACAGAGAGGCACCTAAAAACAACAGAGCAAAGCAATTCCCTGGGAGTAGCAATACAAGTCAGAGTCAATCTCATTTCACCTTATGCCTCATTAGAAGAGAGGTTCTTCTGTGCCTGAACTAGGATTTGATATTAGCTGTCAATTACCTAGTGTACATTTTAAACACTTCCCCGATTACCTTTGCCACCTCTCTCCCATTACAGCCCCACAATCGATATATGGGCCATAGTCCTTTTCCAAACTCCAGTGGAATATAAAAAGCAATCTAGGCAATTACGCCAGCCTGCCTATAATCCTAGGCAAAGGGGACATATTTTTCTTACCCTCTAATCTAATGTCACCCCCTTCCCAAGCTGAGCTTTCTTTGGTTACTGGATTTCACTTCGGCTCACTAATGATTATTATCTCCTCTAGCAATAAATAGAAAGACTCTGGCTTGATTCTGCAAGGATATTTATTACCCAGGGTGCCCTTTGATCCTGTTTAGTCTAATTGAGCCTGGCACACAGCTCCAGGTTGCTAATGTATTTCCCCCATAAACTATATTTGCAGACAGATGGAAGTTACATGATTGCCTCCTTTCGCTGCTATTAGTGAAGCAGTCGGCTCCTTACTTTTACTTACAATTTAATTACGAGGCATATGGAAATGTCGAGAGCACTGAAGCCAAGGCCCTTGCACAGATTTCAGTGCTCATTCGTTCGCCTTCAAGCCACCCTTCTCTCCTTTTCAAAGGCTCAAACAACTCCTAAAACAGAGCCTCACAAACAAAGGGAGCCCTTTATGAGGAGAGCTGGAGCGGGCTGCTGCCTCGGGGGAGCTGCTGTTAGTTTGTGTGAATTCAGCATGGTGGAAGCAGCAGCGAGCAAAGCATCTCCTGCATTTCCACTGCAGGGCAAGGAACAGAGGCTTTCTGGCAAACAGCTGATCCCCATCCCAAGAAGATCACTAGCCCTGCCTCGCTAAGACAAGCAGCTCAGACAAACATGCCCCAGCTGTCATTAGACTAGTTAGCTCAAGCAATGATCTTAGCATAGCTGGAGGTGCTTAGACCTCATCAGCTCATCGCCTGAGCATTTATTCAACAACAGCTCTCTGAAATGTCAGAGACCTAGTAAAAATTGAGATGCTTCAACTCCTGCCTGTTTTTAAAGATCAAGATGCCATTAGCTGTGCTCATTGCCCCCTAGGAAGTAAATGGACAGAACAACAGCAATTCCTGGGCTCTTTGCATCTATCTCATCTCCCTCCTCTCCAGATGCCCACGGAGAGAAAGACACTGTTCTCCAGGGTTCACACACACACTGTAAAGCAGGCAGGCACGCGCTTCAAGGTAAACTAGACCAGGAAGGGCAGGATGAGGGATGCCCTCTAGCCATTATATTTCTCAGTGTGCTTTTTATCCCAAAGCAAGCCACACATCAGCTACGGCCAAGACACAGATAGCTTCTGGCTGTTTTCAGGTGCTCCTGGTGCACTGAAAATGAGAGTCTCAAAGACCTCCTTTCCTGGCATTGACGTCATCTTCCAGTGTTCTTACAGAAAAGACCCAAAATAGAATGACACGGCCCCAGTCTGAGGGCTCTGACTGACAGCAGTAGCCCTTGCTAAAGGGAGTCCATTAAAATAAGCTGCACTGCAGCTCAGCCTTTCCTGCTGTCTCAGTATCTGAAGTTTCCTTGTTTTCTTTTACTGTTTTCAAACTGAATCCACAATAAAATAAACTCGAGAGTGGAAACAAACCAGTCAGGGAAGGGGAGAACGGAAATCTGACATCCATTTGACCCCCCTCAAAAAGACGCCTGACAGTTTCTGTTGCTGACTGAGAGTCGTATTCAGGGGAATAATTGAATCCCTGTCAATTAAACAGAAAAATCAGATCAAACCTACAATAAGACCCCTGTTAAAATATTTTTTTAAAAAAATAAAGAAAAGGAACAGACAATGGCAGCAAATAAGTTGTATAGAGCGGTCAAAAGCACTCTCGGCCTAACCTATCCCAAGATTTAGTTGTATCCTACTGTGTGAAAGGGTAGGCATGAACCCTTTGGATAGCAATGGGAACATAGCCATCCATTTCCTCTGGCTTGGAATACTTATGCAGCTCACACAGGGCCCTGTGTAAAGTATATTACATATAAAGGAAGCTTCATCTTTAGCAGGTCAAGAAAGGTGCCTAAACACCTGGTGACACACACCGGGGGTGCTCTCATTTCACTGCTTGCCCAGGACATGAGCAAGTTGTCACTTGCTGCCACAGCCCCTTCCCTCTTTTTCTCAGAGGCTGAAAATCAGCAAGCTGGTGCTCCATGTCTATACTGGTGAACTGGGAAAATCTACCCTACAATCTTACTGGGAAATTCAAAAGGAAAACTGCCATTGTCTTTGACAGAAACACAGATGGGACTTTTGTGTTCCCAACCACCATCATCATGTCTGTGTATCCAATTCTAAACACTGATCCCAGCATGTTGGATTCTCGATAGCTTTGAGTCATCGCTAATGTATCCCCACTTTTGGATTTTTGTCTCCTCTCCTTGCTTTTTTCATCTTTTTCTCTCCTTCAGAAAAATCTTTCTCTCCCTAGCTTGCACGCTTCCTCCTTTGCTTTCCTCCCTCCCCCCATAGGAGGCTACACTTCTCTTTTCCCTTTCTCAATTTCCATTCCCTGTTTCACTGAGTTCAATTCAATTTAAACCCAATTGCTTTATTGGTGCCAATGAAAGACAAGGATTGCAAAAGCCATTATAAACGTGTACGATACACATTATGTAAAAAATATTTAAGGAAAGAATACTCCAGCAAATGAAATCAATATATTCCACATAAAGCATTACTAGGAACAGGAAAAAAAAAAAAGAGTGAAGTCAAACTCTTGTTAAGTGCACCGCAAGCCTACTCAAAATTCAGAGCTGATAACATGTTAGCACATAATCAGCAGCATTCCAGGTCCCGCTGCTGTGCTCGCCCTGGCTCCCGTGCCCTGACTCTAGCAGCAGCCTTTCACAAATCAATGCTTTCTTGCTATTTCAAGGATTCCGGGCTGAGAACTAGAGCCATTTCCTTTGCATCTCTTCTCACTGCACTGCTGCTGATAAAACTATAGATCTACATCTCCGTCACTTCTGAATCACATCTCAGAGATGCAGCAGGCAGTCACCGAGGGTGGGGAGACGGTATTTACATAGTAATTTTTTACCCAAAGAAGGAATAAGTTTATGGCCATTTTCAGGAGGCAGCCTTGTATCAGACTTGCCTCTAAACATGTTGCCTTGTTTGTCTTTGAGTCTTCTCTATAAATAATTATTAGATGCCCAAGGACCTTGGTGGCAAGGAAGACTCAGACCCAGAAGAGCAAGTAGATCCCTAATTGCAGTCCAGGAACTGTGCAGTTCCACTCTTCCTGAAGGAGTCAGGAGCATTTCCCACCCTCAAACTCATTTTAGTAAAACCCTTCTCATCTTATTATCACACAGCCCGCCAGCAAACCTTTGCCTGGTGCACTTTGGGGAGTCACTTTGCAGCAAACCGTATGCTGTGTGAGATGTGGCACCTCCTGGCGAAAGCAGAGCTTAGAACCCGGTGCCCAGCAACCAAGGGAGGTTTCAAAAGCTAAAGGCATCTGAAGCCAATGGAAATTGACAGAGATTTTCAAAAGCCACAAGCAATCTAGAGGCCAGAGGAGTTAACACAAGGCACAATGGCTTCTCTGGAATGGATCTAAAGGGGGTCAGAGACAGCTACCCTCACTGCTGGGGATTTCTGCTTCTTCCTGATCATTCCTTCCCTAATCCACTTTTCCCGTTTCTTCATACCTGTGCACTCCAAGCAGCAAAGCACAACCCAGTGCTACTGGTCCCTTCTTGCTCCGTTTTCCCCAGGGTGGAGACAGTCTTGCTCCGAGACACGAGGCAGTTCACTGTAGTCGCTTCTCCCTTGCAACTGTTCTTGAGTTAGCGGCTCATTTTTCTGACAACTCCTGGATGCCCCATGAATTCCAGTACAGACAAAATACTCCCACCTCTCTGAGAAGAAATTAAGTTTTCTCTGAGGAAGCAATCAGTCAGAGTGTGTCCCACTTACTGCAGAGATTAAGAGACCTCTGCTAATAGTTTGCTTTCTAGAACAGAACCTGTCAGTGCCTCCCTGCTGCTGCACTGCCTTGCTCAGCCTAACAACGCTTCTGGGGCTGCCTGCAAATTGAACAGCTTTTAAAGGCACCTTTGTTTTCAGATCATGCAAAACACATGGGCACCTGGTTTTCCCTCCTCTCCTCCTTCCCTTTTACATCCCTTCTCAAAGAGTTTTGGGGATGAATGATGATCCAAGTAAGGAGATAATGCTGCAAAGAAATGGGAAGTTACCCTCTCTGCACTTTCCTTTGTACCCATCTTCTCACTCTATTTGAGCAAGATAAGAGTGGATTTTAAGGATGATGTGCCCAAGGGTCTGAGACACCAGTAAGTGTGTAGATGAACCTTTTCAGGTCCAAGCTGTGGATTTGAGTCATTTAACTAATCTGGGTATTCATAGTCAACTCACCACCACAGTGGTTTACTAGCTAAACTCTGAATGGCCCGTCATCCAGAAACATTTTGATTGTCATCTAAAAACAAGCAGACTTTGACCTAAAACATGCCAGATATTTCCATCAGAGACTCCATGACCTGGGGATGAGACTTATCTCTGAGAGTGTCAGAGGGGTGTCTTTTGAGCTTGTGATCCCTTCTGAGTGCCTTGATTCCCAAAGTTACAGCCCCTGCTTCAGGAAGACTCACCTGTGTGTATAAAATCCCAACCAGAAATTATATAGATGCATCACGAGTGTGCCCAGGTGGCCAAAAAGGCCAACAGCACCCTGGCCTGTATCAAGAACAGTGTGGTGAGTAGGACCCGAGAGGTGATCGTCACCTGTACCATCCCTGGAGGTATTCAAGAGACAAGTTGACATGGTGCTCAGGGATATGGATCAGTGTTGGGTTGGTGTTGGTTTGGGTGTGGGTTTTTTTTTGTTTGTGGGTTGTAGGTTTTTTTTATTGTTTGGGGTTTTGGGGGGGGGTTGGTTTTTGGTTTTTTTGGGTTTTTTTTGTTTGTTTTTTGTTTTGTTTGGTTTTTTTTTTTTCATTGGTTGGACTATATGATCTTAAAAGGTCCCTTCCAACCTAGGCGATTCTGTGATTCTGAGAATGGGAAGAACACCAAAGACTCTCAAATTTAGTGATTATTGGCCAAACTCCATCCCAGGCATATCCTTACAATTTGTTTTCAGCCAGACCTCCAAGTTCTATTACAAATTACCACTTGCCAAATGCAACCTGGTACTTACAGATGTGCAATGATTTCAGGACAGAATTCTATCCTTTGGGGAAAAGAACACCAGAAATTATAACACTTCTTTCAGATCTAGACTGGACTAATCGTTATTAAAAATGACAATTACCTCCTCTTCTGGCTTATATATCCTTAACAGCAGATAAAATGCCTGTAAAATAGTTTTCAATTCATTATATACCAATTGCTGTCTTCCCAAACATGCTGTGTCTAAGAGCTATCACTGTGTGGGACTCATTATCCAGAAAGCTTTGGTCATTGACAAATCTGGTAGACCCTGCACTGCCTCCATGAAGGTTTGTAATGTAGCTTTTGTCTGTACTTTTCTATGGCACTATTTGTTTCTTACTGTTCTTCCCCTAAAAGCCTCCAAATAAAAATGAATTTCATGGCATAATGCAAACAAAGCATGCCCTAGAAAGGCCTCAAATTAAATTACAGATGATGCTTTTAGTTTAAACAGATCTTCACAGCTGCTTTTAAGAGACTGATTTCTCAGCAGCTGGCTGGGTACTACAGAACACTGCTCTGAAAGGGAGAGAGGTCACAGACCCAACCGCCCCAGCACTGGGACTCCCTTCATTAGTCTAAGCTTTCCCAAGATTAACTGTCTGCTCACCCTCAGAAATCCTCATACCTTACCCTCAGAGACAGTCACCTGCACCAGTTAGTCTTCGAGATGAGGGCAGAGACCATCCCATTGCTTAGCTGCTCCCTGAGGTGGAGACAAATCCACCCACTGGCATCCAGCAGAGACCCAGCACGTGGCTGCCAGAGCACCCCTCCTAGGGGACCCAGAGAAGCTGGGTGGGCAGCTGGCCATCATCAGCTCACCACAGACCTCAACAGTTACGAGAGAAAAAGAGGGAGAGCACCAAGTCACATTGCACACTGAAAGAAGAAGAGTGCAGCATTTTAGCATCCTCCTTGGATGGAAGAAGAATGTATAGTTCATTGTCTTTCTGTGCTCTGATTAAGGGAAGGAGGCTCCTTTTTTACAAGCAGTCATATGGAAAAGACAAGAGACAATGGGTGCAAGTTAGCCCAGTGAGATCCCAGTTGGACACGAGGAAAATTGCTCACAATAGGAACACTCAGCCGTTGGAATAATCTCCCCAGGGAAGCGGTGGATTCCCCATCATTGGATAGGGATACTTGGCAATATAAATGCTGAGCAGGTCACTGCGCCTTGTACGTAAGTCTGTTCAGGTGACATTTAAATTATAGCCCTGCTTGTTCCTTACTTTGTCCTCAAATGATGATCTTAAAAGGTCTAGATGATCTTAAGAGGTCCCTTCCAACCTAGGTGATTCTGTGATTCTGTGAAATGGGCTAAGGAGCACGCAGCGGTTGTTTTGGTGCCCATCCAACACATCACAGCAAGATTAGGTTGTACTTTAAGACAAAGCTCCAATTCAAGAAAACAAGAAAAATATATGCCTTCTGATGTTATCACTTGCCTTCCATTTGTACATAATTTTTTATTTAGCTAGTTTAAAACACCTGGCACCCCAATAACTAATTGAAGATTTTGAATCCAAAACGTTATCAACCACATTGTGTTTATCACCTCATTCTCTCCCTGTCCCTTGAAATCTCTGGGCTGTTTAATTAGCAGACCTACAGTAAGAATCATTTACTTAAATGTGCTGGAGCATAAAATTCCTGTTGAAACCAGGTAACCACAATATTTTTGCAGATCTGGCCTCAAGCCTTAAGTTTGAGACAGAAAATGGAGTTCTCTACTAAGGAAGTTGCTGTAATACTGAAGAACCCCAAACTGAGACTAGGTCCTTGCTATCCAAATAAATAATCCAAGACTAGGCAACAAAATGAGGCAATTAGAGATAATGACACAGCATTTATCCTTTTCACTGAAGCTCATTGAAATGAACAGCATTATGTTGAATGTATATTCAGGTGGAAGGGTAGAGGGGTAGAGCAGGAAAGGGATTGGACAGTTATTTCCCAATTATCTTTTTTTATTAAGTACTCAAGTGAGTTCTTTGGTGGAGACACAGGTAAGAAAGACGTGAGGAGATAGTGAAGGAAAAGCAGTGAATGAAGGCATTTCTCCATCCTGTCATAAGTCTGGATTCTTGATCTCTTAAGATGCTTTTATTGTCTGCAGGTTCCAGCTTTGATCAGATCCTACCACAATAGCCACAGGAAGAGGTAATCTGCCCTAAACAAAAAGCAAAATGATTGTTGCAAAGGTAGAGGAAAACCAAATGTTCTGCCCTGGTCATACAACTGCTCATCTGGGGACTAGACCCTCCCGAGACCCATGTGTTTGGAGATGTGTGCTGAGCCACCCTATTGAGTCAGAAACCAGATCAAGAATAAACACAGAAAGAGGAGGCTACTAAGAATAATGACAAATATGGAACCTTTCTGTAAACTCGGGAAACTAAATGGCATTACGCAGAGGTGCTTTTAGTTCATGGAACCATAAGGTTTTCCTTTTCTTCTGTTCCAAATTTATACTTACCAGTATAACTTGTAGCAATCTGGAGGGAATAAGACTTCTCAGGGATATTTTGCAACTTCTACTTAAGCTCAGTCTGTCTTTATATTCACTGTCATCTAAACTGTGAATATATAATATTTTTTTTACCCAACTTTCCAATTTTATCATCTACCGTCAGCACGTCATTTATGTGCAATACTGCCTACATGGGAGCCTGGGACTTTTATTTATTTATTTCTTATTCAGAAACTTCACCTTAATGGGTTATAATACAAAACATAACAGCCATTACTGGGTTGGATAAGAAAGTTAATATTTCATTTTCTGTGTTTTATGTCCTGATGTCTTCCTACTAGCATCAGAGGTAATTCTCACATATTTCACTGGGAAATGTAATGGGGTGGAAAGACATTCTTTAGCTCTGCAATCACTATTCTAGCTGAGACAGATGGAACAGGGACTTGCAGAAATGCATTGGTGGTGTCTATTCTGGACAGACTCTCAGCAATTTATACAAGATACTAATACGTTTGTCAGGGAGACATCAGACATTTTCTTTTTCTTTTGTTTGTTCACAACACAAATGAGAGAAAAGGAATAGGTGCATTTACAGAGATACAATCTTTAAGTTAGTGGCGTGGAAAATTGCATTGATACTTCCTGAGTAAAGTGATCAACTTTATTGAACAGTAGCAAAAGCTGAACATTTGCATGAGGCTTTTAAAAAGAAATCTTCATCTTATCTCTGTGATGAGTAAAACAGGAAGTAGAGCAATTTTATCTGGATGTACTCCAAGGCATAAGAACTTAATTGGAGACCAATTTATTTTGGGGGCAGAGGAAAACATATTGATCAAGGGCTACATAGAAATAAGAGATGTAAAATTGCAGACAAATTGAACTGAACACGCTTTGAAGAAGGGAATTTGATGGTTTAAAGGTCTGGAGTATGTAGCATGGTCCTTTCAGCTCTAAGTTGCCAGATCTTTAGCCCAGTTGTCTTGATTGATTGAAGTCTTAACAATGGCAGACCTCCTTTGTCCTTAATTTTTAGATTTCATAAGAAAATTCCTGAATCACTCCAGAAGAACACTTTCTCCTCCTATGTAGTCCCACAGGGTTCTCACTCATGTAATTCTGTCTCTAAAAGCCACACGGCCTTGCCTATACCTAACCCAAATGTTCCCTTTCCCTCTGCGAACTTCACAGGCTCAATGAGATTTCTTTTGTGAATGCACATATGTGTCTGCCCACACTTCAAAAAGTCTTGCTGTTGGGCGTCTGAAGTTTCTCAGACTGATTTCCAGAAGCCCCGAGACCACATGAACCTCACATTCCCTGTTAGATCTCATATGTCTGGAACATTGTGGATAGAGCTAAGTCCTCTTTAAAGAAAAAAATGTAAAAGCACATAGAAAGGCACAGCACTCCCAGGACTTTCATTATGATTCAAAGGAAGAGCTCCCTGCAATGGCTGTCAGCAGCGTGGCTGGCATTCTGAGCAAGCCTCTAACACCAGTTAAAAGGAAGCTCAGCCAAAGCCAGGGGACGGGGATGGGGGGTGACACATAAATAATCCAGTAGTCACAACTTGCACCAATCAGCTTAAGTCAGTGTTTCCCAGCTCCCTTCCTCAGTTCAGAAGCAGCTACATCACACACTCCAACATGAAAGCTGGTGCTAGGGTCCTTCTTTGGAGCTTGAAAGACTTTGTCCCCTTTCCCACTCCATCCCCCCATCTCTATACCTGCTTCTCACTTGCAGCCTAAGACCCTCCCTTGCTCGTTGATTTAATTACTCATAGTAGACCTCTAGTACTCCAGTTAATCTCTTGCATTCTTTTATTCCCAGTTAAGGTGAGTGACAAACAGCGATGCACTGCAGCGTTGATTAAAGTATTGATCAGCCTATAGCATTTGCCATCTCAAACTGGAACAGTCAATGCCAGTCAGCCCCCACCGGAGCCCACAGTCTCCAAGCTGCAGAGGTGCTTTGGTCTGTCTGACAGCGTTGCTCTTCCTGCAAAGGCAGAGGCACAACTCCACTCAGCGCTAGAGCACATGCTGCAAGGAGGTTTTTAACGCTTGCAGCAAGGACTCTCGGCAGCCTGGTCCTTCTGGTGGTGCCAGCCCTCTTTGCTCCTTTCAAAATGCAGCATGTGCAGAAAGATGTGCTTCAACAGCCTGTAATCCCTTCCTCACACTCAAAACGCTCACAGCAGTTGCCTCCTGGCTAACAGGCAGCCTTCAGCCAATGCTCAACAAAGGAATAAAGTCTCCTCAGCACATTCACGCCTTGGTTTTTCCTGGGGCTGCCTACTGAAGGTACTCAACCAGAGTGGAGCTTTCCACAGCTGCGTTTGCAGGGCTCTGACTCCCGTGCCAGAGCTTGCAGCAGAGGGAAGAGTGGATGGGTTTGCAGAGACAGTGCAGCCCAGCAGCTCCATTCCCTGACAGATACTCACATGCTGCCTGCAGCAATGCTGAGGGCACAAAGTAGCATCAGGGTCTTCCACAGAGCATCCACACTATGTTTGCAGGGGACAGCTATTGAGGAGGTTAGCAAAGCAAAGAAACCCACAGGCTCAAAATCCTGCTTTGAGAGCTAGGATCAATGACAAGCATGCCCCAAGAGCACACAGGAGGATAAGCCAAGTAACCTTGCCCTGCATCATCTCCCTGTTGCACGACCAGACACACACCTAGTCTGTCCCAGGGTGCTCTGTGCAAGTCAGTGTGAACAGATCTGTGCAAAGCAGCAAGAGAAAGTAGAGACCTGTCTCTTTCAGCACCCAAGTCTCTTTGCAAATTCAGATTTTGACCAAGGACCCTGTAAGCAGGGGACATACCATGATCAAGTTAGGGCACAACCTTCCCTGAAGATTTAAAGAGGTACGCAAGAAGGGAAAGCGAGGGAGGGATGCGCTCAGCCCTGGCTTAAAGGCAACCACCAGCTATGTTCTAAAACAGTCCAATGACCAAATAAAGCCAACGAGATTCATTTGCAGCAGGAATGGCTCAGCTCCACTAGTGAGAGGCTGAGCTGGGCAGCTGCACACAAACAAACCTCTCCCCCTTCCTCCATCACAGTGACCCCTGTACTCCCCCCTCCTGACCGCCTCCCCGGCTCTACAGCAGCTTTTTAAAGACACATATGGCTGTGACTAATGAAGCCACTGTTTCCACATTCATTAGGGGGTGTTTGATCTGTCAGCCCCGGACTCTGGAGCCTTAGCGCTTGCTGCCTGTGATGTGTGACAGGAGGAAGGGATCGGGGCCTGAAGCTAGTGAGGGCTGGGAGAAACTGTGGAGGGAGGGACACTGCATTGTAAAATTAGAGGACAGCAACTTATGATTATAATTCAGCTTAAAGCAACAGGAGGAAGAATTCTCAGGCAGCTATTTTTGACACCAAGGATGCTATAATCTCTTGCCCTTCTGTGCTGCCTTTGTGTCTGTTCTGTTCTCTAAGGAGAATTTAAAGGTGAGCTATAAAACAGGGAGAAAGGGGAAAAAAAAAAAAAGAGACATGGTTTCAGATCCCAAGTTAGTATCCAGAAGTATATACCGACCTAAAAAGCTCCAATAAGTATCAGTGATGAGGACAGGCTGAGACCCTGCTTCCCTGAGGAATGGCCTGTATTTTCCCAGGGAGGTGGTTGAGTCCTCATCCCTGGGCATGTTTATGTGGTGTTGGGGCATATGGTGTAGGGGAGAACCTTGTAGAGTAGGGTAGAGAGTTGGACTCGATGATCCCAAGGGTCTTTTCCACCCAAAATGATTCTATGATTCTATTTTCAGCTTGCTGAGATGTCAGTGAATACTTAAGGTATAGTACCTCAGGAGACACTTGTTGAGCATCTTGTACTTGCATGCAGAGGGCAGCAAAGGGGTTGAGGCGGCAACATCTGCAGCTGTAAGGAGCCAATTCTAGTATTATGATGCCCTGAAAAGCTTTGAGTCTCAGCAGCCTTCCTGATCCACAGGGGCCATCAAACCAGAGCTGAGTGCCTGTGTCTAATCCACATCCCTGGACACTGTGGTCAGTCTGATGAGGTGTGCAAAAGGCAGGAGAAGCCAGAAGTCCTGGCTCCCACATTCAGGTTACCCTCAGCCTACTTTTTATATTTGACTAAAAGAAATACCTCTTTTGTCAGACAAAAGAGCATGAACTTCTTTCCTTCTACTTGCTTCTAATCCACAGCACCCCGAGGAGTAATGAACAACTGCTACATCCACTGTCTCCAAATAAGAGGCAGACGTTCATGGTACTTTCCTTCCAGAGATGCTCCCCTCCTCAGCTAACAGCATAACTGTTTGCTTTTGGACACAATGCTAAATGAGGCTTTCCTCAGAAAGGCCAGCAGGGCTGAGCATGAAGCATGTAAACGCTTCACTCAGCAGCTTTCAAATCTGGAACCACATGGCTCTTAGGAAAGGTATTGCTCCTGGTATCACGAGATATCAGCTTTCAGATGATTCCATGGGAGATAACACATGAAGGGGCTTCTGGCAAATCCCCTCTTTTGCCAGTTACTGCCTGTATTCTTGTCTTCAAAGTGATTTCAATACACTATATTAAAAAAAATGTCCTTAAATAAAGGAAAGCCCTCAAACCTAGGGGCACAGTGAATTTATAACACCAGTGACAATTTTTTATTTCTTTGGTTTCTCATCTCAGACTGTGTTGCCTACAGGGTTGAGATCAGGTCTCTCTGGGTGGGTATATATATATTTTCATCTAATCACTGCTGAAAAACAGCAAGGCTTTTCACACACTTTAATTAAAGAGCTCATTGTGTTGGCCAGCCGCATACTCTTTATCTCCTCTTGCTTTCAAGGGCAGGGGAGTCCACTGACATGGGCTACAGCCAGAATTCTGGAGTACCTGTGAGCCAGTCACACGCTCTGCCTTTTCATCTGTGAAAGGTTACTCATTACACCTTCATCCTAGGACAGGCTGCCTCCATCCCAAGGGCATCACATGCCCTCAGAAAATGAAAACCCCAGGGGAGAAAGTCCGCTTTGAGGTACAGCTAGAGAGCCTGAGAAATGCACCCATGGTCCCAAGATGTAGATGGCTAGAGAAGCATATGTTTCAGTGTATACAGCATGTACCTGTAATGAAGCACACCTACAATGCTAGCCCTGCCAACTGACACCACAAAGTGAGATCTCATTTTCAGACATTCTTTCTAGTTCTATTTTTGCCTCACCCCTCAGGTCAGGACAATCTCTGTGCTTCCCAGAACATCTCAGTAGTTTTCTGTAGCCTGACACCTGTTGAATTTTGCATTGGAGTTTGAAGCCAAGGAGGCATGAGCTGAATATGCTACAGAGCTGACTCACATTTCAATTCTCCAGGAACATAAAAGTGAATGTTTCATTTAATCATCCCACATTCTCTGAGGACGACTCCTCTCCCACCACTGTCCAAGGAGGGTTCATGTGCATGCAAACACACTCTATACAGGAAAATCACCTTCAGTAGAAGCTCACAGGTAAACAAACATATGCCAGAGCATGTCCCCTATCACAGACACTACCATATATGTACAGTGCACGGAGCCCAATTCATATCATGAACAACCAGGTTCAAAGTATCCTGAATGAGAGAGAAACCCCCTGGAGTCTCATGTCAAGTTTGTACAGACAGAATGACTTACTGTCTGCTGCAGCATCCTCAAGACCCTTACCCCAGGAGACAATACCACTATGCAGAGCTTGGTGAATCCAAACGTTTGGCCCTGCAGGGAACTTTCTGGGTACAAAAAAACCAGAGTGCTAAGGCTCTGCTCTTCATCTTTCAGGAAGGAGTGGGAAGATCTACCAGAAAACAAACAAAGTGAAGAGCCTCAGCATTTGCATTGCTGTAGGACCTACATTGCCTAACTGTAACTGAAGCCTGGCTGCACTGAATGGAGTAAATATCCAGACAAAAAACACTTGAGAGCAGCTGTGTAACCAAGCAGACAAATAAACAAGGATAATTGCATTTGTTTTGTTTATAGAAGGGGATGATACAGACATTATACAGAAAGTTTGACAGGATTTTTATCATCTCAGTGTAGCTGAAAGCATTAACGGAGGGGTGTTTTTATACTCTGCTCTAGTGGAGTTCTGGCCTTTAGAAAGACAGGGTAGAGAGGCATAAGCTTTTAGGAAACAGGATTTCGTGTCAAACATTGATAGAAGTCAGCAATTCCTCTCTGGGAACGCAAGGAAGAAACAGTTAAATAACCCGACAACTGTATCTCACTACATTAGGTAATTCTTCAAGGGTACAGTGAAGTTCCCTCAAGCAGGCAGGCTCCAAGCCTCTGATCAAAACCAATTCCTTAAGCTTCAATTGTCTGAAAACAAGCATGGAAGAACAGCTATGAAGGAGGAACAAATATAGGTATTCACATCACCTAATCAGAGACGCTACAGACTAATGGTTCTACCCCCCCTTGTTGGTGCTCAGGGAAGAGAAACTCTCTCCAAGGGTGATTTACAAAGCCTGTCAGATGGGTGAAGGAGGAGCAGAAATAAAGGATATAAAACAAATAAGGGAGATTGGGAACGACATTGGAGAGCTTGAAGAGGAAAAAGAAGGCCCTTGAACCTGGCAAGGATGAGGCTAAATCCATAAATCCAAGTTCCCACCAGGATTTTCCAGACGTGCATCCCACAGGCTGAGGGCCCAGCAGGACACCAGTGACTGTGCTGCCCAGAGCACTCCTGCTAGTGCATCAGTGCCACGATGGGGCTGGACAGAGGAGTGTGGAGGTGTGGAAGATGCAAGAGATTGTCATAGTCCCATCACTGCTGGCACAGCCGGGAAAAATAAACCTCAATTCTTTCACTCCTAGCATTTTAAATTTAAGTCTGTCTTCTTGAGAGAACAGGCTGTGAAGCAAAGAATTTTTATTTTTTTTTTTCCTCCCTCCTCTTTCATCCATTTCAAATGTCAAGCAAATTGAGGCCAGCTCTGAAGGGCTAAAAACCCCAGGCTTCTTGCAGCTCTGGAGTGCTGACTTGCAGCACATTGGATCTTAGCTCCTTGTTTTGTAAATAAGTCGAGGGCAGCTGGAATAATATACCTGTCAAACAAGAGCGAGCTTCCAATTTCCCTTGACAGCATCAGCTCACATGTGCTGCCTGCCTTCTACAAGAGTCTGCCAGAAGGAATCAATGCTTTAAACATATGTTGATGTATAATCACGTACTCTGTTGCTTTGGTATGTTCTAACCATTGACCATCGACCTGAGAGAGGCTTCACCTCCAATCTTCATTTCTTATTCTGGTTTCAGGCCAGATCTGGTTCCAGCCTCCCACTGTGAGATTTACTATGGACAATGCAGGTGGTTTGCCCAGCACTTTGTTTTATGATTCTGTCTTCAATTTACGGCTTTGTCACATGCTAATCAATTCAGCTAAAAGTCTTCATGCCAGGGGCCTGTCTGCTAGACAGAATTTCTGATAGAGGAGTTTATTTTGGGATAAGTTTGTTGCTTCTCAGAAGAAGGTAGGTTTTTTTTCGAGGAAAAACTACATACCTTGCCTATGGTAAGAAATAAGCTATATTTTGGCTAAATTTTTGCAACGGTCTCCATACTGATATGTAGGGACTCATTAGAAAACTGGAATCCATTAAGGAAAAATAATTAAAGAATAGATATAGGGTTCTGCAAATAGAAATTCATTAAAGTTTGCAGAGCACTCAGATATTTTGACAGCTGTGTCACAGCAAAGCTCCTATGGAAATTCAGTGTTGTGTTGTAGTCAGTGCAGGCATTAGAGGCTGCATCATAAATAATGCATACGGGCAGACAGTTTGTGGTAAGAGCAAATAAAGTGCATAATAGCCATGCTGTTACCACCATCAGGTCTTGCACATGTAGAGAGGCATGGGTCTTGCAGAGCAAATTGTAGGTGCTTAAAGATAGAAGATACAGGCATAAGCGGGAAGAACTCAAGTTATTTAAAGCAATCTCTGTTCTGATGTTCCCAGCCTCTTGGAGGTCTGGCTGTTGCCTCAACGTTCTTCTCTCAGAGAAGGGAGTATAATGTTATACAGCTTGTGTTTATTTGCTTCAACTGCTATCAAGGCTCTCAAAGCATGCTGTGAACTTTAATGAATTAGGCTGTACTCTATGCTCTGACAGGCATAGAGGGATCCAGACATCCCGTTCAGGGATGGAGAAACTGAAGCTCAAGGAATTAAATGTTTGCTCAAGGTCCAAAGATGCTTGTGTTAACAGCAGAAATAGAGGTGGCATGACTCACAACATACGGGAGAAATTTTTGGTGCTATAAGCTGGAACACGTCTCTGTATGCCTGTAGAGCAAAGGCAGTGGTTTGAGTGGTTTGGCCAGTGACAAGATGACAAATGCTCTCCCCCAACTCTTGTTCCAGGGAGAAGAAAAAGAGTGATAAGGAGAGCTGGGGATGTTCAGCCTGGAGAAAAGGAGGCTGAGGGGAGACCTTCTCACTATCTCCAATTCCCTGAAAGGAGGGTGTAGCCAAGGGGGGGGTCGGTCTCTTCTCCCAAGGAACAGGTGATGGGACAAGAGAAAATGGCCTCAAGTTGTGCCAGTGGAGGTTCAGATTGGATAGTAGGAGCATTTTTTTTTTTTACACTGAAAGGGTTATTAAGCATTGGAACGGACTGCCCAGGGAAGTGGGCAGTTGAGGCACCTTCCCTGGAGATACTTAAAAGACGGGTTGACACATGGGTTAGTGATGGTTTTAATCAGAGTTAGGTTGGAATAGACGGTCTTAAAGGTCCCTTCCAATCCAGATAATTCTATGAAAGAGATTTATGAGTTTAGAGACAAACTGAACTTCTTTAATGAAATAATAATAAAATAAAAAGGAAATAATGAAATAGATACAATATAAATATATACAGAACAGAGCATCAAGCTCACAGGGAGGTGTCACCTGCAGGGACTGGGGAAGTTCCAGACTGGTCTCAGTGAATGGGAAATGGATTCTGGAACACTTTGATGGGGATGGAAGGTAGACAAACTGACAGGGTTTTCATCGGGCATCAGACATCAAAGAATGAGAATTATTGAAGAGGAGCCCACCCCTTCAGAAATTATGACGTAAGAGAAGCCGAACATTTGGCACAAAATAAACCAAGCAAAGCACCTGAGCAACGAAGTTTGGCCACCAACTGTGCTGCTGGTTACTGAGAGGTACCACTCAATACAGCGAGGAAGCAACTCTGATCTCTCTTACGCTGCTGAGAATAAAGCAGTTGAAGAGACCATATCAGCAACGGTGGAGAGTCACAGAAAACTAGGCTTGTTTACACTGTTAAGAAAAAACAAGGCATTTCTGCTTATCAATCCAATAAGCAATAGCAAGGGTGAATTCGGTGTCTTAATTGCAGGCTTAACAGGCTGTGCTGGGTCAGACCCATGTTTCCCTTTAATCCACTTTCCCATTTTATACAGTGGCCAGATGCAAAGAGAGTAAAAAAGAAGAGAGCAAACATATCTACCTCTTCCCCAGTCTCTGCTTTGAGCATTGATTTATCAGACCATAATACTGAGGGTAATTGCATTAAAATTATTAAGACTCACACTAAGACTTGGACCATTGAGCACAAGCTCAACCAAATTATTTTTACTTCTGTTCAACTCTGTGCACTATCACCTCATTTACTAAGCTAAATGATCAGAAGTTTAGCGACTCTCTGCAGAAGGTTTTTATAACATTCGCTCTACCAAAGGGCAACCTTTGCTGCTTGAGCTAGCAGAACAGCTCCTGGAAGTAGAGCTGTCACCCCCCACTCAGAGCAGGGGCTGCAACAAACATTTTACAGCTTCATTAGGTGTCAGTCCCTGCAGCCACAAAAGACCAGAAAAAGCCAGGAACATCATCGCAAGTGACACTGCAGGCTGAGTGAGAACACTAGCCAAAACACTGACCAAATGTTTCCACTTTGTGTCAGGAAACAAAAATAAGTGTTGACAAACAAAAAACCAAAAGAGCTGGGCTGGGCAAGAGATTCTTCAATATTTCCCTGTGTCTGGCTTTTGCTTTCGAATGTTGACACATGCAAAAAATCCCTGCTGTGCCCAGATCTGGGAACACATCCCAGAGCCCAAGGAAGGTGCCAGCCCTTCCAGCAGGCACTCGCCTGTCACCATTCACCAGCAGAAACCAGGGCACGCAGCGGGGGCAAGGCAGCAGTCGCCTGCAGCTCCGCTTTGAGCACCTGAAACGGGTCCTTTTCCCAAAACCACTCCACTCTGGGACATGTTGCAGAGACCTGGCCCCCATGCCCTAGCAATTTACCAGATTACATCCTGCCTGCTGTATCACTTGGCAGATGGCTGTGGCATCCTCCTGGCATGGCCTATTTCCCATGGCCCAGGTAACCAAGTGCTCCCTCAGCCCATTATGTTATTCTGCAGAGTCACTGCACAAGGGTCCATATTCTGCTCAGAGATAACTCACTAGGGAGGCCCAGAGCATTCAAAATCCAGGGCCGTATCAGCCTCCAGCCTGTCCCATTTGAGGGCTCCATCTGGAGACCATATTCCCCATCAGCAGATGCAGTTGCAGGCATCTAACTAGAGGGGAAATTTTGAGCTGCCTTTCTCATTATTTTTATTTTTTTCTAATGTTCTAAAACTTCTCTTCCCAGACCTGACTTTCCCTGGAACATTTCTTTTTTTTTTTTTCTCCCCAACATTTTTTTCTCCCCCCAACTGATTACCAGCTCTATCTACTCCAGATAAATTGCATTTTGATAGTTGTTACTCATTGTTGAAATCATCTCACCCCACAGGCACCTAGTGTAGTTGTGCAGATTAAAAAAAGGCATCTATTTGCCTGAAGGTAGACACTGACCATGAGAAGGTCTTCCTTTGAGCACGTTACCCAGCCTGACTCCTCAGACAGGTAACCAAGATGCTTCTAAGGAGCAACGTGTCCCATCCATCTCCCAAAGTGGTCTCCTAACGTCAGGCAGGAGAACCAGCCTCCTCTGTTCCTCTTCGCTACGATACAGATGAACAGACCCACTGCAGTCATAGGTGCTGCCTTTCTCACTGCGGTGCTGTAAACAACACCAATATCTCAACCCAAATGTTTGCTTTGGCAGTGGGAAGCGGGGGCCCTGCAAACAAGGACTTTCTCCCACCTTTCACTCCAGAGTGCAGCTGTGCAGACCCAAGGGGGAAGGATTCAGATGACACTGTCTCGCAAGGCTTTCCAGCGAGGTTGCTTTTGGCTGCAAGCACAGCAATACACTCGCAGAGCCGCCACACCACCCCGAGATGCCATCTGACTCCGTTTAGGGAAGGTTTGCCACGGAGTTCCCTTTTCGCAGATAGATGAGAAAACAATCCAAAGTGGGAGGGCTGCGAGGAAAACGTTCTGGCTCTCACGAGCGAGCCTGGGTTGTGAGTCAGGCTGGAACAGCAAGATAGAAAGAATAGAGACCAGAAAATGAGCAACACCTCTTCCTCCCCAGAGCTGGCTACGCTACAGCATTACAGAAAACAGTTTGTGAAGCTTCGGGAGCAGCTGAAGATTTAAACCACCTAACACCAAGAATAAAAGTCTCGTAGCAATCTAACATTTGAAGCCTCCCGCCCCCTGCTAAATGTGGCTGAAATGAGCTAATGGCGCAGAAGTTGTGGGAAGCGGGTATACAGACACTGATTATGTAAACCTCATTTCTTTAAGCTAAAAAATGGTAATGAAAAGCTATACCATCTTCCACATATTCTAAGGTTAAATAAGCCCTGCATTATGAGCATCACAGAGAACTGCTTAGATCCTTTTTCCTCACATCTTGTGCGGGTTCAGCACCAGAAGAGTCAGCTGTCTTTTCAGACCATTTCCCTCATCTACGAGAGGAAAATGTCTGGAGTGGTGACTGCTGGAGAAACTATTCCATCATGCCTCCCAGAGGACATTATGACAGCAGGTTTTTATTCCTGAATAAAAAACACTCCAAAGTAATTAGCATCCTTCAAAAGTGAAGTAATTATGCTACAGTAAAGTCACTTATGTTCCAGAAGAGTGTGTCCATGCAGGCAACTCTTCTGGAAGGCTTCCGGCTAAAAAGCTTATTCTGCAATAGCTATTCCAGTCAATCCCTCAGCATAGGCAAGCCCAGCAAATGGCAACAGACTCTCATTTCCCCTCCTAGAGGGACGGAAACCAGATTAGGAGAGCTGGTGTTCTTCAGGAGATGTTTGAACCAATTTCAACCAATTTGACAGATCCACCAGTTTAAGGGAAATTCATTTTTTTTAAAAGTTTTATAACCACTGGCAGAAATTAGGGGAGCAAGGTCAAATGCATTCCCTGCCCCTCAAGAAAAGGCAACAACTACGCTCAACTAGGTTATTAGCTATCAGAGCATCTATAGGGAAGAGTGTTTTTATGAACTCTCCAACCATGCACAGATCTTCAGAAGTGCATGTTTTATTAGACACCAGAGACCCCAATGTAATCACAAGTCTGAAGGAGAGCTGGCTGCGTTAGTTTCACAGCTGCTGGAACTGCTTGTTCAACAATAAAAAGGATGTGAAAGACAACTAATATTTGAATTATAACTACGTGTAGCCAAGGGCAAAGCGCTGTGCCCTGTTGGTGGTGCAGAACAGTACCTCTGGCACCAGCAGAGTTCATCTGCTTACAGCAACATGGGAGGTGGGAGAGTACCTCCCAGTACCGTCTGCTTGCCAGGCAGACTCCAAACTGAAGAAGGCAGAAGGGTTAATTGGGACCAGAATGGCCTGGGATGATTTTACTGTGGGCTGGCATGTACTCTAAGTGTACCGATCTATCTTTGGAGCTCCTTCGCATATTTGCTCAGCTTATTTGCATACACAAATATAAACTGTACTCTCCAAAAATTGCTCAAGCAGAGTCTGGAGCAAATTAAACACTCAAGCTGAGGAGAGAGAGAGAAAGAAAATTGTAGCTATTGCATGTTCTGGGTCTGTAGCCGACATGGCTTAAAGTGAAGAGACTTGCAAACATCAAGTACTAGGAGAAAACAAGGAAAACATGACAGGAAAGTCATGCTAGTCTAAGAGAAAGAGATGCATGAGTAGTTTATTTCTGCATATTTTTTTCAGCTAATACAGAAAGCTATAGCTGTCAGCAGTGATGGGGATTGTATCTTACTGAAGAAAGACTTGGGGAAAGGGAGACCTGACCCAAAGCTCCTTGGGACAGGGGATACGGCTGATTTCCATGGCCTTCAGTCAGGCTTTGGCTGGCAAGGAGACTAAATCACATTGGTCCTGCAGGTGCCAGCTTCAACAGAGGGCCGTGAGCTGGCCGGGCTGTGTGAGCAGATCCCACCCCCACAGCTTGAGTCAAACTGGGAAACACATTTTGTGTCAAAAGCCAGATGGGGAAGAGCCTGCCCACGCTGGATGGTCCATAGCCCTGCCAAAGCCAGGGGAGTGCAGTGAAAAGCAGTTGGTTTTGTGGCTCAGTGACAGAGGAAAGGGTTACCATGACTTCTAGCACAGGGTTGTAAATATTTGTGATTTTTACCATCCTGCCCCAGGGGATGTAAATTGCTTAGTCAAATACTGGTGGGCCAAAGCTTGAATCAGGCTCTGTATCATCAACCACTTTCGCATCAAGCTCACCCAGGAGACTGATGGGAGGCTTTGAAAATACAAGCCTCAGAGAAAGGTCAAATGAAATAGGCTTGCTCAGCCCAGTTAAGAGTTTTCTGAAGTGGGTATATAACAGACCTCTGATACATAAACATTGTTCTGAAAAGGGAGGTGAACAATTATCCTTCAGGCCACTAGAGGCAGGACAGGGGAAAATAGGGTGAATCTGCAGGAGATGAAATAGGAAAAGGTACATTTATGGTTTTTATTAAGATAAATTATTTAATGCTGAGGATAAATAAGCATGGAACAAACTAGTCAGTGCATTGAATTCTTGTCAGAGGAGGATTTTAAGGGCGTCTGTCAGGGTTGGTGTGATATAGTCAGGATAAGAGGATGGATTAGGTGACCTCAGCCCCATATTTCTATGGCTATACTTCTCTTTTCATTTGCAGAAGTGCTAAGAGTTGAGTCTGTTACAAAGAATAAACCCTGAAAGAGAAATTAAAGGGGTGTAGCCATGTCCTAAGGAACACATCACATGAAATTCAGCATAAATCCTAGGGCAGGGCTGTGCCTTGTGTTACAGAGGGAAAACCTCTACTAGCTCCTCTTCAGGGTGGGGCTTATTCCTTCTTTTCCTCTTCACTAGTCATCAATGAGTCCTTGAGCACACGAACAAGAGTCACCAGATTTCAAAGAAGTTTCTCAGTGTCCCTGGGAAAGCCTGTACATCCCACCTGGTGTCCTGTCTCTAGCTGGGACCAATCTCTGGTAATCCAGAAGAGGGCAAAAGCAGCAATGCAGAAAAATAGGAGAGAAAAGTAGGAAGACCGATGGTGCAGATTATTCCTGCCCCCTGCAGACCAGTACCAGAAGCCCTGGAGAGAGGATTCATTTAGTACAGATACAGCCAAATTAACTCCCTTTTGGTCTCCCCTCCCCCACGTAGATGACGCAAACCCTCCTCCATCAATTAGCACTGCAAAATGTCTCCCATTCTCCATTCCTCTCCCAAGCAGCTGACAATACCCCAGTTCAGCATTGCCTCAAAACCTGCTCAGCCCAGCAATTCTATTTTGCATTTAGGTTACAAGAGTTAAGAAGGATTTTCTCTGAATGAGCTCTTACTTTCAGGGCAGAAATGAAGAGTAATCAGCTCTCAGGAGCAATGTTTCCCTCCAACCCCCACCTCCCCAGCAAGCCACCACTGGGGACTGGAATTCATTTCTTGCCTCCTTTCCCCCATGACAGGCAGGCTCCGAGCCCCCAGACAGTGCTGACTCGCAGTGTGATTCTCCAGATGCATTGCACCATGTAAGGACTGGGGGGAATACTGACACACAGGAGATGCAGGGGCAACGAACAGAAAGACAGGGAAGAAAAGAGGTTTCAGCTTACTTTCTAGCAAAATGTCGTCTGTTCTGGGAGTTGGATTTATCTCATGGGGAGAAGAAAGTCCTGGAGGTTATCTAGGCTGGCAGTGTATGTGTGCTTCAAGTGGAAGGGGTAGAAAAGTCTTGGTCAGTCCTCGTGCTTCTCTCCACCCCTGGCTGCTTGAGCTCCCAGGTCTCTGCAGCCTTGTCACCAGGAAAATGGTCTCTATCTGCTGAACATAGTGTGAAGCCCAAACCAAGGTTTTGCCCCTGGATTTACAGCTTCTAACTATACATGCCTGGGTAGAGATGGTTGTGACCTTCCAAAGCACTTGGGGAGCGTATCTGAACTTAATGAAGTTTTAATCCAAAATTTTCTCAAGGTGGTAGATATCTAGCCTGCTTTGATCAACAGAGGAGTTTCTCCCTAACAGGGACTTTTCCTGAAGTTTTGAATCTTGACCATCCCCCCCAAAGCCACCACTATTCTTACCATGCAACAGGGAAAGAAACAGAGGCAAAAAAAAAGACTTGATGTGCCTGGGAGAACTTGAGCACATTCAGTGACTAAGATGGGAAGAGATCCAAACAATTCACTGCTGCTTGCCTTTGATCTGCTGAATAATTCTTGCAAGGGCAAGGAGCATCTTGGGCACATTTCTAAAGGAATTACTGGGGAATCCTGGAGCTGAGGTTCCCAGTGAATAGCAGTCTTAGACACAAAGGATTCTCAAACATTTACAGAGGAGCAGAGTGAGGAATCCTTTTTGTTATGGGCATGTAACATTAGAGAACCTGTCAGCTCCCATTTCACTTGATGACTTGGGTAAATCTCTGTCTCTTTGTCTTTTTCTGCTTTTCTTTCTTTCTTTTATTGTTTTTCCAAGAAACAGTTGACATGAAAAATGAGAAACACAAATTGCATTGTCAGTTAGAAATGCATACATGTAATGAATTGTAAGCTAGTTGACCCTTCTTGGGTATTGATTCTGCTTTTTTAACTAGAAGGGGAAGCACGGACTGCTTTGCAGAAGCTGATAAAGGAAAAAAGAAACCCGCCAAATAAAAATTGAACCCAGGATTTTCTTATTTTAAGCTTAAACTTGTCACTTTACAGGGCTGGCTGGAAGACTATAATACAATGCAGTTCTTTTGCTGAAAAGAGGCTCCCCGAAAATACCACTTTCTATGTGCATGAGAAACTTGCCTGCTTTCATTTATCTCAGTTTTTATCATAAAGAAAATGTAAATAATTGAGACCATGAGCAAACCCAGTTTTCTAAAAAGGAAAGCTCAAAATGTTGTGCTTTCTGGGATTTTATCTTCCAAAGCTTTAAAGATGCTCGTGAAATATTTTCACTCACCGAAGAAGCATTTTTATGAAAAAACGTATTTCCAGAAAAAAATCTGCATTTTTCAAACAGCTGCAGTAAATCCTTATCTCACAGGGATGCTGAGAGAGGAATGCTAAGCTTTAAACAGTTTTAGAAACAGATCTTCAGCTGGCATAAATCAGCCTAGTTCCACCACTGAAACAATAGACTTCGAAGCCCAAATGTGCACAATGCAGGTCCAGAGAAGCTATCCCGATTTACACCAGGTAATTATTTGCCCCCCTAATATCCCCCTTTCCCCACCCCCGGCAGAAACACTAGAAGCCATTACGAGTGACACATTCTGAACTTAAGGCACATATTTTTAATCATCCCAGCAGAGCACCTGGGTAAACCGCCACTGCTTACACTTAAAACCCTTAAGCATATTCATCAGCATCCCAGCTATTGCTGTGCATCGCAAATGACTGGGAGCAGGTAACAAAGTGTTCCCGTAACTTCCCCTGTCACATGATAGATGCTGTTTGCATTGCAGAGAGCAGCAGCAGGGCGAGGAGTGGCTGCAGACAGCCACACAGACTAAAGGACAGGTGCTTAAAGAAAAGCCTTTCAAATGAGAGCAGAGACAGCGAGTGAATTTCCAATGCAGAGGTATATTCAGAAGATATTCGCACACACACACCTGATCAGGGCCAATGAGAAAAATGCTTTTCATATCTTCTTTAGCAAAAATGTGAAACACTGAGCCTTCCATCTTGGTAACGAGCACCAGTGGAAAAGGGTAGGGAACTCAGGAAAGCACGCCGCTTCAAAGTAGGTATATTCAACCTGCTGCTTTTCATCACTGCTGCCTGCCTTACTTGTGTGTGCTGCACTTTCTCCCTCTTTCTTTGTAAAGAATTTGTAAATAACTTTTACCAATCTCTCTCCAATCAGCAGAACCCAGGGTGCCCAGAGCTATGAAACCCTGCAGGCTCTCTCTGCAGCCCAAGGGAGCAGAGGCCAATCTATATCCACTCCAGCAAACGCAGGTATCTGGAGAGGCAAAGGGCCACCCTCCAGCTCTCACTTGCCTACCAAAGTCAGGGGTCCCTTTACTGCTCTTGGCAGAATGGGATTGCAAATGGCCTCACACGAAGACAAAGTTCCCATTTTTAGGAAAACCGTCCTGAACTCAGGGTTGGATGTGGGTTTTCACAGGGGACCAGGGCCACTGCCTGAGCTCCTCTACCAGTGCCCCACGGGAATGTGATGGGAGCTGGGTAGCTCGGGGGGCACGAGGTGCTAATGGAGATCTAAGGGACAGGTGAGCTTAGAAGCCAGCTTGCACAAAAAGGCAAGACATTGGGATGTGGGTAAAGCATTAGGAATGCTATACGGTTCAGTAGAGAGCCTCAGAGGTGTATTTGGTGGCCTCAGCAAATACCAGAGGTCCCCTTCTGTATTTTGCATCCAAGGAAAGCCACTGACTTATTCCCCACCTCACGAAGCCCTTCCCTATGAGCAGCCTGGCTGCTGCTTGCAGCCCCCCTGCACCCCCAGGCACTCTCAGGGCTCCACGTTCCAGCTGACCTTATGAAGGGGCAGAGAGAGAGAGGAACAGAGGGACAGACTAGAAATGCAGAGCCAACAGATGGGCATTTTCAGATGAATTTTTAGCTGTTCCCTTGACACTCTTTATAGCAATGCAAGACCTCCAGAGGCACAACCTTGGTAAACTTCCCCTCATCCACCACTACACACTGAGAAGAGTACAGGCGTTTGGGGCAGCAGGGCTTTCTCTAGGTCTCTTTGTCCTTTCCTCAATACATCCCCTAGATACACTCAAAGCAGAAAAAAAATAAAAACCTCAAGAAACAACCCGAGAGAGAGAAAAGTGCTGTGTCGACATTTCTGGGGCAGATGAGGAGGCAGAGATGGAAATGAATTGCTGTGCAGCTGCTGTCTCATTGACAGATATCACTGCTCTTTAAAATGCACTTATCTCTCTGACAGATCTGCTGCATTTTTCCACTACCTCCCCTAGCACTCTGGGCTGGAGGAAGGCATACGAGACCAAATAACAGAAGTAACAGAAAGTTTTCCTACCTTATCAACGCAGCTCTGAGGTCGAGGGAGGCAGAGTAGAGCAGGCAGGAAAATCACCTTGCACCTACAACCATAGTGAGGTATTAACTACAAAATAAAGAACAACACTGGAAGTTCGAGCTCAAGCAGGACATCAAACGAGAAGCAGCACTCCATTTGCAACACAAAAACCTAAGAGAGGGTTGTGCTGCTCAATAAATACCTTCCTTCCACAGGCTCCCCCCAGGTGCTGGTGATGGTTGAGGCATCATGGCCTTAACAGAAACAGCTGGGTAAAGATTGCCCAGAATGTGGTTTATTTACAGTCATAATGGCTCGCTCCAATGCCATGCGTAGGTCTCAGATGGCAGGTGGTATCTTTAGGTGATTTTTAATAGACTGAAGAAACTGATACGTGAATGTGGGAGAAAATGTTTTCCCAAGGAGAGCCCTGATGAGAAAACTTTATTGTCCCAATTAACTGAATCAGCTGCATGCCCAAGGGAGGCTTAGGACTGCTCACACCACTTTCAGCTGATTCTCCATAAAACAATCATGCTGTCTGTGCTTCTGCTTTGTTTGTTTGTTTGTTTGTGCTTTGCTGTTTATCCTAGGGAACTCCTGAAATCCCTGTCCAGTTTCACTCCATTTGCATGAGACAGGACAGTGTGTGAGAGTGAAGTTCTGACAGATTTCTTCATCTCAGGGCTGAGGGGAGAAAGTGTTCCTAGCACTGTCTCTACTGAAGGAAAAGCTGCAGCGTGAGTCCATTAGACACTGAAGAAGCTATGCAAATGCTCATCCTTTGGAGCTATGAGCCCATAGGTTCCCAGTGCAAGGACTTATTTAATAATGCATTTAGGTTTGCAAAGTGTATAAGGTTTCCTTGCTCTTCTTCCTTGCTTGGAGGAGTGGAAAAGATCCCCCTGTGCCAAGTTGATTCTCAGACATCCCTAGGGAATGGCTGCAGTTATTATCAAAATTGCACCATGATGCAAATGGTGATTGTACATTTGAAATTTTCCATCTATTAATACTTATTGAAAAGATCTGAAATTCCTTAATTCTAACAAAAATACCTGGGAAAATACTGGCTTGAGCAAAAATTGTCTCTCCCACACTGTGTGGTACTGGATGAATTCCTGAATCACAGTGGCAAAATTGGCCATTGGGCCATCTAGACCCAAGCCTCAAACGAGCTTCTGTTCATGCCTGTCTTTTGATCAAACTTTGGAGAGAAGGAAAGAAGAGCCGCAAGGTCTAACTAACATTCAGAGTGATAGGGGTAGCAAGGGAAATGTTTTATGCTGATCACATGGAAAATAACATCAAAGCCTGAACAATAAAGTGAATTTATTAAATTGGTCAAAAAAAGTTTATTTTAAAATCAATTCATATTGAACGCCCATAACAAAGAAATCATAAACTCCTTGCAGAGTAATGAACTTGAATTGACCTCAGCCACTCATCCTGAAAGATGTGAAGCCACTAGTCAACACAGACAGCCCCCTCACCTGCTTAATCCATACCCTCCTCGATTCATAAAAGCAGTAGCTCTATAATTTAGAACACAATCTCTCCAATCTAGTGGTAAACTGCAATCAAATTCAGAAACCACTAAGCCAGTCTATTCCCCATTTCAAGTACATCACCAGTTTAGAACATTGTGACTGTTTTATCTATAAAATAGTAAATGGCATAAATCTAATACTCAGTAAAATACTCTTTCAGAGGAAGGATGTCGTGCTATCAATTTGTGCAGTCTACCAACTAGCATCTAAAGACTCTCTCTCCAGCCTGGAGTTTATTATCTGTGGACAGTAGAATCAGCAGATCTACACTGGATCCAAACTAAAATCACAACCCACTCTAAAACTTGTTGTCTGACCTAGATAACAAAATGGATCAGCCTGGAAGAGCACTTTTCCTTTTTCTTTTTCTCCTCCTGAGCTCAGAAGAGACCAAAGCTCCTTGCTCAGGAATAGAAGTCACTGCTGGGTTTGCAATACAGGATCAAACCAGAATTTTTTCCAAGTGGTCAGTGACTTGGGAGCCTATCTAAATACCATTTTCAAAATGGTGCTAGGACCTCTGAAGATTTAAAAACATGAACCCAGGCTCAAGGTATCCAGTGGGCAAAAAAGAAGTACTCTTGTGAGCTGTGTGGCTAACAAGGCTTCGGTTGTTTTCCGAGGCTCAGTGCTGCGCAGATTTCCTTTAAAAAGTGAGTCGCTACTTCTGACTGAAGCTTTTCTCAGGGCTAAGCAATCAGCATGGCCTTGGCTTGTGTGGATTCTCTGGTGTCTATTACTGCTGCTGTGCTCACCTTTAGCTCGAAAAGTAACTTCAGTCTCATTCTCCCAGCTGGCAAAACCCATCACAACTTCACTGGGGATCTGCTGAAATCAGCCAATAGTTCAAACTGATTAAGAACAGGGCTGGCAGATAGACACAGAGACAGAGAGGGGTAGAGGAAGTTGGGCTAAAAAAGCTAGCGAGTTTGACTGTAGTGAAGTATAAACAGAAGACATAACAAATATCCATATGCATTTCTATAAAAAGTGTGAATCCCTTATATTCAAGAAAGGCTTTACTAAGCAAGCTCCCCAGATTGAAACCCTGTAACCTGTGTTTAGCTCTGGAGCACCCCAAGGCTGGGGAGTACCACGTCAATACCAATTACAAGTGAAGGGACAGAGCTTTGCCCCGTCAGCAGTTTTATGTGTGCAATTAGTCTCCCTAACTGTCTCGTGGATAGGTGAGGCAGAGGAGAGGGATGCCATCTGCATTACGAAAAGGCTGGACCTTGCTCTGGGCTCCAGCCCTTCATGGAGCCAAGTGGGTGCTCGAAATTACATTAGCTCCTCGGAAAAGTGCTATAGCAAGGGAAAATTGGGGGAAAGACATTGGAATTGCTCTTCCCCTTGCCTATGGGTTCCCGCAATGACTGCAATCACTCTTGGCTCTTTGCAGGCACTCTGGCTTGGCTTGAGAGAGGGCCGCTGGAAAGGGAATCACAGAAAGGAACAGACCGCCTTGTATCGCCGCTGCGTGAGAGTCTACGTGAGCAGGTGAGCGCTTGTGACCGTGAGCAGGTGAGCGCTTGTGACCGTGAGCAGGTGAGCGCTTGTGACCAGGGTGGCTTGCAGGGGAAAGCAGACAGGGTCAGCTCTTCAGGCTTGTGCATGAGTGCGCTCGTGCTGCCTCACAACAGCAGTTATCGGGAGGGATTTCTCCAACCGTGGAGCTCCATTTCCTCCCACCGGTCCCCTGCTCCCTAACTCCCCAGGGGACTGCAGAGGGTGAGGACATCTTTATCCACCTGCTACTAGGATGATGTTTCTTTCTCTATGCTTCTCCCAAGCCTTTGGGAAAGGATAGGAAACTTGGCTCCAATGCCAGATGGACACATCCCGGGTGTGTGACCCTTGCTCCCAAGACTGACCTTTCCAGAGCCTTGCAGGTGTCCCAGCGAGCTTTCCCATGCTCCATAGAGGTGAATGGCAGCACACTGATGCCCTGAGTGAAGGGGTCACAGTGGTCTCTAGAGAAGCAAGGGCTCATGGACACCAAGAGGTTTCACCAAATCACCAGCAAAACTCTGTGTGCAGAAAAATATTGGAAACAAAAAACCCACCCACATGCCCGGAACAAGTGCTTAGGGCATGACAGAGCTTTTTCCCAGACGTCTGCCAGACTTGGCTGGCTCTCCTTCCCAGGAAGTTGCTAAGAGTGGCAGCGAAAGTGGAATTTGATGAAACAGCTTGAGATTAAGCACTGGTGTTTTCCTCTCCACCTTCCACCTAGCTGTCGGAGATCCACCAGCACTCTTCCTCTCCAGATCCTGGCCAAAACCCCTCTGTGGACCATGGCCAGACGGCTAATAGCTGCACATCTCCAGGGCCAGGCTTAGGAAGAGCTGGTTTGAAACGCTGGTTTATTTTGCTGCGTTGCAGGTACTGGTGTACCTGCGTGCTTGGACAGGCGGGATTTTCTGCAACTTATGGAAACTTCATACCCCATAGACATCTTTCTTTCTGTCAGAGTCAGAGGAAAGAGGGCAACGACAGCAGAAGTTATTAGTGGAGTGAACCAGACACACACGCAGACAGACAGCAGGTTGCATACACCTTGCTTCCCTCGGGAGCCAGGCTTAACTTTTTAAAAGGAAGCAACCAGCAGCACAATATTTTCCTTACGAGCTCCGTCTTTATTTTTAGACCTGTAATCAGAGGAACATTTTGTCTCCCAATCGGATCAGAGTGTCTGGAAGTGTACAGGGGGGGAAGCTCTGCTCCTCTTTTCTTTTTTTATAAGTGGAAGAGTGGAAGCGGTGAAGAGAGTGGGAGGAAGGAGGCAAACATGCACCTCGGTGCCAAAATGGCCCAGCGAAGCGATCGTGCTGTTATCAGCGCCGTTGTGCTTTCTGTGAGTGCCTGTGGAAGAATGGCAAGGCGCGAAAGGCAGAAGAAAAGCTTCATTTAGAAATGCATTTCATTTACATTTTTATAACAAAACTTCAAAGTTCTGATTGATCATAAGGGCTTTGCTTAGTACAAAGAGCAGAATGATTAAAGCTCACACAAGCAATCCTTGTGAGCCAGAAGTGAAGTCATTCTCCCTTACTGATGGAGGTAAGTTTATCCTGCAAAGGTTTACACCTTCTCCTCAAGTAAGAAAAGAGCTTCCTGGCACTCTGTGTTTATATGGAAACCACGTGCAGGCAGGCAGGGTCTCCAAGGCTAAGGAGAGGAGATGCAGCCTTATTTCCATTTGTGGGTTTATTAAATGACCCTGCGAGCAGAAGATGAACCTGTGGAGGAAATGTTCCCGTACATGTGAACAGGTGAACACTAATCCATGCTAAGAAACAAAGGCTGAAGGACCACAGGGAGTGGGTCTGAGCATTGTCCATTGGTGCCGTGCACATTTATGCCTGCTGAAGACCTAATCCCTTCTCTGACTGGACAAGGAAGACCCACGGAGCCCTGCAGGGCTCCCAGCCTGGAAAAGGAGTACAGCAGTGGACAGCAGGACTGTGGGCAGAGCACTTAATCCTGCCGTGCCTCAGAGCCCCCAGCTGTACAACAGGGGGAATAACAGGGAATAACACTCCTTTCTGCACATCTTTTGCCTCCCTCCTTCTCTGAGGCTCCCCAAGGTGCCTCCAGGTGCCTGTACAGCAACCCACACAACGAGGGCTGGGTTGCAATTTTGGCAAAAAAACCCCAATGCTATATAGAGCAGCCCCATTCTGAGTCAGATCCACCACACTGGTAGAGCCATAAAAATATTGGTATAGTGTTCACAATGCTCACCATGGACCAACACACAAATGTAATTTGAAGTGGCCATCACCCAAATGCACAGACTTCCTTGCTTGTAAATCTGGCCTCTTCGGCGTCAAGAGAAAGTAGTATCACACTAAAACCCACATGATAAGCCTTATCAGGAAAATGGATCAGAATTTGGACAACAGATCTCTTCAGACTCGGGAGTCAGATATTTTAGAGAATTGGTTTGGAAATTATCCAAATGATACACTTAAGGGATCAAGATCAAGTTAAGCTAGACTTTAATAGCTCTGAAACAGTATCAGATACAAAATAGTTCTGCATTGCAGCACCATTTGGAGGTTCTGGCAAAGAGGTCCAGGTTCTGTCATGATGCTTGTCTATATATTAAGATAGGGCTTAAAATTCTACATGCTGTCCAGACATCTCTGAGAAGCAGTCTCTGCCATGGTGACTTTAGTGCCTACATAGCTTTCATCTGCCATTTGTGGACCCCTACAAATTTACCAGTAGAAGTGGGGACCCAGTGTTGCAAATTTAAGCCTGGTGATAGTGGGTTTTGCTTTCCCTAATCGCTTCCGTAGATCCTTTATAAATACTCCAAGTACTGTCTAGACTTGCAGAACAGCTTTAAACCAGGAGATTAAAAAAATGAGGTGGATTTCATATATCAGAAAGGAGGCATCATTGTTAGATTAATGTTGATGTTTAGAATAAGCCTTCTTTTTGTTGGAAAATGGTAATTTTGTCAAGAAACCTCTCTTCTTTGCTCCACGTTGTAAACTTCAGCCCGATCATTATAGTTACTTGAAATAGTAAGGCATAAAAGGACTGATACCCCAGAAGTCAGGACCTCAGCATGAAATTCTTGGCTTATACACATCCTTGAAATTTTCAGCCTGCATCAGGCAGAGGAAGAGTAAAATCATCCCATAAAGCTAAAATTTTATGTGTGGAGAACAGCTTAAAGCTGTTCAAAAGCAATGAGCAATATTGACTTCCTTCATTGTTGTGACACTGGAATTTAAGAAAGGTGGCGTTCACTCTTGGAGTTTGAGGCAGTCTAAAATTTGCTTTTTTCCCCAAAGCTTGTCCCTTAAACATCAGTTGAAGAACTACCATTTGGAGACTTGAATGATTTAGAAATTGCCCAGATTTTTTATTCTTTTGATTCCTGAACATGTCACATTTTGATTTAGAGTGTATCAGATCACAAATTATGTATATTTTTTTCCTGATTGAGAATACATTTGTGGTGAAAGTAGCGCTGTGTATTTTATTTGCAATGCCGTGACTGGGTTTAAGATTGGCCAAATACAGTGATATATGCCTGCTTTGTTCTCCTCATAGCATTTTCCTGGCTCTTTAGTGGGAGTTTTATGGCTTTTTTTTTTTTTTTCAATATGAATTCAGCAGCCTGTATGGTGTTTTTTAAATAATAAATACAATGTTTACAAGAAGAAAACCTCAATTCCAGATAGAAATACACACCTGCATATATATGTCAGTGCCAGGGGCTACAATCTCTACCCATTGGTAAGCCCCAGGAGTAAACTCACAGATGCACACAGTCCTCAGCTGGTTTGAACAGCCGGGCTGGGCTCATGGGGGGCTGCACAGACCCATCCCTGGGACGACTCACCCCATCAGAGTAACACTGTGCAAGCCCTGTGTGAGAAGGAGGGAGGCCCCCTGCTTTTCCCCGGGGGCCTGTCGAGTTGTGGGCACTGCTGGGAGGCCAACAGCTGGCATGTGCCACTTGTCAAACAGTGAGAGACTCTCTTAAGAGATGGGTCTTAATGAGGTGATGCTCGGGCTAGTGGCAGCACCACGCAGCTGCCTGTCCCCTGGTCGGTGACCCTGGCACCCAGCATAGCTGCTCAGCAAGGTGACAGGCCAGCCCTGGCCACCTGAAGGCAACAGTGCTGGAAACAGGCAAGCCAACAGCCCCAGGAGGGATGCGAGCTGCTCTCTGGAGCTCAGCTGGGAGTGAGGTATCTCTTACAGCATGGCCCAGGAGGAGTGGGATGGCACAGCAGCATCGTTCTTGCAGCATGAGCAGGTCCTGATCATAGAATCATAGAATGGTTTGGGTTGGAAGGGACCTTGAAGATCATCCCATTCCAACCCCCCTGCCCTGGGCAGGGACACCCCTCACTAGAGCAGGTTGCTCAAAGCCCCATCCAACCTGGCCTTGAACCCCTCCAGGGATGGGGCAGCCACAGCTTCTCTGGGCAACC